>CAUYUJ010015949.1:556009-643509 GCA_963575745.1 Prorocentrum cordatum
ACTACTACTACTACTACTACTACTAGTACTACTACTACTACTACTTGTACTATTACTTCTACTACCACCTCTACTCCAACTACTCTTGCTACTATTACTACCAATGCTACGCTACCTCTACTACTACTACTACTACTACTACTACTACTACTACTACTACTACCACTCCTACTACTACTACTACTACTACTACGACTACTGCGATTACTTGTAATTGTACTACTGCTACTACTACCACCACTACTACGACGACTACTACTACTACTAGTACTACTACTACTACTTCTACTGCTGCTACCACCACGAATAGTCCTGACTTCTAGTTGCAGTACATCTACTATTCTTCGTATCACTATTACTACTACTATTACAACCAGTACTACTTGTACTACTATACCCTCCACAAGTACTACTACTAATACTACGACTTGTACTGCTACTACCACTACCAATACCACGACACCCTCCAGAAGTACTACTACTACTACTACTTTTACGACTACTACTTCTACTACGACTACTACTACTACTACTACTACGACGACGACGACTATTACTGCTACTCTTACCAATAATACGACGACGACTACTACTACTACTACTACTACTACTACTACTATTACTACTA
Organism: Prorocentrum cordatum; assembly: GCA_963575745.1. Lineage (NCBI taxonomy): Eukaryota > Dinophyceae > Prorocentrales > Prorocentraceae > Prorocentrum > Prorocentrum cordatum. Next base: position 556,638 of record CAUYUJ010015949.1, read on the forward strand.
CTACTACTACTACTACTACGACTACTACTACTACTACTACTACTACGACTACTACTACTACTAGCACTACCAGTACCACTACTACTACTACTACTACTACTACTACTACTACTACTACTACTACTACTACTAGTACTACTACTACTACGGGTACTACGACTACTACTACGACGACTACGACTACTACTACTACTACTACTACTATGTCTGCTACTACCATTATCCCTGCTACTTTTCTTAGCACGATTACTATTACTAAGTACTGCTACGACTACTACGACTACTACTACCACTACTACTACTACTACTACTACTACTACTACTATTACTATTACTAGTACTACTACTATTACTAGTACTACTACTACTACTCCTACGACTACGACTACGACGGCTACTGCTACTACTACTACGGCTACTACTACGACTACTACCACTACTCCAACTCATACTCCTACTACTACCACTATTACTACTACTACTACTACTACTACTACTTTTACTACTACTATTACGACTACCACTACTACAACTACTACTACGACTATTACTACTACTACTACGACAACTACTACTACTACGACCGCTACCTACTAGTACTACTACTGCTATTTTCAATACTTCTAGGAGTACTAATACTACTACTGCTACTAGTACTACTACTACCACTACTACTAGTTTCACTACTATCACTACTACTACTACTACAACTACTACGACTACTACTACTACTACCAACTACTACTACTACTTCTACTACTACTACTACTACTACGACTACTACTGCTACTACTACTACTACTACTAGTACTAGTACTACTACTACGATTACTACTACTACTGCTACTACTCCTAGTAGTAGCACTACTACTACTACTACTACTACTACTACTACTACTACGACGCCTACGACTACTACTACTACTACTACTACTACTACTATATAACTACTACTACTACTACGACTACTACTACTACTACTACTACTACGACTACTACGACTACTACTACTACTACTACTACTACTACTACTACTACTACTAATACTACTACTACAACTACCACTACTACTTTTTACCCCTACTGCGATCCAGCAACAGACGCGCCAGATCCCAACCGCAATAACTCAGGCGTAAATCTGCTCCTGTAAGGTGTCCATCGCAATTTCAGATAGCAATGAACAAGTATGGTAACATTTCAATATGTTTCGTTTATTCGCTTCCTCCTCGGTTGGGATCTGACCGTGCCTGGTGTTTTAGACGGTTGGGATCTGAACCGTCCGGTTGGGATCTCACGCGTCTGGTTGGGATTTGAATCCATCGCGCTACCCTCAGCGATCCTGCTTTGGGGCCCCTGTGGCCGTCTGGGAGCGACGTTGAAGGTTTCTTTGCTTGTTGCGGGCGTTGTGATTGCCGAGTTGGCGAGCATGCGGAGAAATGCGCGGCTTTCGAAGGAAATGGGCCGATTTTCGTTTCTTGCGACCCTCCCGGGGCGCATCTTAGGGGCCTTTTTGGGGCGTCTTGGCAGCTTCGGAGACCGCCTGGAGGCCACCGTGGGCGTCCGGGGGCGCTATATGTCGGCGAATCGTGGTCTCGGGTGCCGTCCGGGGAGCGTTCTGGTACCTTTTTGGCGAGTGTTGGTTCCTTTTGACGAGCTTTGGAGCCCTGTGACGCGTTCGGCCCAGGGTCCGACAAGGGCCAGGGGTGGGGTCGAATTGCCGGTTTGGGGTCCCTGGGGGGGATGGGGGGGGGAGAATCTCACACGCCTCGATACCCACAAGGGGTCGGCGGATTCGATGCTGACGCATCCTGAAGCTTCGAGATCTCCGGGGGTCAAGCTGTGACAAAATCGTGGCGTCGGGGGCCTGGGTTCGACATCTCTTCCGTCGCCGGGCAGAGGGCAGCCCTGCTCGGCGGCACGTGGGCGCAGCGGCCACGTCAGAAGGAACGGGTTGAGGCACGCTTCGGCGTCGAAATCCGAACCCTGACCCCTCGCCTCCCATCGATTCAGGAGAATCTCGGAGGAGGAACAGCTGCCCCTCTCTCGCTTTCCGTTGTGGGGGGTTTTCTGGGCAGCCCTCGTCGCCAGCGGTGGATTTGCTTCGAACTTCTGGTCAGAACGCGCCCTGGGAGAGGTCCGGGGAGTGGCGTGCCTTTCTGGGCTTCCCCAGAATCGATGGTTGGCGGGGGCAGGGTTCGGATGCAAGCCGCCTAGCGCTCACGGGCCTGTCGGCGGGCCCCCTTCTGCTTGCGCATGGCGTCGTCGTCATCCGCCGCCCTGGCTCGGGCTGCGGGCGCCAGGGTCGCGAGCTGGACGCTGCTGTCCCCACCCCCCCCCGCCCTCCAGAGGCCATTGCCCCTGAAAGGGGGGGGACCGCGCGAAGGCGAGGCCATTGACCAGGGTGGGGCGAGTCGGCCGTCCTCCGGGCATCGCTCGGACGCGCGCATATTTCCATCGTGGAGGGCAGTGGGGGAGCATCGAGGGGAGAGCGTCCCGAACCGTCTTGCGAGAAAAACGACAGAACACGCACGAAACCGACACATGCACGGGGAATTGTGATAGTTGTTTCATTGTTTTGCCGATCGGCGCGGGCTTTTGCACCCCCCCCCCCCCCACATGGAGTAGTTCGGAGTAGATATTGGCTCTTTTTTGGCCCCTGTTTCGAGTGGGTGGGGTCTCCCCCATGGGGCGCACTGGTGCAAACACTCACATTAAGCAGAGGTCCATACTTAGGCAGACCTTCCCTCCCCCTTTTCCGCCCACTGTCGAAGCGATCACATGGACGTCCGAGCGATGGCGAGTCTTGGGCGTGGCACAATGGGGGGGTCATACATGGGGGGGTGGCGAGGATGGTCCGAAAAGGTATCCAAACGATACCTAAACGAGCCCCCTGGGGACCCGGAGCGGCCCGAAAGGGGCACGAAAGGGCGCCGTTTCTGACCCCCCAATTGATGACCCGCCCCATCAAGCCACGTCCAAGCGTCCTCCTCCTCGCCGTCGTCCTCGCCCCTTTCCCCCCCCCCCCCCCGCGCCGCACCGCGGCAGGCCGCGCAGGCGGCGAGGGCCGAGGCCCAGGAGCGCGTCAGGAGCGCCCGCCGCAGGGGGAGGCGGGGAGGCATCCCTGCGTTGGCTTGCGTCGGGCGTGTCCCTCTACAGGAGGAATGCGCAAAAGTAGGCATAACATATTCTGGGGACTATGTCTTGATTACTGTTTGATTCTATTTGTGGGCGTGGTTTGGAATATCCCATGTTTCATCCAAAACCCGCCTGGGGGGGATCCGCCTTATCGGCACCTCGCAACGGGGGGGGGGCACAGGAGGGGGGGGGAGGTCGGTCCGTTGGCGCATCGCACCGCGGAAAAGCGGTGCAGAGCGAGGTCTCCTGCCGCCGCCGGAACCCGAGAGGCGTCGACGATCGGGGCGCGCGGGGGCCTCGTTTTTCGGGGACTCGATGCGCCAGGGGCCAGCGGACCGGACCCCCCCCCCAGGGTCACCCCCCCCTTTGGTGGGCCCCGCCCTCAGGGTCACCCCCCCCCCTTTGGTGGGCCCCGCCCTCAGGGTCACCCCCCGCCCTCAGGGTCACCCCCCGCCCTCAGGGTCACCCCCCCTTTTGGTGGGCCCCGACCTTAAGTGGGCCCTGGAAGCGACGGGGCGGAGTTTGTTCCTGGTTCCGTTTTGCCGTTTCTGTTGCCGGTTCCGACGCCGCCTTTGTCACCAGGTCCGTCGCCTGTTTTTTTACCGGTTCCGGCTCCAGTTCCGTTCCTGGAGCCGTGTTTTTTTGCCGTTGTTGGTCGCCGTGTGTTGTTGCTTCTATGTTCGAGAAATGTTTTTTTTCGGAAGCGATGACAAAAACGGCCCTGCCGTCTGCGGGCCCCACAAAGATCTTTACTCGTCTTGTGATGTTCCAGCCTGCTTGGGCCTTGGGCACCACAAAGAATTTCGAGCACCAGGAACGTGTTGAAACTGGAGGGCATTCACGGGTCGGGCCCTGGGATGCGATTTTCGTTCGGCGTGTTGCCAGCCCGTCGGGCAGGCACTGCTTTGATACATCTCGGTGTGCTCGAAATTATGCCTGGGATGTGGTCCTTCAGTACGGTAGGAGCAACATAATTCCCGTCGGTCGTTGGAAGTCGGTAAAGTTTGATTTTCGGACCCCAGCCTATGTTGGGCGCCTTCCTGCTTCAATGACCGAGAGGTCTTCCACAGTTCCGCCTGCGTCTTCCGACCGGCGTACAGACCCTGAACGGTACACCCTGAACCCCCATCTGCGCTCAGGGGCAGCGCTATGAGTGTCGATGTGCCTGAGAACGACAGCCTGCCGGCCCTGGCGGCCGCCTCAGCTTGGCGGCGCGCAGAGGGGGGTAAGGGGGAGGGCGGAAGGCTTCTTAGAAGCACCCCTGCTTCTTAGAAGGCGCGGGCCTTCTCTGTAGACGTAAGGCCGAGGCCTTCTAAGAGGCAGGGCGCTTCTAAGAAGCCTTCCCCCCTCCCCCTACCCCCTTTTGCGCGCCGCCACTGAGCGACGGACGAGAGCGGGGTCGACCGCGCCGACCCTCGCGCGCGAGCGCGCCCTCTCCTCCTCGCCGTGCGCCGCGCTGGGCGGCCCGCGCAGGTCACCGCGTGAGGTCGGCCTGCCAGCTCGCACACGACCCGTTCCTTTCGTCAAGCAGTGGCGAAGCGTCCTGGCTCTCCTATGAGGCCCACGACAGAATGTTCTTTTACCAGCCTGGAGCATATCCTTATCCCTATGTTTGGCATCACCTCGCCTCGATGCCGTTCTGAAGGATTCCCTCCGTTTCCGAGGGCCTAGCCCTAAGATTGTCCGCGCGTTTTGCTCGCCCATCTTGGGGATAGGGATACGTTCGAGGCTGGTTAGTTCTTAGGAACCTTTGTGGTCTGCACGACATGCTCTTTTTTGCCTGTCTTGTTTTCACACCTGGGGCTTATGTTCTAAGAGCATTGTTCTTGTTGTGTGTTGAAACATTTTTGGATTCTAAAACACATTTCGTGGTAGGCCTACGCAGGAATGCCGGGACGGTCGGTCCCTGCTCAAGTCGCCCGTTGTTATCGCTGGTAGCGCCCCGACAGCCCACACCGCCTAGGAAGGTGCGGATTCGTTGCCGGGGCTCTACAGTCAGCCCTCATGGTAAGGATGGGCAACTTTCCCAAGGGTAATTACCCTTGCATCCTTGCCTCCTCGGTCCATCCCTGGCCACTTTCGCTGGCCGCGCCCCGCTCGAAAAGCTTTGAAATGGCCGTCCAAGGCAATTGCATCCCATCGTGCATCCTTCTGATACGGATCGGCTATATATCGCCGATCCATCGGCGATGTATCGCCTATTCCAGCTCGATGATCCCTCCCCTAAGCCGGTCCCCCCGAAAGATTGTCCTCGGTCGGGAGCCTGACCAGGTCAGGGTGACCATTCCAAGCTGTTCAACAGGCATGGCGGGGTGGATCGCGCGGGGGCGCAGAGTGTGCCTGTGCGGCGCTGGGCGTTGGGGGGTATCGCGTCAGGGGGTGGGTTCGGCGCCTGTTGGGAGGAGGGGGGAGCTGGAGCGGCCCGTCGGGGGGAGTGTTGAAGGAGGCCACCTCATCATTCCTGCCCGTCTCCTCCCCCCCCCCTCCTTCAGCCACCCGCCGGAAGGCGCCAGCCTTGTCCGCTCGAAGCGTCCGATCCTTCTCCTCCTCCTCCTCCTCCTCCTCCTCCTCCTCGTATTCCTCCGTCCGCTCGAAGGGTCCAGTTCCAGGCCTCCCAGATGGGGTTCGAGAACAGTCAACGCGCACAGTAAGGACGCGCGCCTTTACTAGGCTACCCCTGTGTCCTTGTCTCCTGGCGGCCTGCCCGTTGCCGTTTCCATTGGCCAGCCTCTCAGGGTACCCTGGGCTTTGGTCGCCCGCCGGCCTAAAAATCCCAACTTCGACCTCCAACGGCGCCGATGCATCGCCGACGTCGCCAACGCATTATCGATGCATCGGCGATTCATGGACGATGCGGCGCGATCCTCCGACCATATCTACTCGGAGCCCATGTGGGAGGCGTCTACAGTCGGACCCAGGTATAAGATCGACGTCGATGTGGGGAGGATACCCCGAGGTTATTCGTGCTTGTTGGTTGGGAAGGGTTACCCTTAGATGTTCTGTGCGTTTTGGCCTGTTGATGGTCTCGTGTGCTTGAGGGTTGTTCTCCTGGCCTGGGTCCGATTGTACTCGGAGCCAATTTGGGAGGCGTCGTATGCGTTGATGCAGAAGCGGGAGCGTTTGCTCCGTGGTTGCCCTGCCTGCGGTAGAATCCTGTGGGTTTAATTATCAACCTCTTCGGGGCTCAAGAGAGGGGGGTCAATGCAACGAAACGTTCGAGGGGTGTGCCGAAATGGCGGTGGAACCTCATGCGCACGCAGCCATTGGGGCTTTCGGTGGAGCTCCCCATGGGGCCACGAAACGTGCCGAAATGTGGTCGGAACCGCATGCGAACGCAGCCATTAGGGCATTCGATGGAGTTTCCTATGGGGCCGCGAAAGATGTGAGGGGTGTGCCGGAAAGGCGGTGCAACCGCATGCGAACGCAGTCATTGCGGCATTCGGTGGAGCTCCCTACGGGGCCACGAAACATGTGAGGGGTGCGCCGACATGGGGGTAGAACCGCATGCGAACGCAGCCATTGGGGCCTTCAGTGGAGCTCCCTATGGGGCCGCGAGACATATGAGGGGTGTCCCGACATGTGGGCACAACCGCATGCGAGAGCAGCCACTGGAGCCTTCGGTGGAGCTCCCTATGGGGCCACGAACCGTGTGAAGGGTGGAACCGCATGCGAACAGAGCCAAAAGGGCCTTCGGTGGAGGTCCCTGTGTGGCCACGAAACGTGTGAGGGGTGTGCCGAAATGGCGGTGGACCCGCATGCGGACGCAGCCACTGGGGCCTTCGGCGGAGCTCCCCATGGGGGCACGAAACCTGTGAGGGGTGTGCTGATATCGGGGGGGGAACCGCATGCGAACGCAGCCACTGGGGCCTTCGGTGGAGCTCCCAATGGGGCCACGAAACCTGTTTGAGGCGTGCCGAAATGGGGCGGCTGTGCCAGGCCTTAGGTGGAGCTCCCTACGGGGCCGCGAAGCGTTGCACTGGGGGCGCCGAAACACAGACATGCGGAGGGCAGAGGCATGGATGGGAGGAGGGAGGAGGCTGAGGGGGCAGCGGGAGGTGAGGAACGCGGGGCGCTGTCTCTTCAAATCGAGGACCCAACACCACAGGACGGTTGGGAAATAGTCTGGGGACGGTTGTTCGTGGTCTTTTACAACTGCTTGAGTATGTGTTTTGTTTTTTTTCATGTTTCCTCCAAAATCCGCCTGTAGGAGGACATGCCCGACCTAAGGATAGGAGTCAACGCATCCTCTGTTACACGCCCCGCCCCCAGGGCCGCCGCGGACGAGGCCGCCGCGGCGCGGGAGGCGGAGCAGCGGGCCGACGCCCAGCTGCAGGCCTTTCGGCTGCCGGCGGCCGCGGGGGGCCGCTGCCGCTGCCGCTGCCGCTGCACCCGCGGGGCACGGGCCCGGGGGGGCCTTCCCTGTCCTGTAAAAGTGGCTGTCCTTTTCTGCACTCTGGCGCGGATTCGACGTGGATTCGGCACGGCTTCGGCAGATGCCACACGGACTCGATACGGATTCGACAAGGATTCGGCACGGATTCGACGCGGATCGCGGCGCGACGGGACAGACAAGGTCCCCAGAAGATGCAACACGAGGTGCGATCGAAATGTCCAGGCTTCCCTGATGGGTTCGGAAGATCGCGACGCATCGCCGATGCATCGGCGATGCGGCTCTATGTGGAGCCCGATTTGCTGCACAACGACGTCGCGGATGCATCGCCGACGTCGACGATGCATCGCCGGTGCATCGCCGGTGCATCGCCAGCGCATCGCCGATGCATCACCGATGTATCGGCGATGCGCTGGATCTTCCGAACCCCATCTACTCCGATCCCATCTAGGAGGCCTTTAGAAATGGGTACGGCAATCATGGGTAAGGAAAAACGAGGAGATGAAGGACGGGGAGGCCCTCGTAGTCGTCGTCGTCGTCGTTGTCATCGTTGTCGTCGTCGTCGTTGCGCGGCGGGTGCCGCGGAGAAACTATTATGTTGCGCTATTGGTGGGACCCCAGTCCGTCAAAAAGGGCGTCGAATGGATTATCAGTTTCCCTTACTGAGGGAGGTTCTAAGGACCTACCCCGGTTACAAAGGACAGACAGCATGTCTTGTTGAATTTGAACAGGTTTCGCCGTCGGCATCGCTCCGGACGTTGTCCATTTAAGACAGGGGGCCGCCTGCCCAACAGCGACTGCTGTCCGTTTTTAACAACATCTATTGTTGGGCATCGTAACCGTTTGTTTCGTACCCACTCTGGGCGTCCAAACTGATCTCCGACGAGATGATGTGTTTGCAGGCTTTCGGGAGTGTGCCCTTGGTTCCTAATAGTTTTCTCGCCTCCGAGATGCTTTTCAGCAGCTGCGCCTTGCCGAGCGCGTTCCGGTGGTGTCACGACGAGAGGATTTGTCACAGTTCTCCCTGGTCCGCTATCGAGACCTGGAGCCATCAGAAAGGGATCTAGAGCGAAAAAGTATCCGTGGGCAAAAGGGTCGGGTCCCGTGGAACGGGTCGAGACCTCTGGGAGGCACGGTGCGACACGTACGTATCGTAGCGTCGGGGTCTCGTCTGGGCCCGCGCGGAAGTTTTTCGGAAGGTCACATTGGCTCCTGGAGGTTGTCTCACTTCGGGATGTGCTCCAGCAGTTGCGCCTCTCTTGCGAGAGCGCTCCAGGCGTGTCGGAGTCGCCACGAGTGATGGCTGGAGGCCCGAGCTGGTGCCCTGGAAGCCCAGATCTCCGAAAAGTTGGTGTTTCAATCTGGACGTGCACGGGTCCTTCGCATTCTGGGGACCTCCTTGGGTGCTCTCTGGGCCCCCCTGGGGCCTTCTTGGGCTCCCTTCGGGCCGTCTGGGCAGTGTCTGGGGGGCTGTGCGAGGACCCTCTGGTGGCCTTCTTGGCCCGTCATGGGGCTCTCCTCTTGGGTTTTCTGGGGGTCCCTAGTGGGCCTTCTTGCGGCCCACTTCGTGCTGTTCTGGGCGGGCTTTTTTGATGGGGTCAGGGGGGGGAGGAGCACGATGAGAAGTAGGAGGAGGAGGAGGAGGAGGAGGAGGAGGAGGAGGAGGAGGAGGGGGAGCAGGAAAAGGTCATGGAGTGGGAGGAGAGAGGGGCCAACCAGGCGGAAAAAAGAAAGGAAGCAGGGGATCAGCAGGAGAATACGATCACGGAGGATGCGGAGAAGGAGGAGGAGGAGGAGGAGGAGGAGGAGGAGGAGGAGGAGGGGGAGGGGGAGGAGGAGGAGGCGGGGTGCAGGAGGGGGAGGAGGGGATTGGGGGGGACTGGGTGGAGAAGGAGGAGGACGCGGAGGAGGGGGCCATCTCAAGGCAGCAGGCGCCCTCTCAGAAGCCAGCTCCACGTCGACGACACGCCGTGGACTTCGTGGGCGATCGCCGGCCTCTGCCCGCGCGTGCGCCCGCGGAGGCAAAGTCCGAGGAGGCCGCCGGCCTGGTGGAGCAGCTGGCGCAGCTCCGGACCGAGGTGGCGAGGCGCCTGAGCACCCCCTGCGGGGGCGGCCAAGATGAGGGTGATGACTACAGTCGGCCTGGATTAGTGGGTCGACCCTGCCAAATCAAGGGTAGCCTTGTGTCCTGTCCAAGGGGAACAGGCGGATGTGGAAGAGGAGGAGGAAGAGGAGGAGGAGGAGGAGCAGCAGCAACAAGGCGAGCAGAAATGTCAGATGCCTCTTGGATACCTCTCGGAGTCTCTTCAGATGTCTCTTGAGAGCTTCACGGAGTCCTCCTGAAGCGCTTTGGTGGCCTTTTGGCGGTCTCGGGGGCCTCTTGGAGCGTCTTGGGTGCTGCGGGGGAGCCTCTTGGAGCCTCTTTGGGGTTTCCTGGGAGCCTCTTGGGGACCTCTTGGGGCCTCCTGGACGCCTCTTGGGGCACTCCTGGGAGCCTTGGGGGCGCGCTCCGCGCGCTAGGGAGGGGGGCCCATCGCGGATCCAAAAGATCCGAGCGGAGCGCCAAAAGTTTATGTTTATGCCGTTTTGCTTCTTCTATCATCGCCCGTCTACTTTAGGTCGACTATCTCGGCCTCCGTCAGGCAATCGCAAGCATGGATCAAGGGGGCGTGGATTAGCGACGGGCCCCGCTCCCATGGGAGATCGCGGCTTGCCGCCGCCGAGCGAGGCGGCGCCGGCCGCATTTTGGGGAGGGCACCTCCCCCGATCCACAGACTTGGCGACCGCGCGCCAAGTCCGCGGATCGCCAACCCATGCTTGCGCGCCCCCGACCTCTGTCAGGAGGGGAAGAAACACACATACACAATTAATCGTCGATTCCCCAGTAAGTATGGGAAAATATGGGCAGTGGGGGGGAAGACAGAAACCCAGAAAATATTGGAAAATATGAGGAATCTTTTAATTTGTGTGTATTTATTTGTGTGTCCCAGGGCCCCTTCACTCTGCCCCCCGCGCCTCCCCCCAGCGTTGCGGCTGGAGGTGGCAGGGCGCCCCCGTGCCGCGTGCCCTGGTCTGTCGGCGCAGGGGCCCCCCCGCCCCCCATCTCTGTGCCGGGAGGCGCCGGCCTCGTCCGCTCGAAGCGACCGATCCTCCTCCTCGTATTCCTCTCCCTCCCCCTCCTCCCACTCCTCCTCCTCCTCCTCCTCCTCCTCCTCCTCCTCCTCCTCCTCCTCCTCCTCCTCCTCCTCCTCCCCTCCTCCTCCTCCTCCTCCTCCTCCTCCTCCTCCTCCCCCTCCTCCCCCTCCCCCTCCTCCATCCTCCATCCTCCTCCATCCTCCATCCTCCCTCCTCCCTCCCTCCTCCCTCCAACCTCCGCCTCCTCCTCCTCCTCCTCCTCCTCCTCCTCCTCCTTCTTTTCCTCGCCCAGGATTTGTTCTCGAGGGCGGTTTTCCCCGACCCCTCGGCCTGGTTCAAGCGCAAAGCGCCCGACCCGTCCTCCTGCTACATGCATCGTCTCAACTGGCCTGCCGACGGGCTTATGTTGGGGACTGGAATGCACGTACATACGGACGGATCGGCTTTTGAGGGCCGCCTTCGGTCCCTGGGAGTGGCGGGATGGGCGGTGGTCGTCACGGACGGGGAGGGGGTCGTCTTGTCGTGTATTTGGAGGGTGGTGCCCTTAGCTGAGGCACCCTTCCAAGCCGCCCGGGACGGCGAAGATTATGCTGTCCTCCAGCTCTGTCTCAATGCCACCCTCTTCCCCAGAGTCCGCCTCAATATTGATTGCGCGGGCACCGTGGATTGTGCTCGGAACCCCAGGTCCGCTGCAGGCCCCGATAATGTGCGGGCCCACTGGTGGGCCCAGGTGCACGACAAGCTTGACGATTGCTCTGTCTGGAACCCTTACCCCCCCCAACCCGAAATTCGGGTCTTCGGGTTGGGTTGGGGTGGTCTGGTAGGTAGTCATTTGGGACCCGTAGTTTTTTGCACCACTTGCGGGTCCATCGGCCACCCTGGGAGTTCGTGGGGTCGGAGCGCTGTCGTGTCGGACTGCCTGGGGTCCCGTTCCCCAGGCCGCGAGAGGCAATTGGCTTGGATTTTGCAAGGCAAACATCCGTCCCGCAAGGAGTGCCGAGTCGGAGCAGCGTGCTCGCTATCCGACGACTCTCGCACCTTCCTGGCCTCGAAGTTAGGCCTAGGAGGGGTGCCCGAGCTTGGACCCGGCCCCGCCGTCGAGCGGATCGGGGTCGACCTCATCCGAGGCCTTGCGCTATTCGGGTTCTCCTCCCGCGCTCAGGCCGAACGGCTTGGGCTGCAGGTCCTTGACAGGAGACAGCGCGAGGAGGCCGAACTCTCGGATGACGGTTTTTGATTTGTTTCTTTGATGCATGTTTAATGTGGTGGCACCTTCAGCTGGTGTGGGTCTCCTTCTTTTCCTCCTCCTTCTTTTCATCCTCCTTCTCCCTCCCCTCCTCCTCCTCCTCCTCCTCCTCCTCCTCCTCCTCCCCCTCCTCCTCCTCCTCCTCCTCCCCCTCCTCCTCCTCGCAGTCCATGTCTGCGCGCCCCCGACGCCGGCCCGGCACCGCATCGCCGCCGCCGCCCCGTCGTCGGCCTTCGGGCGCGCACGCCCAGGCTGGGCGCCGCCCTGAGCGAGGCCGAGGAGCGGCGGGCGCAGGCCGCGGCGCGCCCCGCCGCCCGCCCCCCCCCCCGGCCTCCTCCCGCGTGCTCGGGGGGGGGGGGGGGGCCCTGGCAGCGCACGGAGGTGTGCGTTTTTGTTGCGAAGGCCTTACGGCCGGTGCCGCGGACCCTGAAGATGAGGACGCCGACCACGACGAGGTAGAAGGAGGAGAAGCAGGACGAGCAGGGGGAGGAGCCGCACGAGGAGGAGGAGGGTGAGGAGGATGGGGAGGAGGAGGTGGAGGCAGAGACTCAGGGGAGGGGGGGGAGGCCTGGCAGCGCACGGACGTGTGCGTTTTTTTCGGCAAGAGCAGGTCTGTTCGCCCTGCTAAAAAGAACAACAAAAAACAAACAGAAAATAACACATAAACAAACGCACGAGGCCGAAGAGCGCACAGGGAGTGGACGTCCGAGCGATGTTGAGTGGGGTGGGCGTTGAGACGACCCGTGCAGGCAGCGAAGAACGCACACGGCGCCGGCTGCGAGCCGCACGACGTGCTCGTGCGGCGTCGGCGCCAGCGGCGCCGGCGATCCGAGAAATCCACGCGGACCTTTGAAAGTTCACACGCCGGTCGCTGGAAGTAGGGAATGCTGGGCTGTCAGATCTCAAGGAATTCACGTCTAGCGCCTTCCTGCTTCCAGAATCGATGCTTCGGGCTGTGTTCTGTCGTGCCCTGGGAGGGCCCGGACGCGACCCACCCCAGCCGCCGTCTCCCACGTCATGCTTTTGCCGACTTCCTCCGACCGACGCGCAAGTGTATATCTTGTTTGCCCCCCCGCCAGGGGGCCACATGCGAACCCTACCCCTACCCCCCACGATTTCTGAGGGGGAGGGTGGGGTTCACTTTGTTCGGGAGCTCCCGAGCGAAGTGAACCCCAACCTCCCCCTCAGAAATCGTGGGGGGCAAGGGTAGGGTTCGCATGTGGCCCCCTACCCGCTGCTCCCCCCCACGGGTGAGGCAGGAGCCCATCTCCCCCCCCGCTTGTTGTTGCCCCCGGGCCTCGCCTCCGAGCCCTGGGGGCACGCGTGGGCCCCCCGCGCCCCCCCCGGAGCGGCCGCGAGGGCGCCGCCCGAGGCGGCGGCCACGCCGCCCAAGGCAGCGGCGGCGGCGGGCCGGCGGCGATGGCGATGGCGTTCGAAGGTGCACCTCCGCGCGACAGAGCGCCGCCTGTGGACGAGCCAGTCTTGGATCTCGACGGCCCGACTCGGGGGTGGACAGAACCTCCAACAGTGACACGTCGATCTTTGAATTGTCCGTTGTCGGTTCTCGAGAGGGCGCCGTGGCCGTTATCTTCCAGGCTCGCGCCCGCCAGGTTTGGGCCTCAGGTCGTTTTCACTAAACCACGTTTTGCTAAAGGGGGGTCTGTCCATCCCCGACCGACCCATACCTCCCACGACTTCTGAGGGGGAGGGTGGGGGGCAGGGGCATACTTGGATGGCCGCGGCGGTTGCTAAGTACTTAACATACTTACTACGCTAAGTTAAGTACTTAGTAAGTAGTTAGCGGACTTAGCTAAGTACTTACTCTGTCATTGCTAAGTGGCCCACTTAGTAATGACTTAGTAAGTACTTAGCTATCCACTTATAACCAGTTAGCTAAGTGCTTAGCGCACTTAGCTAACCACTTATAACCGCTTATAGCTAGTTTGCTAAGTAGGTTATAAGCGACTTAGCGGTTACATTGCACTTGTTATCCAAGGGCCATGCACAGGGAAAAAAGGTAAATCCACGTCTTGAAAGAGCTGAGTTTGTTCGTTGAGCGCTGCAGCGCTACAAATTTTGCATTTTGATTTGGAGTCGGTGTCCTGGATTTTTGCTTTAAATATGAGAAGCGCTGCAGCGCTGCCTTCGGATTTATATGAACATGAAGCGCTGCGTGCGCTGAAGATGAAGCGCTGCAGCGCTGAATGTTGAGTTAAATGCATGTTTTCTAGTTGCACGTTGTTCGGATCTTCATTTTCGCCCAGCTCCGTTTGCAAGGAATTTGAATGCACATGTCAATTATGTTTTGTTGTATTCGTTGTTTTTCAATGGTCGCATTGAGCGCTGCAGCGCTCCAAATTTGATAGCACGTATGTTACTTTGCGCTGCAGCGCAAAAAATGGTTGTCGTCGTGATGTCGCATCGCGCTGCAGCGCGTGCGCGCTCGTGCTTCATGGGCCTCGGGCTGCAGCCCAGATCAACATTTTTGCTCGCAAGTTGCATGTCCATGCAAGTCGATGTTCACGCGCACGCCGCGCGACAGCTTGTCTCAAGCTGCGGCCGCGCGCCGCATCCGCCGTCGCGCCCGCGGGCTCGCACGTTGCATTCGGCGCTATATATAGCGCTGGCATGGCGCTGCAGGCGCGTCAGGAGGAGCAGATCTTGCAGTACATCGAGGAAAGCAATTCCTCGGGGAGGTTGGCATCGGGGTGGGATCAACTGAAGGAGTTCCTGCTGGCGGAGGGGCTAGCGTATTACCAGCAGGTCCCACCGAACCAGATGGGCATCGACATTCGGAACCGCAGCGGTTCGTTTGTGAACCCTGCGCGGGCTCGCAATTTAGGCGCGAAGATTTGCGCCCAGGGCTTCGTCTTGGCCAAGACGGCTGCAGCCGCTGCCTTCGAGGCCCCGCAGGGGGCGCAGTTGGAAGAGACCGCGATGGCGAACGACCGCCTTTCGCGGCTCAGCGGGGGTCGGTGCCCCCCGCTGGACTCATTGCGGTATACGTCAGTGGGCGGCCCCCACACGAACGTCTTCCTCCGCTGCGTGCTGGCCAAGGCGCCGACCACAGTGAAGGCGCTGGCAGACTCTCGGGGCAACATCGGCTCCGAAAAGCTGTGCGCGTTGCATCCGCAACTTGCGACGGCAGTCAAAAAAGGCCTGACATGGTTGATCATCAAGCACGCGGTGGCCAAAGTGAAGGGCCTCAAGAACTTCGCGCAGAGGGCTTTGAACGCCGACGTCAGGGAGGCGGTTCACGAGACCGAGATCATTCGGTCAGGCTGCAGCCTATCCCCACTATAGTATATAGCGGCATGTAGTAAGGACCAGGATGATGCACGAGGAGGGTGATGAGTGGGAGCGCGTTGGGGAGGAGGTGAGAACGAGGAGCATGAGCATTATATCTCACAGTGCTGCAGCACTTGATCGGCTCGGCGCTTGCTGCAGGCAGGTGGGCGGATGCTCTTGGCACACAGCCTCGCTGAGGGTTCCAGCAAGCCCGATTGGCGCGACATCGCCGAGCAAGCGGGCCACGCGAACCCACCTTGCAAGGCGTGGATCGCTGACTTGTGCAAGTTTGTTGAGCTCGGGCCACAAAACGGAGAACTTCTCCGTGAAATAGATGAAGCCCTCAAGACCTTCACGAATGTGGACGTCTCGGGGCAAACTTTGATGTGCGGCTCTGAATTCTGGCGCCAGTTGAATTCGATTAAATTGGGGAAGCACCAGGAGTCGTACCCGTATGTCGTAGCGGCGCTCGTGAAGGCCAACTATTCAGGCGAGCACGTGGTGGATAGCATGTGCAGGACCATCCATAAGTTTGTCGGCGCCCCCTTGTAGTGACATGCGCTGCAGCGCATCTATGCATTGCGCTGCATTGTTAGAACTGCGTACCCACCCCTCCCCCCTCCCCACACACACACGCACCGTTACATTGCTTTATTCCCAAACGCAATCGCTGAAGCGATGGGCGGATCAAGGCAAACGAGATCGTCCACGTCGCGTCCCGCAAGGCGGACGTGGCTGCGGCCGACAACCTCATGGCCGACGCAAGGTCGCTCGTGAAGAGGTTGGATATCGGAGCGGAGCAGGGCTTCTTGCACATCACAAAGTTGGATGTCCGCTGTGCCATGTACCTGGTGAAGAAGCGAGCGCCAGGAGACCGCACTTTCGGATGCGTAGCAGATATAGCACAGGTATCTTCTCACGCCACCTTTCGTGTGCTCCTTGTTTCCCCCCCTCCCTGCTTTTCGCCATTCAATGTCGCTGCAGCGACCCTCCAGAGAGGTCTTCCTCCATGAGCTCGGGGAGCCAGCCCAGCTGCAGATGAAGAGCTTGGGGATCGAGTTCGGCAAGGCGGTGCAGACCGACAAGCAAGGCGATGGCGCACCCGAGTTCCCAGCGAGCGCCGATGCAGACGCGCCGCGCGCGGCAGCGTCGTCGGCCGCTGAGTTGAAGAGCAACGTCTTCCGCATGCGGCGTGCAGGGTTCGACGTGGGGAAGCACATCGTCCAGAAGAAGGAGGTGGATGACGTCTTCGAGGTGCTCTCCATCTCGGAGAATGGGATCACCGCTCAGAAGAAGTTGCACGGCGACCTGGTGGGCGAAGAGATCTCCATTGCGTGGCTGCAGCCACCCCGCCGCCCGTGGGGAGCAGGGAGGGGGGAGGAGGAGGTAGTAACTGCGATATTGTATTTCCTGTACTTAAGTTGCAATGGGTTGGCCGATGCGCTGCAGCGCACGGAGCAGTTAGCCGAGCGGGCGGATTGAAGTAAACATATTGCTCGAGAATTACAAGTTGACGTCCAGGGTGCAGGAGCAGTTGCCGTTCACGAAGGAGCACTTGCCGCCAGCCCACGAGGGTTGGGCGATGGACGCGTTCAAGGGGGCATGCAACATGGCGATGCGGCTCCATGCGCTGAAGTACCAGGCGAACATTTTGCACTTGGAGATCCTGCAGGACCCACCTGCCGTGCGCTGCAAGCGAGCGTTCAAAGTGGGTGAGCTCGTCAGACTTGCGCTTCCGCAATCGTCCGCGCCCCCCTCCGACGACGCCGCGCTGCAGCGCTGCGCTGAGCACGAGGTAGCGAGGATTTCGGGGCACGTCAGGCCGTAGCGACGAGGTCAGTGATGTTACCGACTGCGCGCCATGTAGCTCCACGCGGTGGGAGTGGTCGCATTTCAGCCTCGTCCACGCGGGTCAGCACGGGCTGCGTTGCGGAGAGCATCTCGTTGGGGAAGGTTGGCCTCTACGAGTTCTTCGTGGGCCCGCAGTTCGCAGGGCCCCCCGCTGAGGGGTCGCGGGGCCCCGACGCCTTTGTCAGCCCCTTCTGGGTGGTGGCAAAGTCCGACTCAGAGCCCAACATGGAGCTCCGAAAGGAGACCGTGACGTTCGGGACAGGCGTCAACAAGGTGCAGGTGGGGGTGCCCCAGATGCATAACACTTGCGCCCTGTCCGCGGGCGACTTCCTGGTGGTGAAGCCGTGGCCGCGGCTGCAGCCGCGGCCAGCCAAGAAGCTCAGGACGGCCTGAGCTGGCGATATAGAGGGACCACGCGGGAGGATGAGGCAGGAGGGAGGGGTGATGCGGAGGAGGAGGAGGAGGAGGCAGGGTAAGGTTTGGCATAGGGAGGAGGATGAGGGGGCTTAAGGAGCGGCGAGCGCACATGACGGCACCGAGCGTGGCCCTCCGATTGGTGTAAACAGCGTGCGGGTTGGTGCGAAGTGCGATACTTGCCGCGGCGCTGCAGCGCGCGGAACGATTCGTTGCGCCAGCATCGTCGCTGCAGCGACTGTACAATATTGGTGCTGACATCAGCCTTTCCCACAGACATGCCGCTGCAGCGGCTTCGTCATCACTGTTGTGCTCGATGTGATCGTTGCTCTTCGCTTCATCTTTCACATGCGCTGCAGCGCACCTCATCATGAGCACCTCGTCCGCGCACATGTTGCCTCATCACTCCATCGCAGCAATTTTGGCGCTGAAGTGCGACCGCGCTCGGGCTGCAGCCTCGGCGCGCCGCGCGCGCGATGACGACGATCAAGCGCGACTGCGTCGTGTTGCACGACAACCGTACGGGGCGCGAGCTGGTCGCGGCCGTCGAGGTCATCGGAGACCGCGAGTGTATCACCGTGACCACCGCAGGTTGGAGCAAGTGGGTGTGCGGCAAGGCTCAGGGCTTGCGAGGCACGATGTTCCTAACGTGGCTGAAAAATCAGCGCACCGCGTCGTCGGGGCCAACGGCGCCGACGACGCTCTTCGCTGCAGCGGAGCCAGGCCGCCGCCCGACCACGCGGTCCGGCCGCGCCAGTCGCCAGGTTCCAGTGGACAAGTGCTTCAAGACAGTGCAGCTGCCGCCGTTTGGCGATACTGAGGCAACAGAGCTGCAGATTGTCATTCCCCCACCTCATAGGGGGGGGAGGGACAAGCTGCAGGTGGTGCTGCACGAGAAGGGCGTAGAGCACATCAAGGCCAAATTGCTTCAGGAGGCGGCGGAGGCGGCAGAGGCGAGCACGGTGCTGAAGCGCCCGCGGCGCCACGAGACCGACGTTCCTTGCGGCGCCCGCATCTATTGGGTGCAGCGGCTCCAAGCTTGGCGGGCCGTCCGCACAGACTGCGGTTGCAGCAGGACGGCCTTGTTCCGCACAAACCGCGGCTGCAGCAAGGATGACGCTGAAGCGGCCGCGGCGAAGTGGTGCACCGCCGAACTCAAGGATTGCGAAGCGGATGAGCTCCATGAGATGGAAGCGGAGGCGGAGGGCGATGCGGAGGAGGAGGAGGCCGACTCGGACTGAGCTGCGGCGCGCTCGGTCGACCGCATCGCTGGGGCGTGCGATCACGGTCGGCAGTGCGATTGAGAATGGCAGCGAGGAGGACGAGCACGAGGACGAGGGCGAGGAGGAGAAGGAAGAGGAGGATTGGGATAATAATTGCGGATTGTTGGTGGATCCCCCCAATGTTCGCTACTGTTGGTGTCATTGCGAATCGTTGGTATGATCAAGCGTGCTGCAGCACGACGACACTACGATCAAGTGTGCCTCTCACGCGTTGCCGCCGTCGATGTGTGACCTCACGGCGCTGCAGCGCTGACTTACGTTTCGTGTGTTTGGAGTCCATCGTGCTGCAGCGCTGATTTACGTTCGGGTGTCTGGCGTGCCGATATCAGATTTTTGCGTCGCGCTGCAGCGCTGACTTACATTTTGTGTGTCTGGCGTGTTGATGTAGCGCTTCGATCGCGCTTGCAGCCCGCATGTTCGCTTTATGTTATTGCATGTGGTTCGCAGCCACCTGTGATCAGAACATCAATGGCTGCCAACATGAGTGCAGCGACGCCGCCATGGCGGCTTCCCTCGGAGCCAGTGCCGCCGCCGAAGGCGAAGTCCGCTGCATCGGATGCGACACATGCGGCTACTCCCCCTCCTCCGCCGCCGCCGCCGCCACCACCGCCCCCGACGTCGACGAGGACCGCGGCTGCAGCCGCCAGTGATGTGCCAGCCCCGCGCGCGGCTGCAGCCGCGCGCAAGCGCGATGCTGAGACCAAGGTTGGCATGTGGAAGTTTGTGTGCGACATGATTCGGGAAGCGCTTCAGCGCGGGGACCGCGAGGCAGCGTTTGCGCTGGCAGTCCAATACCACGTCGCGAAGAAGCCGCGGAAGAGACGGGCGCGCGGCGCGCGCGCGGTCAGTGCTGCAGCACCGCTGTTTCAGTCGGATACAGCATCGCGACGGCGGCGACGGCGACAGAGACAACGACGACGGCGTTAAAGACGACGTAATTCAGAGCAGTGCATGCAGGAGAAGAAGGTGGAGGGAGGATGATGATGAGGAGGAGGAGGGTGATCAGGAGGACGACGACATTGAGGGCGACGTTCTGGAACGCCCTCATTTTCACAGGTTCCCACCGCTCGCTGCCAGCACCTCGGAGCAGGGGAAGGGGGAGCAGGATGATGATGACGATGATGAGGAGGAGGAGGAGAAGGAGGCCGAGGACGAGGAGTATGACGAGGAGGAGGAGGAAGACACCCAGTTGGCACCCATGCCCCGCCCCCCCGATCCTTCTGCCTATTCCTGCCTCCGCATACTCCCTCTCCTCCTCCTCCTCCTCCTCCTCCTCCTCCTCATCCTCCCTTTCATTCTCCTACTCCTCCTTCTCCTCCTCCTTCTCCTCCTCCTCCCTCTCCTTCTTCTCCTCCTCATCCGTGTCCTCCTCCTCCTCCTCCTTCTCCTGCCCCCCTCCTCCCCCCCCCTCCTCCTCTCCCTCCAATCCTCCTCCTCCCCCTCATCCTCCCCCCCCTCCTCCTCCTATCCTGAGGGGGCAGCCCTGGGGAGGTCAATCCAGTCGTTGGCCTTCGGAGGTTCAGTTGGGGGTGATGTTACTTTGCGGGGTGATGTTACTTTGGGGGGTCAGTCGATTTGGTTAGCAGGGGTCCATCGTCGTCAGCGTCGTCGCCATCGTATTCGTCGTTGGCACCGCCGCTGTTTTTGTTCCGTGCAGCTGCAGCTGCAGCTTCGCGCGCTGCAGCGTCGCGCGCCCGCGCGCCCGAGTGCAGCTTCAGCTGCAGTGATGGGACTGGTTTCCACCACCACTATACCACATGTTGGAGAAGGAGGAGGAGGAGAAAGAAGAGGAGGAGGAGGACCTCTCCCTCCAACTTATAGTACTGGTGGTGGAAACCAAGCCCATCATGCAGCTTGGCGAGCTGCAGCCTCGCTGCAGCGATGGCGTCGCTCGACTACGACGAGGACATCGAGGAGTTCGACGTGCTGCGGGAAGTCCTGCAGGACGACGACGGCGGCGTCCGCCGCATGCGGCCGACGCCGCCTGCGGCGCCGCCGCCAGGCGCGCTGCTCGCTGCCGCCAAGGCGCGGCCGCGGCCGACGTCGCGCGCCGCCCCGCATGGCAGCGACGGCCCACCTTGCAAGGGCAAGGACAAGGGCAAGGGCAAGGACAAGGACAAGGACAACGTCGGCGGCCCACCTTGCAGAAAGGGCAAGGGCAAGGACAAGGACAAGGACGGCGGCGGCCCACCTTGCAAGGGCAAGGGCACGGACAAGAGCAAGGGCGGCAAGGGCAAGCTTGTCCAAGGGCAAGGGCAAGGGCAAGGGCGGCGGGGCGGCTGGTTCAACAGGGCGCAGCAGCTCTGCGAGCTGCTGCTGGCGGGCGAGTACGCCGACGCGGCCGCCCTGGCCGAGGAGTACTACGCTGGCCCAGCAGAGGTCTGGGTCGGCGCTGGCGGCGAGGAGGCCGCCGAGGAGGCGCAGGCGCCGAGGGGCGCCTCATGAGGAGGGAGGAGGCCGCGGATGAGGCCGCGGAGGCGGAGGCGGAGGCGGCCGCCGAGCGCCGAGGGCGCGCCGAGCGCCGAGGGCGGAGGCGGCCGCGCCGAGCGCCGAGGGCGGAGGCGGCCGCCGAGCGCCGAGTGCGCGCCGCCGAGCGCCGAGGGCGGAGGCGGCCGCCGAGCGGCCCCTGCAGGGCGCCGAGGGCGGAGGCGCCGCCGAGCGCCTTGGCGCTGCAGCGCCCACATGAGAGCCGCGGCGCGCCACCGCGGAGCATGGGGGGCCGCCGCGGAGCATTCCACTACATGGGCGACGGAATGGGACGGTAACTCAGTAGAGGTAGACAGGGGGAGAGGGGGGACTATAGTAGAGGTAGACAGGGGGGAGACGTGATATACATAGGGAATGCGAGGGGGACGATGGAGACGCAGCGTGGGGGTGGAGTGAAGACACATTGGAGAGAGACGGTAGACAGGATGCCCGCTGCAGCGGGTATCCACTCTCCCGTGAGCGAGGGGGACAACGAACGCATAGTGATAGGATACATGCTGTAGCAACCCAACATGTAAGATCAATGGGAGCAATGGGGGGGTGGATTGGATCAGTTCGCGAGCATAGCTGACGCCGACGCATGCATGTGTTTAGGCCAGGTTATATTTCGTGCGCCAGATCGCGTGGTGCGCCCGCGCTGTCGCCCAGAAAGGCGCTCCGATATCCTCATCACATCTATCTGCCATCGTCGACGTTCACATCCTGATCCGCTGACATTTTTTTGCATGGACTGATGTGCCAGGGGTCGGCCTTGGATTGGCCAGGAAAGTTTGGGGGCACTTGGGGGGGTCCTGGGGCACTTCAGATGGCAAACAGTCTCGCATCGCATCGCCCTTCGCCACTCTCCCTGCCCCCCTTCAGCACAGTTCGTTGCGCCGCCGAGTAGCTCCCCCCCATGGCCTCCTGGCAGCCTCACCAGCTCCCATCAGCCTTGTCCTCAGCAGTCTCGAGCCATCGCGACGCTGCTGCAGCAGAGCCGTGAGCGTAAATCTTTGCAGTTGACAGCGGTGTCGGCATCGTCAACCTCGTCGCGACGCTGCTGCAGCAGCGCCGCGTGATGTACTTCGCGCCTCTCTTAGTTTCACTCCCACCTCGAAATCAGCAGTGTGGACAGTGTTCTGGGACTGCGTGGGTGGGCGTTGGGGTGGGCTGGAGTGCTGGATGTTGGCATCAGGATGGCTGATCTGAGGTCGAACGGGAGCTTCGGGTGAAGCGATCTGAGAGCGTCGGTGCCCCTCTGCAGAGGTGATGCTGTCTGACAGCGGCGTGTCTGTTCAATAGCCCCCTCTATTGAACAGCCACGCCCGTGTCTGTTCAATAGCCCCCTCTATTGAACATGCCATGTTCAATAGCCCCCTCTATTGAACAGCCACGCCCGTGTCTGTTCAATAGCCCCCTCTATTGAACAGACACGCCTCTGTCGATGTCCCAGCTGCCTTCGAGGCTCCCAGATCGCTTCGATATTTGCTCCGGATCACACTTCGCGCATCTCCTGAATCCGTCCCGCGCCCTCCTCGGACACCTTCCGTGTCCCTCCTGTGTCTGCCCGCCCGCTCCCGAGCTCCCGTGTATACCTATCCGTCTCCCGTGTCTCTCCCGCGTCTCTCCCGTGCCCCTTCCGTGTCTCCACCTGCCTTCCGTGCGCTCCCGCCCGTGCCCCTCCGCACCGCTCCCGCGTCCGTCCGCCCGCTCGCCCCCGAACTCCCGTGCCCCTCCCGTGTCTCTTCCGTGCCCCCCCCCGTGTTTCTCCCATGTCCCTCCCACCCCTCCGTGTCTTTCGCACCGTCCCTTCCGTGTTCCTCAAATGATCATGCATCCCCCCCCCGCGTCCTGCCCGCCCGCCCGCCCGCGCTCGTGTCCTTCCCTCCCGTGTCTCCTCGCATCTCCCCCCGCCCCCCCCCCCCCCCTCGTGTCCCTCATTATCTCCCTCCTCTCCTTTCCATCACTCTATATCTCTCTCCCTATTGCCCACTACCATGCGTTCCATCATGGTGCGCATGCATAGCGCTGCAGCGCTTCATGTTACTTTGTGACGATGATTTCTGCTGAGCGCTGCAGCGCTCACGTGTGTTCCTTAATTGCATGCGATCGTTGCGCTGCAGCGCATCTGTACTGTTGTGGCCTCTCTTCCACCTCAGCAGCCGAGTGCTTCAGCTCTCGCAGTGTGGGAGGCCCTCCCTCGCGCTTCCCCTCGGAGCGTCCGCGCACCCCCTCGCCCTCGCGGAGGGCATCATGTCTGCCGCGGCTGCGGCCACACCCATCAACCACATCCTGGATAACCTGGACAGCTGCGACGCCTTCTTCGCATCGCAGATCGGCGTCATCGCCGCCGACGCGGTGGCGCAGAGCCAGTCCGCCTTGTCCATGAGCGTGCAGCTGCAGCTTCACAACTTGGGGACGATCGGGGCTGCCCAAGCAGCTACCCTGCAGAATCGAATCACCGCGTCGGGCTTCGCGGACAGCCACAAGGCGCGCCTCAGCGCCGCGCTGGCCGCGCGCGTGGGCACGGCGACGCCCACGCTCCAGATGCGCGCGCAGACGCTCGCGTCAGGGCGGCGCTATCCATCGTGCTTTGCACGTCGGACCGCCGAAGTGTTATTCACATGTATGGTTTAATTGTTTGTTCTGTACTTTATGTATGCTACCATGTTCATTTTTCAAATGTACTTATGTTAGCATGCTGCAGCATGTCTGCGTCGATTCGTAGGCCGGTGGGCTTTACCATGCAGGACTGGGGTTTATTTCGCGACCCCAGCCAGAGCATCGTCGCGAAGGTGCGCGCGTTGATCAAACGTTGCGGTGCCATCGGCTTGACGGTTCCGAGCGAGAACACGCTGAAAGAGTTGGCGGCGTTGATGGCATGCGCCCATCTTCCAGACGCAAACCCTGGGCAGCTCTACGGGATCGTGACGGAGATGAAGGTTTGGGGTTCGGCGGGAACGCCTAACGCAGACGCATCACACCGCACTGACTGCAGCCAATGCGACGCGGCGCGTCAGCGTTAGGGTTTCCCGACGAGTCGCCCTTTACAGGGTCAGTTCTTGGCGAGCCGCAGGGGCGCGACGGGGCAAGCGGCGACAGTGACTTGGAATTTCCCAGCAGATCCTCGGCAGCTCCCTCAGCACATCTTCGACGCGGCGTACACCGATGCGGACCCGCCGATCGATGTGACGCGCGACCTCGCCAACGTGGCATCGCATCTACGAGGCTGCTGCCACCCCGTCATGCGCTGCAGCGCTGATTGTTCTGGATGTCTTGGGTGCTTCGGTGAGCTCGGTCCTTTAGGTCCACCTCGCATAGAGCATGATAGGTTTCATGCTACGCGTGCGCCGCTGAAGCGGCCTGCGGGTCTCAACGCCATCAAGGCTCGCGTGCCTCTCAGGCTGACCAACAAGGGCTTGCGGGCTGCCGCCCCACCGCATCAGCCGAGCACTGCCATTGTGCCATGGACACCATCGGGGTCACCCTCCGTGCCGCCTGCAGCGCCAATGCAACCCATGGACGCGATGGCCGTGATGCAGCAAATGCTGGCAGCGTTTGCGCCACCGCCATCGCCGCCCAACGAGCTGCAGCTGCAGCTCTTCCCGCGCCGCCCTGCGGCGCCCACGGCGAGCCCCCCCGCGAGTCCCCCCGCGATTGGTGATTCGCCAGCTGGGCCAGCATTGTCAGCGGCGGCGCCAGATGCTGCTGCAGCAGCGCCAACGCCGCCAAACGAAGATGCTGCTGCAGCAGCAGACGGAGACGAGGATGCTGTGCTGCAGGCGATCGAGACCTTGGCTGCGGGCAGCGCGAAAGGCGAGCTGCCTCGCAAGGGCAATGGCAAGGGCAAGAAGGGCAAGGGCAAGAGCGCGATCAAGGGCAAGAGCAAGACAGGCGCTGGCAAGGGCAAGACGGCGGCCAAGGGCACGGCCAAACCGAAGGCCAAGGGCAAAGGGAAGGCCAAAGCCAAGGCCAAGGCCAAGCCCAAGGGCAAGGCGGCAGCCAAACGGGGCCAAATGGCACTCGGGTGCAGCAAATGCCGCTACCTGCCGAATGGCTGCGGCACGTGCCGCGACCCGAACTTCACTGGCCGTCGCGGCAAGCCGTGAGCGCGCAACGGGCACTGTCGGCATATGGAGGTGAGGATGAGGATTATGAGGGCGAGGAGGAGGATGGGTAGGATGATGAGGAGGATGAGCATGTGGAGGAGAAGGAATGAGGAGGATGGTGAGGATTAGTGCGAGGTTGGATGGAACGCTGGCCGATGATATGAACGGTAGTGGCGATGGTCTTGCCTGGCGGTCGCGCGGCTCGCACGGACGACGAGGAGGATGAAAGTCAAATATGTTGACGGGTTCTCTTGGATGCGGGCGCTGCAGCGCTGGCGCCTTTGTGGTCAACGTTTGCATCGCCATCATGATCACGATGCAGCGCTGCAGCGCTCGCTTTCCTGGATGGTGGCGTAGATATTGCGTGCTGGTGTGTTCCGATGCAGCGCTGCAGCGCCTGTCAGACTTGCGGTGCCGCTGTAGCGTTGGCGCGTTTGTGAGTGTGCAGTTGCAGCCGCGGTGTCCATGTATTGCGTGACGTGCTCGTCTTGAGTGCCAGTCGTTCCTCGTCGATACGCGCTGCAGCGCCATCATTCGTGATGTCGAGCGTTGTCTCCCGCATGGTTGTTGCCAAGTCACGCGCTGCAGCGCTGTGATTCGCTCATGTTGCGCGTTGCCGATGGCATGCCCTCCTCCCCCTCCTCCTCCTCCTCCTCCTCACTTGGCTCGCGCGTCGCAGTCGCCATCGTTTGCTGCAGCGGGTGCTGGCAACGGACCTCCTCCGCCTCCTCACTGGGCTCGCAATGGCGGCGCGCCGCTGCGACAAGCCGTTCGAAGCGCAAGCGCGCGCCGACCGTCGCGACGAGTTGCGCGAGGCCCGCGCGAGAGCGACGGCGACTGCTACAGCAGAGGTGAAGGAGGCGCGGAAGAACGCCAGGAACGCGAAGAAGCAGGTGCAGATCCGCACCGCGGAGCTGCAGGTGGATGAGGAGGCGGATGAGAAGGATGACGGTGGGGTTCATGAGTGCGGCAGGCTACTCCCCCGCTGCAGCGGGGGAGAAGGGCGACAGGGGGGATGCTCAGGAGGAGGTGGAAGGCGATGATGTGGGAGGATGAGGAGTATGAGTAGCAGGGTCGGGGTCAGATGGACATCGCCGCTTCGGACGTGGCCAACCAGAAACTCAACGAGGCGTTGGCCTCGCTGCGGAACGCCAAGAAGATGAAGGTTACCTGAGTGAGGTCGGCCTCGGCGACCGCCTGCTGAAGCATGCTGGTTCGATTGATTGGTAAAGGCCGGAGGGAACGTGGTTGAGCGTGTTGTTTGAGTTGCGCTGCAGCGCTTCTCCGTGGACCACGGTTGAAAGTTTGCGCGCGGATCATGATGTGTTAATGTGTTGCGCTGCAGCGCAGTTTCGCTTGCAGTTTCTCGTTGGATGGCGATGTGGCGGATGATGAGGGCGAGTGATATTGATGCTGTTGACGATGAAGGTGATGGTGACGGGGAGGATGAAGGGACGGGAGACGGATGATGAGGAGGATGGGTAGGTTGAGGAGGAGGATGGGGAGGATGAGGGGGCGCATGAGGCGGAGGAGGAGGAGGAGGAGGAAGAGGAGGAGGAGGAGGTATAGGAGGGGGAGGAAGAGGAGGAGGACGAGGGGGATGGCGAGCAGGATGGAGGAGGAGGAGGACGTTCGCGCTGCAGCGCGTCAGATTGTCATCATTGGACGTTAGCGGCGCTGTAGCGCCATGTGCTCCCAGACTGTTGCTTGGCAGTTAGCGCTGCAGCGCGCATTTGGTTGCTCTCCACGCGGTGCAGCCTCATTTCCATCCGTAGTCGCCGTGGCCCCTAGCGGAGGGGCCCCTCCGCGCGCGCGCAGCGACGGAGGCAAGCTTGCCTCGGGAACGCGCGCGATGGCGGCAGAGGACGACCGCCCAGCGAAGCTGCGGCGGCTGTCCCGCCTTCGCGCGGAACTGCCATTCATGCATTGTAATGCGATGGCGCAATTCCTGGCGTCCGTTAAGCGAGACGGAGCCCCCGAATTGGGATCCCGACGCCAGGATATCAGAGACGCTCGGGAGCTCATGGTCGGTGAGAACACGCCGTACGGCAAGCTCCACCAGAACATGGTAGTCGGGCAGCACACGGTGGAGATCTGCAGTCCAGCAGCAATGCTGTGGTATTGCAGCGCCCTCCCCGCGATGCAGCCTCTGTGGCAGCGGGCGCTGGAGCTGCCACGCCCGTGGCACATCATCATTTACGGCGATGAAATAGGCGCTGGCAACGCGCTGGCGCACGTGCAGAACCGCAAGTCCTGGGGCATCTACTGGACGATCGCGGAATTCGGCCCGCAGGCGCTTTCGTCGGAGGACTTTCGCGATAGCGTTGCTGCAGCAACGATATATGCGGGGGGGGGAGGGGGGTAGAGAGAGAGAGAGAGATAGAGAGAGAGAGAGAGAGAGAGAGAGGCGCTGCAGCGCCAGTTGTGCTGCGATTTGTTCGCAGGATGCGTGGTTCCAGCTCGCGACGACGCGGGCCAAGACCGCGAACGACATCCAGCCGCGCGGACTGACGATGCTACTGGACGCAATCCTCGCGCAGTTCTGGCCTGATCAGGGGCGCAACTTCAGCGCAGGCATCAGCTTGCGGCTGCGCCCCGACGGCGCGACGGAGCTCATCCAGATGGACCTCGGAATTTACATTCAGCCGCTGCAGCGGTCGCCGCATAGCACCCAAGATTAGTTAGCATACATGTGCACATGTATATATCCATTACGCCTTCTTGCGTCGCTGCAGCGGCTCTGTCGGATCGCGGACGAGGATGCAATACACCGCTTGATCGGAATGAAAGGTTCGTCTGGAATCAAACCATGTTTTATGTGCCGCAACGTGTTCTTGAAGGGCGAAGTTCGGGATATAGTTGCTTATGATGCGACGGGTGTCGCTGTTCACCACTCGGAACCAGGTGCGTCGCGGCTGCAGCCGATGACGGCGCCGTTGCTCGATGCCATCTGCAACAGATTGATCGAAGGGGTCAACATCATGAACAAGGGCGAGTTCCAGGAGTTGGAGCGCCGACTTGGCTGGAACTGGGACCCCCATTTGCCTGAGCGGGTTCGGAAACTCAAGCCGCTCGAGACAGTCATGTTTGATTGGATGCATTGTATTTTCGTCAACGGTACATATAACATTCTGGTGTTCCAAATGTTTCGAAGGTTGAAGGGTTACTGGGCGCGCGCAGACGCATATTTCCAGGACTGGTCGTTTCCAGGGTGCCACTCCATCTCCCCCGACACGCGCGCGATCTTCGGCGAGAAGCGCGTGAGGTCCCACGTTGACAGCAAGCATTTCAAGTGTACCGCCAGCGAGGGGCTCACAACCATGCAAGTATCATTGCATGCTTCGCGCCCCCGCCAGACCAATAATACATGCGCTGCAGCGCACGTGAATTTCTGTAGGATATGTACTGCACCCCTCTTGTTCGGACATGCGTTCGCGCGGGCGGATTGACGTGTTTCTTCAGGGAGGTGGCTAGCGACGCTGCAGCGCCTGCAGTCCGATCTGCTTGCGCAGTGTTCGAGGCGCACACGATCGTTGTGGAAGAAATCCTACGAGTATCCAGGCGTCAGGCAGACGCGGATAAGCTGCAGGCTGCGGTTAACATGTTTTTGTTGTCATACAGCAGCGTCTTTGGCAAGGAAACGATGGCGCAGAAGTTCCATTACCTGCACCACTTCGCCAACTACGTGAGGCGTTGGGGCCATGTGGCGCTGCCGTCGTGCTGGGTTTTGGAGCGCAAGCACAAGACCAGCAAGCGCTTTGCGAACGCTCTTCAGGTGGGGGCTGCAGCCTCCAGCGGCTGGGACGCCAATGTCCTGAAGAGCGTCGCCGAGCGGCACCTGTGGCAGCTCATGGATGGCGACACCTTTAAGGTTAACTGCCTGGTTAACGCCCCCAGGCCGTCCAAGGCCATCTCGCGCGAACTGCTGCAGCAGTTCGGGCCTGCGGACTTTGTTACGTCCGCTGCAGCGCGGTGCCGCTACCACGACGTCAAATACGGCGACGTCGTGCTGTTGGAGGACGGAGGAGGGGAACACATTGCGGCCGAGGTGTTGAAACACCTCTCCTTCACCAAGAACGGCCACTACTATGGCTTGAGCTTGGTCCTGCCCTACTTCTTCAAGGAGAAGCTGCACCCGCGCGCCTCCGCGCACGTGCTTGGCGGCGATGCCGACGCCTTTTGGGCGCACACGGCGAGCATCGCGTGCTCGCTCGCGTGGGCGCCGCGCGAGGGCGGCGGCATCCGAGCGGCGCGCCCGATATGGTCGCAGCCGCGGTGGTGCGCTTTAGCCTAAAACGTGGATTCCTTACTGGCGCTGCAGCGCACTTTTTTACATTGCTAAATGCTTCGGTGCTGCAGCACCTGAACGTTGCATGGTCGACGACTCCTCTTCTCCGCCTTGAAAACGTGGATTCCTTCTGCATTGCGCTGTAGCGCACCTTTTTCATTGACACTTCGGTGCTGCAGCACCTGAACAGTGCATGGTCGCCGATTCCTCTCCTCCGCCTCGTTCCTCCTCCTCCTCTTGCGCTGCAGCGCTAATGTCGTTGATCAGTGGTGCGGTCGTTCAAACTCCTCCTTCCCCGCGTCCTCCCCCTTCTCCCCCTCCTCCTACTGCTCCTACTGCTGCTCCCCCTCCTCATCTTGCCCCCCCTTCCCCTCCCCCCCCCCCCTTCTCTGGCGAGGGGGGGGGGTGGAGGAGGGGGAGGGGGAGGAGGAGGAGGAGGAGGAGGAGGAGGAGGAGGAGGGAAAACGACGAGATAAAGCTCAGAGCGGGAGGAGGATGGGGAGGGAGGAGGGAGGGGGGGGGGGGGGGGGGGGGGGGGGGGGGGGGGGGGGGGGGGGGGCGGGGGGGGGGGGGGGGGGGGGGGGGGGGGGTAGGAGGAGGAGGAGGACGAGGAGGAGGAGGAGTGAGGAGGAGGAGGAGGAGAGAGGAGGAGGGGGAGGAGGAGGAGGAGGGAGGAGGAGGAGGAAGGAGAGAGAGGAGCTATAGGAGGAGAGGAGGAGGAGGAGGAGGAGGATGAGGAGGGGATGGGGGGAGGAGGAGGACGATGGAGGAGCGGAGGGTTAGGAGGACGAGGAGGAGGATGAGGAGGAGGAGGACGAGGGAGGAGTATATGATGATGACGAGAGGAGGAGGGCGAGAGGAGGAGGCGGAGAGGAGGAGGAGGAGGAGGAGGAGGAGGAGGAGGAGGAGGAGGAGGAGGAGGAGGAGGAGGAGAGGGAGGAGGAGGAGGAGGAGGAGGATAGAAGGAGGGGGGAGGAGGAGACGCCGCCCGCGCGCGTGCGGCTTACAGGCCGCGCGGGGAGCGCGCCCTCCCTTTTCCCTTTGCTTCGCGGCTCGGGATCGCCATCGAAAAACATATCAAGACATGTTTTTCGATGGCGACCCCGAGCCATGGGGCAGTCTCCTCTCGGAGGACCCCTCGGGGATGTCGGGGATCCTCCTCGACATCCCCGAGGGGTGGGACGGGCTCGGCAGCCATCGGCCCGTCGCACGTCGTCGTCCCCCAACCCTCTGGGTTGTGGACGACGGCTACGTGCGGTGGGCCGCTCTGGCTGCCGAGCGGCGCGCGGGGCCCCCCCCCGCCGCCCGCGCCAGCGGCAATGCCGCTGGAGATGGCGGCGCAGAGCGCGGCGCAGGCGAACTTCGCCTGCGCCGCGCTCAGCCGCGCCAGGCTGCCGCTCGACGCGGCGGCCCTGCAGGGCCGCCGCGTCGAGCGGCCGTCTTGGGCTGAGGCGCGCCCGTCGCCGCCTCCGCCGCCGCCTCCCCCTTTCCTCCTCCTCCTCATCCTCCTCCCCGTCCTCCTCCTACTCCTCCTCCTCCTCGACATCTCCTCCTCCTTCTCCTCCTCCTCCTCCTCCTTCTCCTCCTCCTCCTCTCTCCCCCTCCTCTTCCTCCTCCTCCTCCTCCTCCTCCTCCTCTTCCTCCTCCTCCTTCTCCTTCTCAGAGTCCGCTAACCACTTAGTAAGTCCGCTAACCACTTAGTAAGTAAGCTAGCTAGCGGACTTACTATGTGGTTACTAAGTGGTTAGTAAGTGGTTTCTGGGTGGTTACTAAGTGGCAGCTAAGTGGTTACTAAGTGGTTAGCAAGTGGTAGCTAGAGTGGGGACTTAGCGAGCTAACCTCTACTAGAGACTTAGCAAGGTTAGCCTCCAGCTATAAGTGGTTAGTATCTCCTACTAACCAGTTGTAGCTGGTTATACAACTTACATCCGACTTACAACACTTATAACCTACTTACAACTCACTTGTACGTACATACTAAATCCTCTAACCCCTTAGTATCCGCGCTAACCACCTAGCAGCCGCCGCGGCCATCCAAGTAGGGTTCGCATGTGGCCCCCTGGGTCCGGCTTTCATCATGGGGTGTCTGCAGGGGGAGTTCGCGTCACATTTCGGCTCGGGTCACGCCATGCTCCTGCCATGTTCCTGACGGTCTTGTCGGGCCAGCCCGGGTGCCCCGAACCCGAGTCTCAGGTCTCCCCGGTCGAAGTCCGTCGGGGCCTAAGAGACGGGGGGGTCAGTGCGAATGGGGGTCAGCCCGTGCGCTGGATCTTGGAGGATGCTACCAAGCCAGGGCTGCGCTGACCCCGGGCTTGGGTGCAGGATCCCGCTGGATCTTGCAGGATCTTGCAGGATCCCGCAAGGCCTGGCTGACCGGGTGCTGGATTGACCCAGGTCAGTAGATTTCCGAGTTCGAAGGTCGACCTCCGTACGGCAGAGCGACGCGGAATCACCGAAGGACGCGGTGACGCCACGGGACCCGGCGGGTTTCAGTTCTGAACGATCGACGAGGTGTCGAGAACCTTTGCGCGCGCTGACGCCGCGTGATCCTACCGTGAAGGCAACATGCACTACAGTGGGGCGCGCATCAAGAAGCCATATGTGTTTTTTTTTTCCGTCAGGTTACACTGGGTTTCTTCGCTCCTCGCGCTGCGCGGTGACTTCCCGCGGCCCTGGACGGAGCTTCTGCGTTCGGGGTGCCCCGGGCTCCCCCGAACTCGCACCCCTCGCGCGGGTCTCCAGGGCTGGGCCTCTGCGAGGGTGTTGTCTCTTGCGGCCTCGTCCTCACGGTGCTGATGCGCATCGTCCAGATGCGGCACGAGGGGCCGGCTCAGGAGACTTGGGCAGGCCGATCGGCTTCGCAAGACTCGAGAGCGACCAGAGATGGCCCCGCGGGAATCCACGTGCCCTTTGCACTATCTCTCCTCGAGGCTCCTCCTCCTCCTCCTCCTC
This sequence comes from Prorocentrum cordatum, assembly GCA_963575745.1. Classification (NCBI taxonomy): domain Eukaryota; class Dinophyceae; order Prorocentrales; family Prorocentraceae; genus Prorocentrum; species Prorocentrum cordatum. The sequence goes on from CAUYUJ010015949.1 coordinate 589,195, forward strand.
CTCCTCCTCCTCCTCCTCCTCCTCCTCCGCCTCCTCCGCCTTCTCCGCCTCCTTCTTCTCCTCTCCTCCTCCTCCAACCCACCCCCCCTCCTCCTCCTCCTCCTCCTCCTCCTCCTCCCCACCCCTCCTCCTCCTCCTCCTCTCCTCCTCCTCCTCCTCCTCCTCCTCCTCCTACCTCCTCCTCCTCCTCCCCTCCTCCTCTCTCCCCCCTCCTCTCCTCCTCTCCTCTTCCTCCTCCTCCTCCTCCTCCTCCTATCCTCCTCCTCCTCCTCCCCCTCCCACCCCTCCACCTTCCTCCTCCTCCTCCTCTCCTCCTCCTCTCCTCCTCCTCCTCCCCCTCCACCTCCTCCTCCTCCTCCTCCTCCTCCTCCTCCTCCTCCTCCTCCCCCTCTCCCCATGCTGGGCCTGGCAGGCCCCAGTGCTGCGCGCCCTCCGCTGCTGGGCCACCCCCTGGGGGGGGGGGATCTGTACAGTCCCGATCCCGCCCGCCGCGCGGCCGCCCGCCGGCCCCCTCCTCTCTCCTCTCCTGCTCCTCCCGCCTGCCCCCTCCTCTCTCCTCTCCTCTGACCTCCTCTGCTGCTCCTCCCTGCTCTCCTCTCCTCTCTCCTCCTCTCATGCTCCTCTCTGCTCTCCTGCTCCTCCTCACTGAGGCAAGTCTCAGAAGCCGGACGACGGCTGGCAAACCCGTGGCTGCCAAAACGGAGCTCCGGGATATATTTGTTGTTCTTGGTCCTCCGAGATGCAGCCCGTTTACTATCCAGCGCGCTGAGGTTTCTTCCTGGAATTTGTTGTTTGTTTCTTCTGGGAAGACCGTTTTAGCAGCCACGGATTTGCCAGCTTTCGCCCAGCTTCCGAAAGTCGGCAGCGTCCTGCCTGGGCTCGCCGATCGAGGGCCGAGGAGCTTCTTGCACGATTTATTGTTTCGTAGGTTCTGGGCCCTCGGGATGGTTCTGGGTTTAGGTCGGGCATGTCCCCCTACAGGGGGGTTTTAGACGTTTTTTTGCCGTAAAAAATGGACGATGCTGAAACATACTCAAGAAATCGTCCCCAGACTATTTTTGACTATTTCTTAATATTTCCCCTGCAGAGGGACAGACAGGCCCGACTTGATCCTGGGGGTCCTCCTCGGCGTGGTGATAACCCCCCCTGGTGGCACTGCCTGGAGGCGGCAGCAGAGAGTGCACGGCGACTAGCTGCGCCGGAGGGGCAGCCGCGGCAGGGGGGGGGCCCTCCTCCGTCCTCCTCCGTCTCTCCTCCTCCTCCTCCTCCTCCTAATCCTCCTCCTCCTCCTCCTCCTCCTCCTCCTCCTCCTCCTCCTCCGTCTCTCCTCCTCCTCCGCCTCCTCCTCCTCCATGTGGTGGCCCAGGGCCGGAAGCATGGGCTCCCAAGCGCCCACTCAAGGCCGATCAGGGCCTGGGCTTCCTTTCCGCCCATGGTGAGCGTGCTTTCGCTATCGGGGATGCCTATCGCCGACCTATCGGTGGCTTTCCTTCGTCAGGCCTGGGACGAATACACACACACACAACACACACACACACACGCACACACACACACACACACGAACACACACACACACACACACATACCTGCCTGCCGACCTAGCTACCTACCGACCTAGCTACCTACCTACCCACCCGGCCGCCCACCCACCTACCTACCTACCTACTACCTACTTGCATGCATACATGCATATAAGCATGCGCGCACATACATACATAACTACACACATACCTACCCACCTACCTACCTACCTACCTGCCTACCGACCTACCTACCTACCTACCTACGTGCGTGCGTGCGTGCGTGCGTGTGTGCGTGCGTGCGTGCGTACATGCATCAATCACACATACATGCATACATGCATACATGCATGCATACACACATACACACATACATACATACACACATACACACATGCATACCTACATACCTACATACATACATACATGCATGCATGCATACATACATACATACATACATACATACATGCATGCATACATGCATACATGCATACCTGCATACATGCATACATGCATACATGCATACATGCATACATGCATACATGCATACATGCATACATGCATACATGCATACATGCATACATGCATACATGCATACATACATACATACATACATACATACATACATACATACATATACATGCATACATACATACATACATACATATGTACATATCTGCATACATACATACATACACGCCTACATCCATCCATCCCTCCATTCATCCATCCATCCATCCATCCATACATACATACATACATACATATATTCACATGCATGCATACACACATTCGTGTAACCATACATTCAGCCATCTATATATATATGTATGTATATATACATGCATACATACATATATGCATGCATGCACACATAATCCGCACATACGCACTTGCATATATATGTGCGTGTATAGATATAAGTGTGTATATATCCATATGTTTATATGTAAACACACAAGAGAGAGAGAGAGAGAGACAACAAATGGCCTTCGGCCCATCCCACCACCGTGCCTGGGTCTTTGGTTTGAAGCCTATTGGATGTTCGTGGGATTTCGTTGGGGGCGTCTCGGAGGCCTCTTGGAGGCAGTTTGGAAGCTTCTTGGGGGCCGCTGTGGGGCCTGTTTTACATTAATCTTGGGCCTTTGGAAGGCCTCTTGGGGGCCTCTTGGGGGCCTCGTGGGGGCCTCGTGGGGCCTCCTGGGCGCCTCTTGGGGTCTCTTGGGGCCTCTTGGGGCCTCTTGGGGCGTAAGGCTGGGATTTTCGATCCTTTGGGGCCGTCTTGGGGCCCTCTTGGGCCGTTTTGGGCGCCTCTTGGAGGCTTCTTGTGCCGTCTTGGGGCGGTCTTAGGCGGCCTCTAGGGCCGTCTGGGCAGCGTCGGGAAGCCGAAGGCGAGAACGCCAAAATCCTTCAAAGACCTAATGATGATCAATGATTTTGGTCTCTTGGGGCCCTCTTGGGAGGCCTCTTGGAGGCCTCTTGGGTGTCTTCGGGGCCTCTCAGGCCGTCTGGGGGGCCATCTTGAGCGTCCTGGAGTGATCGTTTGGCGACTCGGGGCCCGTTGGAACGCCTTGGCGAACAACTTGCGCGGGAACACGTTCCGGAGCCCAGGGGGCACGCGGGAAGCCCTAGGAGATTTCGGAATTTGGGGTCGGGGCCCCTTGAGTTCCTAGAGCGAGAAATTCGCATGTATATATATATATATACATATATATATATATATATATATATATATATATATATGCACTCACACATGTACATTTACATCCTCCTCCTCCTCCTCCTCCTCCTCCTCCTACTACTACTACTACTACTACTACTCATACATATATACATGTGTAAACATGTGTATATCTAATATTGCTCCAAGGCGCTCCAGGACGCTCCTGGAACGCCGTCGGGACGCTCTGGAACGGCCGCGGCGCCCGCGACAGACGATACGCCGGAGGTAAGGACCGCTTGGAGTTCAGGATGGGGCTCTGTCTTCTGGGGCCGCTCCTCAGGTTCCGGTCGGGGCACCTGCTCGTAGCCGAGGCTCTCACTGTGGCCAGGGACGCCCCCCTCGATTCGGATTCGACGGCCCGTGTGGCAGAACGATGGTTCGAACACATGAACTTTTGGCGCTCGGCGCGCCAAGGGAGGGGGGTCCGGTGCAGGTCCAAGAAAGCCGCGCGGAGCGCCAACAGTTGGTGTGTATGTTAATTTTGTCCTCTTCTACTATGGTAGCACGAGGGTGACACCAGGTCTTGGAATGACGTGTGCGCTCGGGCTGGCCCCGCCAGCCCCCAAGTCAGCGCAGTACACCCGCAAGACGGCTCCGGCAAGGCCCCCCATCGGACTCTGAGTCAGAGCGCAGGCTGAACGTTTGAGTTCCCGAGCGCGCCTTCGGGGCTTCGGAGAAGCCGAAGAGAGAACCCTTTCGTTCGTTCCGTGCTCGGCGCCCCTGATGGCAGCACGATGGCAGTACGTTTAAGTCGGGCCTGTCCCCCTACAGGGGGATGTTCGACGAAAAATAAAAAAATACCCCAACAATACCCAACAAATAATTCAAAAATAGTCTGGGGACTATTATTTTGGTATTATTTGACCTTCTTGGGGCATTTTTGGTGTATTTTTTATTCTTGGTCGACGCCCCCTGTAGGGGGACACGCCCGATATAACAGTACGTCCTCTAGACGGGGCGGGCCGGCGAGGCAGGCGGAGAGAGAGGGCCTCGTAACCGCGAGTCGATGGTTCGAAGATGGGGTCTCGCGGGATGGGGATCTAAGACTCGGAATGGATCTAGGGGTGGATGAACTTTGTTGGAGGCACCTCGCCCTCAGGACCCCATTCCCTCAGGACCCCACTATTGAGCCACCGATGACCGCGAGGCGGAGCAGGCTGCGGTCGCCGCCCGGGCTGAGGCGGACATGAAGGCTTGCCACCGCTTGCCTCTCTCCACGGGCGGTTCGCGGTGCGGTCGGTTCGGTCGCGTCGCAGCCAGTTACGTTCGGTCGGGTCGGGTCGGGTCGGGTCGGTCGTCTGTCGTTCGGCTACGCGTAAAAGTGACCTATCGCTGGAGTGACCTACGGTAGCCGTTTCTATTGTGTTGTTTCGCCGATCGGCGCGGGCCGCCGCCGTTCCTCCAACCCCGCCCTAGTCCAGATGTTGGTTGCATTTTGAGGTTGCTTTTAGCTACTGGTCGGGACCCCCCCCCTCAGATCGACGACGCATTGGCCCAGACCCAGAGCCCCCCCTTCCCCAAACGTCAATGGTCGTTCTTGGGTGTACGCTTGCCTCTGTACCGGTTGCGTGTGGTGCGATCGATGTTGGGTTGCGTTGCAGTCGTTTGCGTTCGGTCAGGTCGAGTCGGTCGTTTGTCGCGTTCGGAGGGACGTAGTTTGCCTCAGAGCGCACGCGTATATAACTAGTGTGCGTGCACCGCGCGACGTCCATTTAGGTCAACGCTGGCAAGCTGCTGAGCAGAGTAGGCAGGATGATGATCAGGAGAATGCGTCGGCGGCGGCAACGGCGGCAACGGCGGCGAAGGAAGAAGGGAGGATGAGGAGGAGGAGGAGGAGGAGGAGGAGGAGGAGAAGACGAATAATAATAATAACGAGATGTGGGAGCAGCAGGAGCAGCAGGATGAGCAGCAGCATGAGGAGAAAGTGGAGGAGGACGAGGAGGACGACGAGGAGGAGGAGGCGGAGGAGGAGGAGGAGGGGCGGAGGGAAAGCTGGACGAGCGGCGGGTGCAGGAGACACTGGAGAAACAACACGGGAGGCGGAGAAGCGGGAGATAGAGGAGGAGGAGGAGGGAGGACCTCCCGCGGTGGCGCTCCGTTTGCGCAGCCCCCTTGGGGCGCCTCCGCGCACCCCCCTGGCCCCGGACGAGGACGTCAGAGCCACCGAGTTCGCGGCCTCGAACGTTGAGCTGCGGGCGGAGGCCGCCAAGGCGCAGAAGGAGAAGGCCCTCTCCCTTGGCGGGAGAGGAGTGGGAGGAGGAGGAGGAGGAGGAGGAGGAGGAGGAGGAGGAGGAGGAGGAAGGATTGAAGAGGATATATGAGGGAATCAAGAGGTAGGGATTGCGGTGACGGAGGGGGGAAGGGGAGGGAGAGGGGAGACAGAGGAGGACGAAAAGTAGAAGGAGTTGGAGAACGCAGAACGGAGGAGGATCAACTACGTGCACCCGCGCCATACCTGACATCCTGCCACCACTGGGTGCCAGGCGAGCACAGGGATCTCGCGGACGCCCATCCAGCACGACGGGCAGACCGATCTGCGGCTCTCCCAGGGTCGCCTCTGACTCACTGGGCGGTGCGGTCACCAGTCAGCATCGTCGGACAGATCCCCATCCTCAGCTGGCCAGGGTCCCTCAGCGCAACCAGCCTACCCCCTCGAGGTGCGATTGGACGCCGCGAAGCCCAACAGGTATCACATGTATCCCCACATCGGGGGGCAGGTCGGACAACGGGGCCAAGGCTTTCCCAGAGGGGAGGGGGGTACAGTCGAAACCGATGGCAAGGGTGTGTAACCTTCCCAAGGGCACCTTTGAATCCTTGCAGCTTCGGTCCATCCTTGACCACTTTCGATGAACCGCCCCGCTCGAAGTAGCTGCAGCATGGGCGTCCAATGGGCTTGCATCCTTATCGCGCATCCTTAGTATCAGTTTGACTGTAACGGCGGAGTGGCTACACCACCAAGCAGGTCAGTGGGGATTTTGGGCCAGCGGACCGTTTTGGGACCTATGGGTCTTTCACCGAGGATGCCTCGGGCGGCCTCGGCCTCCTAGGTCATGAGACCATTCAGCGGCGACCGTGTGGTGAGGCCTTCTGGTGTTCCGAGGTCCTGGCACGGCATGTCCCCACACTCGGGGGCAACGATAGGGGAGGATGGTTCACGGCAACGACAGGGGGATAGGGCCAGGGGGATCGGATCGCCCAGTCATCGCCGAAAGAAGATTGAGCGCCCACCCCGCCCGGGAACGTGCGGTATCATTATCAGGGGCCTCCTCGCCAATCTATTGACGAGGTATCGCCGATTCCAGCTTGATGGTGTGCCCCTGCTGCGCGGGCCCCCCCCCCATCGCTCCACGAAGACGCGCCCGGGGCCGGCCGCCGCCGTCTCGGCTTGGCCCTCCTGCGATCCTCCGAGGCCCTGCTGGTCGTCGTCGTCGGCGGCGGCGTCGTCGTCGTCGTCTCGACCTGACCCGCCTCCGAGGCAAGGCCCAACGGTGCCGAGCCAGACCGCCAGTGGGGGGGGCCGACGGCGCGTGGCCCGCGCGCGCGCGCGAGGCGCTCTCGGACGGCCGCGCCTCCTGCGCGGAGCAGCGCGCGGACGCGGCGCGTGCCCGCGAGGCGGGCCTCCTGCCGCGGCCCCTCCGCGGCGCCGGCGGCGGCGGAGGCGACGACGGCGTGGGCGGCGACGACGGCGATGGCGGCGGCGGCGATGGCGACGACGACGACGGCGACGGATCGGGGATCGATGCTATCGATGGTTCTGGGTGACGATAGGTCGGGCGCGAAGGGCCCAAGAGGACCCCGACGACGGCCCCATGAGGCCCACATCGTAGATGTCCAGCAGATGTTTAGAAAGAATTGTCCCGTTCTCCCCAGTTCGCCCCAGGAACGGCTCCAGACGGCTCCCAGCGCCTCCTAGGTCGCCCCAACATTGCCCCGAGAGGCTCCCAAGGGAGGACAGCCCGAGAGGGCCCCAAGTCCCCTCCAAGAAAAAGCTTTGCCGCCGCACCTGGCCGCACCTGGGGCGTGGGCGGCAGGGGTGGACCTAAACGGTGTTTTGGCGATTTCGTGGGCCGTTTTCGTTTAGATGTCATTGTGCGGGAAGGGCGGATTGAAGACAAAACGAGGGAAAGCGAAGACTAAACGAAAACGAAAAACACTGTTTAGGTCCAGCCCTGGTGGGCGGGGGCGGGGCGGCGGGTTCGAGGGGGGCGGCGGCGCAGGCGGAGCTGGAGGCGGCGCTGGGCGCGTCCGCGGCGGAGAAGGTGGCGCTGGCCGCGGCGGCCAGCCAGCTCGAGCAGGCCTCGAGGGCGGCCGCCTTCGTCGAGCCCCGTCGCCGTCCCGAATCGGGAGCGAAAGAAGGACGTACACGATGGGCCTGCTTTCCACCACCACCACCGTGAGTTGGAGGAGGAGGAGGAGGAGGAGGAGGAGGAGCAGGACGAACAGGAGGAGAAGGAGGCGGAGGAGGATGAGGAGGAGAGCCCCCTCCCCCTCCAACTTATGGTGGTGGTGGTGGTGGAAAACAGGTGCATCAGTACACGTACATGAGTCCACGACGGTTTCGAATGTACGCATTGCGCGAACGATCGTATCACGAGGCTGATCCGCGGACTGGAGGCCCGTATTCATGTGCGTGGTTGAGCGCGCTCGTCCTGTGTGGACGCCCTACCGAAAGAATAATAGCTGCTTGCGATCCCTGAGCACAGCTTCTTGCTTGCAGAGGGCCGCGTGGTGCACAAGGGTAAGCTCCAGCGGTCGGCTTGGCATCGTTCGGTAGTGTGCATGTTTATTCGGACGTCTGAGCGATGACAAGGTCAGAGGAGGAAGAGGCACCCATACCGCTACCCTTGCCTCGTTTCCCCTTGTTGGGCCTCTTGGGAGGCCCTCGCCGCCACCGCTGGATTCGCATCGAAATTCTTGACGCTTCGCGTATCCCCACCAGCTCGTTTTCGCCTTGTTTGCGAGTGCGGTACATCCTGGTGCCCTGGCTCACTGGCATCTGCCCAGTGGTCCTTGCTCGCGCCTCGTCTCAGGCTGCGGGCCGCTTTGCTTCGCGCGCGCCACCTGGCGCTCTGCTCTCTCTCTCTCTCTCTTTCTCTTTTTCGGCCACCGGTCAGGTTCCCCACCTGCGGGTCTGGCTTGTGTTCGTTGGTTGTCCACCTGTGGCAGCTTCTTTACCGCTGGCATCCGTTCAGTGTTTTTGCAGGGTAATCTTTTGGCCTCTCGCCCCTTTGCCGTGCATTCGCTACAGCGGCCTACGTGCCACTGCAGCCAATTATCTCGCTCTGTGCCCAAGAACGTTATTCCCGCTCGCTGGATCTGTCCTTCGAGCCGCCGAACAAAAAAATATCCCCACCAGCCCTCCCCCTGTTCCCCGCTGCCTGGGGCCCTGCCACATGCAGCTGCGAACGCCACCGGGTGCACCTTGGGATGGAACGCCTACACTCATTGCTCCGCCCCGAAAAGTTCGATTCGGCTCTCACGCCTGCCCTACGTGGAAATGACGGGCGCCCACCCAACGCCCCCACGCTCAGAGTTTTACTTGTGGCGATGATGCTGCAACTGCGGGAACCGCGCGCTGCATTCTGGCCACTCCTTCATCCAGAGGCCACAAGTGACATCATAGAAGCGGCGATGGGTATATGCCTTCCTTGGCAGGAAGCCAACAAGGAATTCCGCAGCCATTGCTGCCACGTGGGGCTTCAAGCTTGCCGACTTCGCCTCCCTCCACGCCAAAATGGAGCAGGTCATTCGCCATATTGTCACGCTGGCCACCTTCGCTCATCATCATCAAACTGCGGCGACGCACAAATGGCCCCAGACATGGGCAGGAATGCAGGAACACGAGTTCACCCTGGAAGCCCCCATGCGCGTGTTGGAAGTGATTGTCCAGCCTGCGGACGTCAACCAGCTAAGCACTGGATACTGTTCCATATGCCAGCTGCACAAGGCGCTGACTGGTTCGGAAGAGGGGCTCGGCAGTCCACGCACCATGTCCGACCTGCGGTACATAGGAGGCGGGGTCGCGATGTTCAGCCGCCGCCTCGACGAGGACCTCCCGGCCTCACCAGCTCCCGGTATAACGCTATCCCCCCCGATAGTACGGGACGAGCGATTCTGCAGGCTGCTGAAGGATGCCAGCTACAACTGCGACGGCTGCACCAGCACGGGATTGCAGGGCGCAGCTGGCACCTGGGAAGATGACGACGCCCGTGAGCTGCTAGCACAGAACCGCGCACAGGCATACATGAAGGGAAAGATCTGCAGATGGCTCTGTGAGTTGTGTTGGGTCAGGTCCCTGGAAAGAAAGGGAGTGCAGGTTCCCGACCCCAACCAGGCTGATGGCGGTGCCAAGAAGGCCATGCAGCAGCGTCTGCAGGAGTATAAGCGCAGATTGGAAGAAGACCGAGCGCGCAAGAGAGCCCGGACCCTCCCCTCGCTGTCCAGCTTCCCGCTGGGGTTCGGTCGGCCACACGGCGCCCCGGTTCCTTCCACCCTGAAGCCCCTCGTCATGCGTGCGCCGCGCTTCTTCCAGCCGTCCAGCGCCGGTACCACCCTCCCACCCCACAGGCTTACCGACGGCAGGTTTGGTGCAGAATCGCACCACACCCAAATGCACTCGGCCACGTGTGACACCTGTCCCCTGGGCGCCCCCTCGCTGGAACGGAAGCCGGGCTGTCCAGCCCTCGGATGCTTCATGCGGCGCCCTGAGGCAGAAGCAAACTGCGACGAGCAGACAGGCCTCCCGCCGTGGGAGGTAATGCCCTCCCTATGGATCAGGCGGCAGTGGAACGCGGAATGGGCCTGCAGGAGGTGCCTTGTTCACATTTGGAACATCGCCCCGGGCGTCCTCGACCACATGCTCGACCACTACTCCAACGAGGTGTGCCCTGCCATCCCTACCATGCGGCAGGCCACAACAGACGTTCCCGAGGACAGTTACAACTACGACATGTCCACGCACCCCTCCCCAGGTAGCAGGGCTCCAGTCGAGGACGCGGACACACTTGTCCCACCACGCGAGAAACGGTCGGTTCGGCCCCCCACTGAGCCCGGTGAACAAAGGTGTTCGGCCGATAGAGTCCCCATCAACTATTATTTTTCCGACCTGCCGCCCCCGACGCCCCTGCTGCCCACGTGCTCCACCCTCCGTCTGGCAGGGGGTGGATCGAGAGGCCCTGTCCGTGCGTTGGTGAAGTACCTGATCGAGTGGAGCCACACAGCCTACTCCCTCTGGGCGGCCTTCGCGCAGCAACAGGGGAAGGACATCGAGGGCGATGTAACCGACGAAACGAGATGGCCCTTCGAGCAACTGCTGCCCTTCCTTGATTCAATCTACGGAGAAGAGATCCCAAGCAACGGCCATCCCCCATGCATCCCATGGGGCGGACAGAGGGCTGCGGCTGCCAGGGTAGTCTCACACTTGGTGGAGAGCGACCCAAAGTACCGGGAGGAATGGGAGCGCTACGCAAGCAACCACGATAATCAGAAAGGGCAGGGCCCCTACCGACAGCCGCTGCACGTCCTCACGCTGTTCCTCACAAGGCTGGAGAATTACCTAACCAGAGGAACGATAGAACTCGCCGCCCAGCCCCAGGATGCGACGACCAGAGGCACGGCAGAAGAAGAGTCTCCTGCCGCCGGCTGGCTCAACAGGCCCCAGGGCAAGGAATCTCCCAACCGACCCACACGCTGGGGATCACGTCGCCCCCCCGACCCGCGCAAACGATTCACCCCGACAACCCGACGCGCCTGGCCAGCCCGATGGGGCCCCAGAAGAGGCGCCGTCCTCATCAGAGCACTGGAATGGCGACGGCGACGTGGAAGGGGTTGACTGGGATGACGACGCCGACAAGAAATCCGAGCCGGACGTCCAGGCACGCGGCAGCCCGCCGGATACCTCAGCTGACTCCGGGTCGCAGGCCAGCCCTACACATCAGGAGGGCGATGCCAGCGGTCCAGCACCCGCCGACCGGAGGTCGGCCCAAAGCCCCCCCCCCCCCCTTCTGGACCCAGCCCCCCCGCAGGGCCGACTCGAAAGCCTGGCCCCCGTTTGCGCAGGCTACTGATCGAGGAGCACCCAGTGACGCATGGAGGAGGGTCGAAGCCCGCCCCAGAGAGGAGCGGGCCAGGAGCTATCGCGCAGTCAGCGACGGCAGGACGCTTAGACAATCGCGGAACGAAGCGGGCCGCCGACCACCCACAGTCGACGAAGGCAGCGCCAGAGAACGCTCAGCCACGCCGCCTCGCAGCGCATCCAGGCCGCGTCGCAGCGCCCAGGGCTGGTGGCGCGACGCACGGACCGCAGCAATCCCACCAGCGCGCCCGGATGATCCCATGGGAGGCCCCCCCATGCGCTTGAGACCCTTCGACGATGCAGACGTCGCAAGGGACGAGCCGGCACCAGATAAGATCACACGAATGCAGAAGACGCTGGGGGGGGCGCGTTCAATGAGGCGTGGAGCGCCTGGGCCAGAAAAGCAGCCTATGGGCAAGGGGGCGCCTGGGCCAACATCAAGTCCGACCCCAGGCGAAACACGGTACAGCAGTGCGACGATTTCTTCCAGGCATGGAGCAAAATGGGGTACGACGCCTACAGGATGGACAGAGGATACCAACTCCACGTCGACTGCCCCAGCGTCATGGAGAAGCAGCGCAGACTCACGCAGCGCGACATCAGAGCACGCACTGCCGACGCGCCCATCGGAAGCGAACGCTCACCCCCGTGGGCCGACGAGGGCAAGGAGGCTACAAAGACCCCCCCATGGCCCACTGAAGACAGGGCTGCCGCGCGGACAGGTGCATCTGGATCGGCAGCACCCTGGCGTACATGGCAGTCCTGGGACGAGTGGGGCCATCAGCGAGGCACATGGACCGACGCGGATTGGAAAGCCAAAGGGAAACGGTCCTCCCCAGAGGTGAAACCCACTACGCAGACAAGCGTCAGCGGGGATGGGACTTCTGCCCCAAGTGATCGCGGCATTGCCTGGCCGCTGGTGCCCACCCCCTCCCTCCGGTCGGGGGCGTCGGCCCGCCTTGTCTGGGACCTTTCGCTGTGCGTGCTACCCGCTTCCCCCCGCCTGCCCGTCCGCCCCCCCCCCTGCTTCCCGTGGAGGGTGGCCCGCGCAGCCTGTCTGCGGCTCAAAGCATTGCTTCCACCAGAACACGTCGATTCTCAGAGTTGCTATTCGGCCCGTCATGGAGCGCAACGCGTGCTTCCTGGACAATAACGATCTTGGGCAGCTGGGAACAGCCCCCCCCCCCCCCTCCCTCAACAAGGTGGTCTCCGTCGCGCTGACCCTGCGAGCAATTTGGGGCCCCTCGGCCCTGGGCGGAGCCCGCTGGGTTGGCAGCCCCACGATCCTCAACCGGCCCTTTGCCTCGCACAGCGACGCAGGGATCGGGGGCTGAGGACAATGTGAGGTGTCAGTCCCCCACGGCCCAGCTTCCCACGTGGTTGCCCCTGACCTCGATGGGGGCAGGTTTCACCGCGGCGCCAGGCCTTGGCCTTGATACCCCCGCGCTACCTCTTATAGGGCAGAGGTGCACCAATACCCATGCGGTGGCCCATGCGCTGCGTACTAGACAGCCCACGCTGGCCTCGTGGTTCCATCCTGGACCGTGGGACGGTGGCTGAAATAATCCACCCCCCCGTGTTCCCCCTGAGACCTGATTCCCGCGGGACAAGGGCCCGTCAATGCCCCCCACCCCCCCCCCCTTCCGGGGCCCCCACTTTGGATGGCTGGGAATGTTGGCCAGAGGCCCACCCCACGCGCTCCATCTTACTTTACTACTCATCATTTTGTGCGGCTCTTGCTGCGCCCCCGTCCAAACGTGCCCCGCCTGGGAACGCTGCAATGTGACGGACCATCCCAGTTTGGCGGCCTTGGTCACGTCCGACGTGCCACTTCACGTGGCAACACCTCACGTGCATCCTCCAGGCTGTGCTGCTCTGGGCAAGTGACAGCGCGGCCCCCCGCTGAGGTCTGGCGCGTTGTCCCCCCCGCGGTCGCTGAGGGCCCGCCGCAGGGGGCGGCGGAGGGATCACAGAGGCCACTCTGCCCACACAGCATCGACATTGGCGTTGCCTCTCCCTCCTCCTCCTTCTATTCACTGGATTGTGCGGCTATCGGCTGCGTCTCCCCTCCTCTTCCTCCTCCTCTTGTGCTGATGCGGCGCGCAGTGCCGCGCGAATTCCCCCCTGCCGAACCGCTCCACCGGAGCACTCGGGCATCCATGGGCACTTGGAGGTTCGCTGGCAGGGCTCCGAGGTGCGCTCGGTCAGCGCGGCTGCCGTGCGATGATCTGGGCAGCCAGATCTGCGGCAGTCTGTCCCCGCAGGCGCGGACTCCTCCAGCCCCTGGAGCGGGCGCGGATCGCCCGCGTGGACTGGGAGCGGTTCGCGGCGCTTCAGGTGCTGGGCTACGGCATGGCGCAGCCCGGCGCGCCACCCCGCCCCGGCACCACCTGGGGCCGGACCTGAGGTGAGCGCTGTCCTGACAAGTGGTTCATCCTTTGGCAGGTCGCCGTTGTTCCCCCAACAGGTCCGCCCCTGCTACCCCGGTTGGCGCTCGCATCTTTGTGCCCCCGTCCCCCGTGGCGGATAAGCTGCCCGCGTTGTACGCCGACGACTTGGCTGTCTCGCTTCCCACGGCGGGCGCCGCCTTCGAGCTCTTGCTACTGCACAAGTGGTAGATCCTTTGGCAGTGCTTCTCGGCCCTCCCGCAGGGTGGTCCGTGGTGCTCGACCAGCGCTTGCAGCTGTATCCCCCCGGCTTTCAGAGTCAGGCAGTTGCAGGTTGTGGACTCGGAAGACAGGGCCGACGTTTCCTTGCATAGGTCGGTCGTTCATGCCCGAGTACTTCCAGGAGTCCATGTGAGCGAGGCTTTCCTCGGTTCCCCCCCTCTCCTGTCCTCGCGTGCCCTCGCGCCCGCCGCCTTTCCCCATTCCTTCGCCTCCTCGTCGCGTTGGATGGTGCGGCCTCACTGGCCCCTCCGTGCTGCCACAGCGCGGCGTGACCCACGCCCTTACGCGCTGGTCGGTGCGGACTGAGCTGGCGCCACTGTGCGACTTCTCCTCCGTCGGTTTCCTTTTGATGCCTGCGTCCCCGCTTCCGGGTCGCCTGCGTCTTAATGGGGGGCAGTTTGTCCCTGGCACGTGCACCCGCTGCGTCGGCCTATGCGCCGTCGCCGCTAATTATCTCGCCCTGTGCCCCAGCCGAGACCGTCCCGCTTCCTGGATCTGTCCTTGGAGCCTCCAATCAAAAAAAAATATCCCCACCAGCTGACTTGTGACGCCGTCGGCGCCTTCGCCTGCGGCTGCGACGTAAACAAAATTCCCCACCCACCAACCCATCCAGAGACAGATCGCCAGGCGGTTTGCTTTGATCAGGGCAGCGCAGAAGCATGCAGTGTAACAACCGCCTTGGAGATGTTTTATCGGAGGTCTCCTGGGCCATCTTAGGGCTCTCGGAGGGTCCTTGCGGAGTATTTTGGGGCATTATTGAGGCCTTTGGGGGGTTCGTCTTGCGGCCGTCTTGGGCCCCACTTTTCAAAGAGAAGGGGGTCACATATTCAGATCCCCCCCGGAGGCTGAACAATTAAGGTTTGAGGCGCTCTTGGGGCGCTTTGGGGGCGTTGTTGGGCGCTCTTGGGGCTGCCTTCGGGCTTTGTTGAGCCCCTCTCGGGGCTCTCTTGGGTCGTCCTGGGGCCATCTGGGAGCCTCGAGAGCCCATCGGAAGCGAAAAGGCGAAAAGGCAAAAGAATATATTGATTGTCCTTAGGTGTTGGAGCCATTATGGTTTCTCGGGGAGGTCCTTGCGACGGGCATCTGAAACCGTCTTGGGTCCGCCTTGAGGTGTCATCGAGGCATGCCACAGGCTATCTGGAACCATGTTCGGCTATCTTGGGCCATCATGTATGCCATCGTGGGTTTTTTGAGGCCTTCCTGGAGCAATGTTTGGCCATATTGGGTGTTCGAACTACCCCGTTCCGTCCCCCCCTTCCCAGGCACAGGGAAGTGGGTAGGATGAGGGGTCAAGACACCCTCTCCGCACGCAAGCCGTCTAGCTCACTCCCACCCGCCCTTCCACCACACAAGTGGCATCCGAGTCGCGGCATAGCCAGGGGTCGCCACTGGATGTGCAACCACTGGGAACCAACGCGGACGCCAGGTGCGCGACGCTCGCCGCGGGCTCCACAACATGCGGTTGATGTGCCATCCTTTTTTTTAAATTATATAAATTTGTATTTTTTTTTGTTAATACTATTTTTAATATAACAAAAAAAAATGATGCCCCCCGTCGGCATGGTCCAGATGTTGATGTGGGGAGCGTCAGCATTGTTCTGCGCCTACGCACAGCAATCATCATCATGCGGGCACCACCGCCGACCCTGAAAAAAAAAAAAACAAAAAAAAAAAAAAAAAAACACTGTGATCGCGGGTGGCCAGCACAATACCCACGACGTTGTCGCAACGCGCGCGCCCCGCCATCCCTTTCCAAAAAACAATGCAACGTGCTCACAGGGCGCTAGCGCACTGTCCAGGTTTTGCTGCAATGTGCACTTCAAATTGTTTTTTTGACAGGGGTTGTGGAGGGTGTTGGCAGGGCAGGGTGGGCCCCGCAATGTGCATGTTGTATTGTTTCTGGTAGGGATGGTGGGGGGGTGCCCGCATGGTTCGAGGTTGGCTGCCGGCCAGGTGAGGGAGGGGGTGATTATTTTTAGGGGACTGCGATCAAGCTACCCACCCGCCCGCAAGCCGTCCAGCTCACTCCCAGCCGCCCTCCCAACACAGAAGTAACACCCGAGCCTGAGCATGTTCAACGGTCATCTTTGGATGGACAGGTACTGGGAATCAAAGCCGACCCCAGATGCGCGACGCTTGGGCGAGGTGCGCCACGCGTGCCAGGCGCGCCACGCGCGCCAGGCACCCCTGGGGCCCGAGCGTGCCAGGTGTGCCGCACACTCCAGCCGCGCCAGATGCGCCACGTTCGGAGCACGTGCAGAGTGCGTCAGGTACGCCTGCGCACGGGACAGCACACATCGGGAAACATGTCGGCCCCCGCCATCCTTGTCGAAAGCCAATGCCCATCATTGTGTCTGGTGGGCTTGCGCACAGCAGGCCACGCGCCACCACCCCCGCGGTCCCTGTCAAAAACCGTTTGACAATGATCGCGGGATGGCCGCGCATGATCCAGATTTAGCCGGGAGGTGCATTTTGTATTGTTTTTCGAAAGGGGTGGTGGTGTCCCCGCGCGCAGCAGAAAATACACTGATGCCCCCGCCGTTCCTGTCAAAGCAATACAGAGTGCTCGCGGGCCTCACGAACGTACAAACACTTTCCCCAAATTGCTATTTGCATTGTTTTCTCACAGGGATGGTGTGGGGGCCCATCGGGTTGCTTTCGCATGCTCCGGATTTGCAGGCAGAGTGCGTGTGTTTCATGTTGTTTCTGTGACAGGGTTGATTGGGGGGGTGATCATAGGGTTGGCATTGTTCCTGGTTGGCTGCCAGTCGCCTGGGGGAGGGGGTGTCCGTTTCTACGGAACAGTGATCAACCCCTTCCCCGAGCGGGGGAAGGTTGCATTTTTAAAAGAAATCGGACAAGATTTCATGAGGGCCTCCTGGGAGGCCCTCGTCGCCACCGCTGGATTCGCCTCTAAATTCTGGTCAGAATGCGCCCCCCGGGAGAGGTCCAGGGAGCAGCAGTATCGGTACCTTTGGCTTCTCCAGGACGTCCGAGCGATGGCAAGTCGTGATTCGTTGTCGTCCTTAGCAGTGCCAGCCCCCATCGCAGTGGCGCGGCCCTCGGAGGGCCCCCTCGAGGCAAGAGGGTCATGTGGTGCACATGGGTAGGCTCCCCAAGGTCGGGCAAACGGTGTGGCCGGTCAAGGGTGCGATCTGGATCGTGTCAGCGTTCAAGCGACGGGGGTCAAGGCAAACGGGGGTCAGTCAGAGCGCTGGATACTGCAGGGCCAGGGGCGCACCGAGGTTTGCTTGCAGGATCCCGCAGGATCCTGCTGGATCTTGCAGGAACCTGCAAGGCCTGACTGACCCAGGCTTGGACTGATCCGGGTCAGTAGATCCCCGATCCTTTCTTCTGCGACATTCCGTTGCCGATGCGGGCTCTGGTTACACAGAGAGGGTTCTTTGAGGCAGCGCGGGCAGATTCACAGGCGGCCAACCTCGCCTACAATGCCGTCCTCCTCCTCCTCCTCCCTCCTCCTCTTCCTCCTCCTCCTCCTCCTCCTCCTCCTCCTCCTCCTCCTCCTCTTCCTCCTCTTCCTCCGTGATCGCACCACGCCGTTCTGGGCCGCATCGTTGGCCCACCTCTGGGGCTCCCCCTTGCGTTCGTGGGCGTGCTCCTCCCGGGGTTTCTTCGGGGGCGGCGGGTGTGCCCTGGACTCGTCAGGTCCAGCCCAGGCCCCCAGCCTTCTGCGACCGTCGCTGGCCTTCCGTCGCATCCGCCGCCCTGTAGTTCCCCTCTCGTCTCCCTCCTTGGGTCTACGTGAACTCGAGGGTTCTGTTGCAGCATCCCTCCCTCCATCCCTAACGGGGCCGCGGGGGGGAGGGGGCAACGATGGGCCCAGTCCCAGTGACAAGGGAACCACCAGCTCGAGCTCGGGATGAGGAAAAGGATAATCAGGACTTGAAATTCAAGGGCGGGATGATGATGATGATGATGATGATGATGATGATGATGATGATGATGATGATGATGATGATGATGATGATGATGATGATGAGGATGATGAGGATGATGAGGATGATGAGGATGAGGAGGAGGAGGAGGAGGAGGAGGAGGAGGAGGAGGAGGAGGAGGAGGAAAAGGAAAAGGAAAAGGGGAAAGAGGGAGTGGGCAGTAGGGAGGAGGAGGAGGAGGCGGAGGAAGAGGAAGAGGAGGAGGAGGAGGAGGAGGAGGAGGAGGAGGAGGAGGAGGAGGAGGAGGAGGAGGAAGTGTGTGGAGGAGCACTGAGGTTTTAGGGGTCGTATCGGCTGCAGCGGGGAGGAGGCGGAGTTGGAAGAGGACTACGACAAACAGTTGGAAGAGGAGGAGGTTGAGGAGAAGGAGGAGGACGATGACGTTGCAGAAGAAGAGCAGGCGACTGGGGTTCAGTGGGCTTCTGCGGGGTTATGCGAGGTTCTGCCGGGGAAGAAGGGGTGGGACAGAATCGGACGACGAGGCGATTGGTCGTCGCCGTCGACGTCGTCGTCATCGGGTGTGGCTTCGGGCCCAGGGTGGCCCTCCCGGTTACCCAAACCCGTCGCCATGAAGGGAAGGGTCCTGAGGGAAAAGGGTCCTGGACCCCGGGCCTATGTCCAGGACCGCGTCTTCCTCCCAAGCTTTTCCTGACGGGCCTGGAGCTGAAATATCGGGAACCGTCTGAGACGCAGCGTGTCGCTCCCTTGGCATCGCTCGGACGTGTGCATTTTCCCTTCGGCGAGGACCATCGAGGAGCATCCTTGATCACTTGGCGAAGAAACCACGCACGAAACCGAAAAAAGCACACGGAATGGACGTCCGAGCGATGGCCAGCTCCGCCAGCTCTGGCCCACATGCCTCCCCGGAGCAGAGCGCCACGCCACCTGCTTGCAGGGCATATCGGGGGCGGAAAAGAGGGGGGTGATAATTAGGGGGGGGGTGGATATCATGGCGGGGGCCATGATATTTCCCAGATTTCATGGCGCCTCTTCTTATTTCAAAACGTTCCTGGCCCCCCCGCTGGGCCGCGCACATGCCGCCACCCATGATTTGCACCCGCCCCTCTCGGACACCCCCCTCTTGGCCGCTCCTGAGGCATAGCGTGTCGCCAGGGTCGCAGGGGCCCGAATGCGGCGAAGCTCATCCATGGCAGCTCCCCTCCAATTCCCGTGCCCGTCATGCCAGAGCTCCAGGCCTCCCAACTGGCGCCAGGACGTATGGCGTCGGAGGATCGGCGATGCATCGGCGACGTATTGAGGGTGCGCGTCACGATCGACATGGGTACGTACGGAAGGAATCACCGGACTCGCTGTCGGCGTCGCCGCAGGCGTTTGCCACTCGAGATCGCAAGTCGCCTTCCCAACGGCGGCCGCTGCACATTTTGAGCATCGTGACCATGTTTGCGGCGTGTCTGTAAGGGCGATCCTCCTGATAAGACGCTTTCCTCGTGGCCTGTTTTCACCTGACCCTGCTGAGAACATCTTGGCGCTCCGAGCTGTTGTCAATGCGCTGCGTGAAGAGGACGGCTCTGGCCTTCTGGTCGCTGCTGCGCACCTTTCGGATGAAGGGTCTGATTGACCTGCCTTGAGCTGTTTCTGCGCCGGTAGGGGCAGACATATTTCTTTATTCCTCCCGTGCGCGTTTTTCTCCCGCCGAGCCTCTACAGCACTCCACGGTGACCCTGCCTGGCGTCCTAGACCCTGCACCCGCTGCTTTGGGGGTCTGGGCGTCAGCAGTGCGCTTCAAACATCGTGCCCGTGCTCGTCCTGGCCCACCTCGGGCGTGCCAAAAGGTGCGGTGCGATCCTCCGACCCAGTCTGCTCGGGCCCCGCTCGGGAGGCCTCTGCTCCCTCCCGCGCCCCCTTCCCGCGGGCGGATCGACGCCCCTATCCACGGCCTCGCGGGCTGGGCCCCTGGGCCAGGACCCCCCTTGGCTGCGGAGCGCTTCTGTTCGCGGGTGCCCCGCGCGGAACGTAATAGTCCATGCGACCGCGTGCAGTCGGAGCGAGGTTTAAGATCGAGGTCGGCCAGGGGAGGGTACCCTATAGTGGTTTCTCGTGTCTGTCAGATGTTCTTGTGCGTCCTGGGGAGGATAATTACCCTTGGATGTTTTGCCTGTTTTTTTTGTCTGGCGGAGGGTCTCATGTTCTTGGGAGATGTTTTTCGGGCCGAGGTCCGATTGTATCAACAGGATCGCGCCCCAGAATCCAGACCATGAGGGCGTGGTGTCGGAGAACGCGTGATGGGGGTGCGATAAATGGGCGGGGGGCAGCCAGGCCCGACGAAAAGGGGCCCTCTAAGGCCCCAGAAGCGGGCCTGTGGGGCCCGAACGGGGCACATGTTTTCCGCCTCCCATTCATCGCCCCCCCATGAGTTCGCGCCCAATCGTAGATACGGATATGGTCGCCAGGAGGAGGGAGGGAGAGGGAGGAGGGAGGGAGGGAGGGAGGGAGGGGGGGGGGGAGGGAGGGAGGGAGGGAGGGAGGGAGGGGGAGGAAGAGGAGGAGGAGGAGAGGAGAGGAGGAGGAGGAGGAGGAGGAGGAGGGAGGAGGAGGAGGGAGGAGGGAGGGGGAAGGAGGGGAGGAGGAGGAGGGAGGAGGAGGGAGGAGGGAGGGAAGAGGAGGGAGGAGGGAGGAGGGACTCTTGGGACCCTACTAAAGGCCCCCTCTTGGGCCCGAAAGGGCCCCATTTCGGAGCCTCAAAGGGCCCCTCCTCGGCAGCCCTCGCCGCCCCCCCGCCCTTTGTCGCCCTCCCGTTTCCTCTCGCCGCCCTCGCGGGAACACAGGACGGGGACAGGACGAGGATACACCCGAGCGTTCCCGCACGCTCTCGCAGCGCTCCGGAGCGATCCGAGGAGGCCCGCGGCGCCCGAGGCATCTGCCAGAGCCGCTCGACCTCAGAGAGTCTCGACTTATCCCCATCTGAGGAGGAGGAGGAGGAGGAGGAGGAGGAGGAGGAGGAGGAAGAGGAGGAGGAGGAGGAGGAGAATCCTCTTCCCGGCTTCGTCATGAAGTAACACGGGCATGGCCGCCGCTCGCGGCGTTCCCCTCCGCGGCCCCGTGCCCTCAGCGCGCCAAGAGCCCGAGAGGCCGCGGACGCGGCGCGGGCCGCACTGGCGGACAGCACCAGGAGCGCCCCCCGCGGCCGCCGCGGGCTCCGTGGCTGTCTCCGCCGCCGCCAGCAGCGGGAGGAGGATCGGTCGAGACAGTCGGAGGTGGATCGACCTCCCACCGTGGCACGTCGATGAAGGAGTTGGCGATGTTCGGTTCGCGAGGGGGCGTCGCGGCGTTCATTCTTGCGGGTCCAGGTCCGTCGGTTTCGGTCCCAGGCCGTTCTCACGAAGGGGAGGTTTACGAAAGGGAAGGCTGTCCACCGCCGGCCGCCGCCGCCATCAGCGGCAGCAGGATCGGTCGAGACAGCGGCGGGCCCTGCCTGGGTCCGTGCTCGCCCCTCCACCGGGGACTGCTACCTTCCCTCCAGTTCTCCTCCTCGTCTTGGCCGAGCCGCTGGGCGCGCCACCGCCCGCTCCCGCTCCTCCTCCCGCTCCTCCCGCTCCTCCTCCTCCTCCTCCTCCTCCCACTCCTCCTCCTCCTCCTCCTCCTCCCGCTCCTCCCGCCGTGGCGTCAAGTGTCCTCCTCCCGCTCCTCCTCCGCCCTCCCCCCTTTGTCCTCCTTGGCCAGGGGGCCTCGCTGCACGGCCGGGGGCTTCCCCGGAGGCTTC
The DNA here is from genome assembly GCA_963575745.1 of Prorocentrum cordatum. Taxonomy (NCBI): domain Eukaryota; class Dinophyceae; order Prorocentrales; family Prorocentraceae; genus Prorocentrum; species Prorocentrum cordatum. The sequence goes on from CAUYUJ010015949.1 coordinate 610,858, forward strand.
TCGCCGCCAAAGGCCGGATCCGCGGGCTCCGTGGGCTGTCTCCGCTGGTCGGTGGCAGCGGGGGGAGGAGCCGTCGAGACAGCGGCGGCCCTGCCTGGAGCTTGGCATCGCTCGGACGTGTGCGTTTTTCCTTCGGCGAGGACCATCGAGGAGCATCCACGAAAGCGAAGATCATTTGGCGAACAAAAACACGCACGAAAGCGAAACATGCACAGGAAATGGACGTCCGAGCGATGGCCAGGGAGGGCCTCCCTTTTTTTTTCGCGACAAGCGAGGGGGGGAAGGGTCGATGGCGATGTGGGTCCAGCCGCTCATCGAGGCGGATCCAGCCGTTGTCGGCGGCAGCATCCGGGAGGCCCCCTGAAACCGTCCTCGGTTGGCGAGACCAGGGGGGAAGTGAGAAGGAGAAGGCCTGCTCCAGAAGGTTCTGAATCCCCATGGCTTTGCGAGAAGCTTCTGCGCCCTCCCCCCAAGACACAGGAGACTTCTCGGAAGGCGCGAGGGCCTCTGAGAAGTTCCGCCGCCTTCTGATCGGAGGTGGATAGACCTCCCACCGTGGCATGTCGATGAAGGAATTGGCGATGTTCGGTTCGCGAGGGGGCGTCGCGGCGTTCATTCTTGCGGGTCCAGGTCCGTCGGTTTCGGTCCCAGGCCGTTTTCACTACGGGAGGTTCGCTAAAGGGAGGGCTGTCCACCGCCGATCTGAGAAGGCCGTCTCCTTCGCACTTCCCCCCCGTCGCTCGCCACCGAGCCGTCGCCAGCAGCGGGAGGAGGATCGGTCGAGACAGCGGTGGCCCATGCTTGGAGTTTGGCGGCGGGCGAGGGGGGGGAGTGAGAAGGTGGCGGGCCTTCTCAGGAGGCGGCGGCGGTTTCTCTTATGTCGTGCCTGCCCCTCTACAGGAGGAACCTACAACAAACAATATAAACATAGTCTCGGGACGTTTTTCAAAACAAGAAAAATGATCGTTTCTGAAGATGTTTCGACTATTTCTAAGTGTTCGTCCAAGCTCCGCCTGTAGGGGGACACGCCCGACCCAAGGCTTCTCAGAGACCCTCGCGACTTCTGAGAGAAGTTCTCCACGTCCTCGGGAGAGGCTCAGAAAACTTCTCGGAAGGCCCTCTGACTTCCGAGCCCTCTGGGGAAGGCCCTCTCCTTCTCACCCTCCCCCCCGGGCTCGCCGCCGAGGAGTGTATCGGGGGGCCTCCCGGAGGCTTTTGTCGAGAAGCGGGTCAGGACGGACCCTGGGAGAGGTCCAGGGACCGACGTTGAGCGGCTGTGGGCCAGGCGGGAAAGCCGCAGTTGTCTCAATTGGCCCTCCGAAGCAGGGCGTCCGTTGCGACCACCGTCGCCCGCCGACAGGGAGCCGCCCCGCTGCCGAGGTCGGCTTCCTTGTTGTCTCATCCCGTCACGGTCGTAAAAGTCAGGGTGGTTTGTGTTGTCGAGTTCGGGGTCGTCGGTGTTATCATCGAAGTCGGGATCGTCCTGTGTTGCCGTCGCCGCCTGCAGGTTGTCCCCCCCTGCCAGGGCCGAGGTCGTCGCTGATGTAGTCGGTCCGAGAAGTCGGGTCGAGGTTTGGGATCTAGGCTTGTTTCTTGTCGTACGATCTCGGCGGGTTTCTGGCCCCGGGATGCTTTCCAGCAGTTCCGCCTCGCCAAGAGCGGTCTGGGAATGATTGGATCGTGCGGAACAGCCCCCAGAGGCCCGATGTATGCCCTGACAAACACATTTGGGGGCGCGCACAAAGGGGGTGCCGTTGCCTTCTTGAGAAGGAGGGGGCGTTTCCAAGAAGATAAGGGAGCTTCGTAGGAAACCTCCAGCTGCTAAGACGTCTTCTTAGAGGCCCCTGGCTCATTCTAAGAACGGCTCATGGATTCTCAGAAGTCCTCCGCCTTTTCAGAAGGCCGCCCCTCTAATTAGGGCTACCCCTTTTGTGCGCGCCGCCAGCAAGCAGTCGGGGCTGTGCTGGGCTGACCCCCTGTTTGCGATCGTGAGTTCCCCCTCGCTTGCGAATGAAGATGGTGCGATGCTTCGCTTCTCTGTGAAATCCTCTCTGTTCGCTAAGCTTGCACTCCTGCGTCTAGCCGAAGTACGTGCCTCTACCGTGTATATGGGTATATAGTTTTATGCCTATGTGTACACACGCCTCTTTGTGTCTACGTATGAGTGTTGCCAGTGCCTCCTCATCTGCATGTCTTTCGGGTGTTGCCACAGGTGTCCCTGGCCCAAGGTATCCTCATGATTTCCATGGAGGCCCCAACGGTCTCAAGATCACCCTTCACCTGACCCAGAGGGCCCCCTGGGGCCCCAGAAGGCCGCGGAAGGCTAGGGACACCTGTGCCAGGAGCACTTGTGACAGCCCTCGAATCTTGGCGCAGTTACCCACACCTCGCCGGCGTGCCCAGGCGTGTTCGGGTCAGGTAGGTGGGCACCTTCTCATTATTGTTGCCACAAGGGTGCATCATTGCGGAGCATGCTTCAATGTGGCATTGCGATTGATGTTCTTCCGCATGCGTCCTTGGCTAAGGGTGTCGAGTGTGAGAGCCCTCGACTGAAGCACGCTAGACCCGCCAGGTACACCCAAAAACAAGAGGGTCTGGCATCGTACACGTGAGTCCTCAACTGGGGTGGGCCCTCTCGGACGGTTCAGACGGCCTCCTGGTTTCTGAGAAGTTTTCGAAACTTCCTCCGAAGCCCTTCCGCCTTTGAGAGGGCCTGCCACCTCTCTCACTCCTCCCCCCATGGGCGCGCCGCCGACGGGCTCGGCGGCGACAGCCGAGCCCTGCCCTCGCCGGTCCACGCTTTTCAGGCAATACGATGGGGGGGCGGGGGCGGGGCTCGGAGTGCGTCGAGCACGAGGGCGAAGTCCGAGCCCTGCCCCCCGCCACACCGATGCCCGGAGGCCCGGTGGTTGGTGGAGGTCGGGTTCGGTGCGTCGCCACCTGGGCGACGCAACGAAGCGGGGCCGTCTGCGCCGACGTTGGCGCGTGAGCAGCCCGCGTGGGGGCGCGCGCAAGCGCCCTCGTCTCCAAGGTGGCGCGCCGCGCCGGCGGCCCGCGTAAGCCACTGCGTAAGGTCGCCACGTCACCTCGCGCAAGACCCGCTTCTGTTCGCCGCCCACCGAGCGCCGCCGCCTGGCGCCACTGCCCCCCCGTCGCCCGGAGCGGGCACTCCTCCCGCGAGGGCCGCCGAAGAGCTCCAGCAGCAGGCCGACGCGGCGCGGGAGGCGGAGGCGCGCACGGCGGCCCAGCTGCGGGCGAGCCGCCCGCCCGCGGCCCCGAGAGTCTTCCGCCGATCAGTACGATTCGGGGGTGGAGAGAACCCCCAGCAGTGACACGTCGATTGGTGAATTGTCCGTTTTCGGTTCTCGAGGGGGCGCCGCGACCGTCATTTTCCAGGCTTGCGCCCGCCAGGTTTGGGCCTCAGGTCGTTTTCACTACACCACGTTGTGCTAAAGGGAGGTCTGTCCATCCCCGGTTATTAAGGAGCATCCTGGATCATCCTGCGAAGAAGCCACGCACGGAACCGTAAAAAAACACAGGGAATGGACGTCCGAGCGACGGGGAGGGAAGTGAGAGGGGGCGGGCCTCCTCGGAGGGTTCAGAGATTCCCTGGGGACTTCCATCGGAAGTTTCTCGTACGCTTGCCCCCGAAGGTAGAGAGAGCTTCCCAGCAGGCCAGAGGGCTTCTGAGAAGCCCCTTCTCGGGGCTCAAGAGACGCTGGTCAATGCAAACGGGGATCAGCCAGAGCGCCAGATCTTGCAGGATCCTGCAGGGCCAGGGTTGCATTGACTGGGGCTTGGGTGCAGGATGCTGCAGGATCCTTCAAGATCTCGCAAGGCCTGACGGACCCGGGTTTGCACTGACCCGGGTCAGCAGCTCCCCGACGCTTCGCCTTCTGAGAAGGCCTGTTCCTTCTCACTGCCCCCCAGGCGCACCGCCGAGGTAGGTTCGCGCCGTGTCGACCAGTGGCGACCCGCCGCCGGCGTTCAATGTTGGACGCCGTTGGCGACCCAGGATCGGTCGATGTTGAACGTGCTGACGTTTTCGAAACGTCCGATCCTTCAAGGTCGAACGATTTCCGCGGTGTCAGGAACCGACGCCGAAGTCGGCACGACACGAATCTGCCGTGCGAAGACCAACAGTTGAAACACTGCATCAGCATAGACATTCGGCGGTCCGCCCAGACCGCCGAACGTCTAGGCTTAACCCCATGTTGGTGGTAATATTTTGCTGGGGATAATAAAGTTATGGGTCCAAGCGAGCTAATAATGGTTTCCTTGGGAATATCGATGTTAAGAGGTCTGGTAGTCGAGAAAACTGATGGTAGCGAATTTCACAAATCGTCGAACTCGTGCGTTTCGCTTGAGACATCCTCAACCAAATGAGAATACGGATTATGCGTGGTGCTATGCATGAGATGAAGACCAGAACTACGATAGAAACTTTGGAGGGGATGATAAAGTTCGGCCTTCCCGCTTGTTGTGGCAATTGGACCCCATTCCATCCCGTGGATAAAGAGATACAAAGGTTAAGGGGGGATCGGTTAGTTTCCAGGGCTTGGGGTTATGCAGTTTTCCATTCTGAACAGGACTCGCTGTCATCGTCGCCGCAGACGCTTTCCACTTGGCACAAAAGGTCGCCTGCAACACCGACCGTTGTCGGTTTGGGGTAATACATTCGATTGGCCATCGTACATACCCATGTTTTCTGTGCCCACTTCGACTGTGCCAAGACAAGTTGTTGCGTCCGTTTGTTTGTCGGTTGCGCGCTTGGTGCCGTTGTGGCCACCGTTGCGCTGGCAGGCACACGCGCACAGCTGGCACGGCGGCTAAAGGACAACCCTCCCTGAGATCTTTGCACTGCGAGTTACCACACTCGGCGGCATCGCCTTAGTTCGGGCCCCAGGACCCTCGCACAGCGATTCGGCTCGAAGCATGTCTAGGGCTTCGGTCGTGGTGCTCTACGATGTTGCATTTGGTTGTGACGTTGGTTCGCAGAGTACGTACTTCTGACACGAGGGTGAATCCCAACCTGTTGCTTTTGAGCGGTGCCCACAGTGTCTGTTGCATTCGGGTTGTCCGCCTTGGAGTGGTAATCGGTTGGTGTATCTCCACGGGGCACTGATCCTTCGGCGGAAAGGCTCATCTTCTTGACCCATGCCATTGATGTGGTGTCGGAGACCATCGCACAAGCCGCCGAGGCACGAACTTGCCATGTCAGCGGAGCGGATCTACGATTGAGCTTAACATTCGCTCTCAATCGTCCCCATTTCTACTCCTTCCCCCTTCCTCCTCCTCCTCCCCCTCCTCCTCCTCCTCCTCCTCCTCCTCCTCCTCCTCATCAGCATCATCATCATCAGCAGCATCATCATCAGCATCATCAGCATCAGCATCAGCATCAGCATCATCATCATCAGTGTACCCCCTTCCTTCCTTCTCACTGCTCTCCTTCCCCTCCCTCCCTTCTCCCGGGAGCGCCTTGGAGGCTCTCTCGGGGGATGGTCAAAGGCCACCCTGGGGCCTGCTAGGGGGGCCCGTCGAGGGTGGGCGCGATGGCTCCACCGAGCTCTTTCGAAGAGCCCCGGCCGAGGTGGAGGAGAAGGAGGAGATAGGAGGAGGAGGAGGAGGAGGAGGAGGAGGAGGAGGAGGAAGAGGAGGAGGAGGATGAGGAGACGCAGGAACGATTGAGATGAAGGAGTGAGGAGGAAAGGATGAGGAGGAGCAGGAGCAGGAGGAGGAGGAGGATGAGAGGAGGAGGGGAGGCGGGAAAGTGAGAAAGGAGGATGAGGAGGGGAGGAGGAGGAGAGGTAGGAGTAGCGTAGAGGAGGAGGAGTAGAGGAGGAGAGGAGGAGGCGGAGGAGGAGGAGGAACGATGAGGAGGAGGAGGGATGCGTGGTGAGGGAGGAGGAGGAGGAGGAAGAGAGGAGTGGAGGAGAGGAGAGGAAGGAGGAGGAGGAGGAGGATGAGGAGGGGGAGGAGGAGGAGGGAGGCAGGAGGGGAGGAGTAGGAAGAGAGGAGGGGAGAGGAGGAGGAGAAGGGGAGGGGGAGGAGGAGAGGAGGAGGAGGAGGAGGAGGAGGAGGAGGAGGAGGAGGAGAGGAGGAGGAGGCGGAGACGATGAGGAGAGGAGTAGGGAAGGAGGAGAAGAGGAGAGGAGGAGGAGGAGGATAAGAGGAGGAGGAGGAGGGGAGGAGGAGGAGGCAGAGCAGCAGTAACAGAGCAGCAGGGAGGAGGAGGAGGAGGAGGAGGAGGAGGAGTAGGAGGAGGAGGAGGAGAGGAGGAAGGGAGGAGGGAGAGGGAGAAGGAGGAGGGAGGAGGGAGGAGGGAGGAGGGAGGGAGGAGGAGGAGGGAGGAGGAGAAGGGGGAGGGAGGAGGGAGGAGGGGGAGGGGGGGCGGAGGGGGAGGAGGAGAGGAGGAGGAGGAGGAGCGGAGGAGGAGGAGGAGAGGAGGAGGAGGAGAGAGGAGGAGGAGGAGGAGGAGGAGGAGGAGGAGGAGGAGGGAGAGAGGGAGGAGGAGGGAGGAGAGGAGGAGGAGGAGGAAGAGGAGGAGGAGAGGAGGAGGAGGAGAGAGGAGGAGGGAGGAGGAGAGGAGGGGGAGGGAGAATGGGAGGGAGTGGAGAGGAGGAGGAGCAGGAGGAGGAGGAGGAGGAGGAGGAGAAGGAAGGAGGGGGGAGGAGGGAGGAATCTCGGAGACGCCTGGGCGGGTTTCTGGGCCGTGGTGATGCCGTCGCGGGGCGTTCTCGGGCCATCGTGGGCCCGTCTTGGGGCCCTCTGGGGCTGTTTGGGTTGGGCCGTCAGGTGATCGATCATGGACCCCCTGCTGACCGCAGCCATCCAGCTGTCGCGCCGAAGGCCACGGGAAGCCGCCGAATACCGCCGCAAACCGAGTAAGACCACCGAAGACTGTTAGAAGTTCGCCGATGGCCGCCAGAAGACAGCCGAAGACAGACGAGGGGTGTTGAGTAACAAGGGGTCCGCCGTCTTAGAGGAGTCTTGAGGCTCTCTGAAGGCTTCCGAGGCGATATTCAACGGGAAAGGTTCGGAAGCACCAGAAACAGTTCAAGGGCGTCGGCAGCAATTTGAGGAGGGGAGATTGCCAGGGTTCTCGCCCCGAGGGGATCTTCTTTCTGTATAGGTCTCCACGAGCGCCCATTCGCAGGTTCGCAGCTCAGGGCGCGGTTTCCTAAAACTGGCGTCTTGCATACAAGAACGCAATCGAAACCAAATCTCTAAAACTTCAGCATCCCGCGTGCCTCGTTTGGCGCATCGCCCGCTCACCAAAGGACACGTACCACCAACACCAACACCAACATCAAACGTTTTGACCATCATCTCTTGTGGTTCTGAAGGGCTCTCTTGTGGCCCTCTCGGGCCCTCTTGAGCCCTCTTGGAGACCCCTTGGGGCTCTCCCATGCAGGCAGTGGGTAGCTGGCAGCGTGCCAGGCGCGATGCAGGCAATGCGCTGTGTGCAACGAAATCTTTGGAACGAGTTCTGACAACGAAACTCAATAATGCCTCTCGGGCGCCGCGGGTTACTCGGGAACGGCGGTCGCAATCCAGTGCGCGCCATTTGTGTCGCGACCCGCGCCGCTACCAGGGACCGCGTCGCCGCGGGAGTGGTGGCATCGTCAATGTCGCGCGTAAGAGCGCGTGTGACCTTGCCAAGAAAATCGAAGTAGTAGCGTTGTTCCTACGGCGTTACCGCGCTCGTGCAAACAAGCCAGTGCGCGATTACGCTTCGATCACCCATCGCGAACTTACAAACCGTGGTGCTTCTCGCATCGCATCGCAGAACATGCAGAAGTTTCGTTGCGACTGTGATATTGTGAAGGCTTTACGGCCGGTGCAGCCCGTCTATAAGGACGACGACCACGACGACGACGATCACCACGACGACAACGACAACGACGAGCTGATGACCCTGCCACAGGCTGGGGACATGGGGTGGGCGGTAAAGGGAGGTGGAGGAGGAGGAGGCGGAAGGGGAGGAGGAGGAGGAGGAGGAGGAGGAGGAGGAGGAGGAGGAGGAGAAGAATGAGGAGGAGGAGGAGGAGGAGGAGGACGACGAGGAGGAGGAGGAGGAGGAGGAGGAGGAGGGGGAGGGGGAGGGGGAGGGGAAGGAGGAGGAGGAGGAGGAGGAGCAGGCGGAGGAGGAAGAGGAGGAGGGGAAGAAAGAGGAGGTGGAGGGGAAGCAAGAGGAGGAGGGGAAAGAGGAGGAGTAGGAGGAGGAGGATCAGGAGGAGGAGGAGGAGGAGGAGGAGGAGGAGAGCCGTGTGCGGTTGCGAGAGTGATGAGATTCTCTCATGCGGAGCATCAAAAACATCGACAGAACAACCAGCACCACCGACGAACCACCAAAAAGCGCAACGGAACCACCAACTTCACCGACGAACCACCAACAACACACGACGACGACACCGCCAACGCCACCGACGAACCATCCGAGAACCACCAGCAAAACACAGACAAACCACCAACAAACCACGACGGAGCCGGGAACAAACATCAATATGCACCATGAACGCGATGTTAATTATGCTCAAACCTAGACCATAATGTAGCAGCAACAAGTTTGCTTAACCTAGGAGTTACAGGATGACGTCGTCGGGCGCCAACGCATAATTAGCAGTTTCAATTGCGACTCGCTCGTCTAAACACCTGCAGTGTTCACCGCGATTATGGGGGACACGCGGGGAATGCCTCGCATGTTATACACGCAGATGACGAGAGGCAGCCTTCTTTAGAAGATGCGAGGATTTGCGGCGCGACCGTCGCGCTGGCAACGTTGGGCCACCCGATCATGACGAGCAACACGAGGATTGGCGACGCGGCCATCGCGGCGCACACGAGCCTCCTCCCTCCTCCCTCGCCTGTCTTCCCTCCTCATATTCATATATGATCGTCGTTTTCTTGTTCATTGTTTCGTCGATCGGCGTTGGCCCTCGCCCCCCCCCTTCCCCCCCTCCTGGAGTAGATCTTGGCTGTTTGGGGCGCCTGTTTCGAGCAGGTGGGGTCTCCAACCATAGGACCCGCTGCTGCAAACAGTCGCACTAAGCAGAGGTCCAGAGCCGGTCCCCCCCCCCTCTTCCGCCCAATGCCGAATCGCCGAGTAAAAACAAACGCTCACATGCCATCGGCCGCGCGCCTGCGTGCCAGACGGGCCGCCCTCCGGGGAGGCAGAGGTCGGTGACATGTTCGTGCCGCGAAGGCTCTTGAGCCCGCGAGAGTCCACAAGTCGTTTGGCTCTTTGGGTTCCAGTTTGTCGCGCGTGGAGTTGCTTGCGCGTTGCACGTGCGCATTCCACGTGATGTTCGGCTTACTGTGCAACACATAGTCCGAACACGCCAGGCAAAAACCCTTCGAAGACCACGATGGAGGCACAGGAAACTGCGACGTCTCAAATGTTAGCACAAGTCGGTTTGGTCGTACCCGTGCGCCTGTACACATCTGCCTGAGAAAGAATACATAGCTTGGCGAAGGACCAAACCATTTGCAGTTGTGTGTACCGTAATTGTGAGTATCGTCTTCGGTCGAGCCCTTTTATGGGGCCACGAAACTTGTGAATGGTGAAGAGCAGAAATGTGGGCCCTGAGACCAGGGTCTTCGATGGGGCTCCCACTGGTGCCACGAAACGTATGAGGGGTAAGGCATGCGGACCCTGGCACTGGGGCCTTTGGTGGAGCTCCCTGTGGGGGTACGAAACGTTCGAGGGGTGCTCCGAAATTCTACGGAGAAGGCATGCGGGCGCAACCATTGGCTCCTTCGGTGGAGCTCTCTATGGGGCCACGATGCGTGTGAGGGGTGCGCCGCGATTTTGTGGAGAGGATATGCGGGCGTATCCGGTGGGGCCTTCGGTGGAGCTCCATATGGGGCCACGAACCGTGCGAGGGGTGCGCCGAGGTAGCGTGGAGAGGGCATCAGGGCGCACTCGCTGGGGTCGTAAGTGGAGCTCCGTTTGGGACCACGAGACGTGTGAGGAGTGAGCCGGAAGGGGTGCGACACCACCATGCGAACTGCGCCCTTGGGTCTCCTGTCTAGCTCCCTGTGGGGCCACGACACGCGTGAGGGACATGCCGAAATATGTGCGTCGCCACCGTGTGAATGGTGACTTTGGGGCCTTCGGTGGAGCTCCCTGTAAGGTCACAAGATGTGCGAGGCGCGTGCCGAAATCGGTCGGATGCTGGGAACGACGCCACCACGCGAACTTCGGTGGATCTCCCTGTGGGGCCACGAGACGTGTGACAGGCGTGCCGAAATGGGTTCCTCGCGGCTGGCTGGTCCAACCTGGCGAGGGCGTTAGCGGGATGCGTTGAGCTTGTGAGCATCGAGCGCGTGCCAGGGTCGGGGGAGCGTAAGACCCGGGTTTGCCAGGACTCGGTTTCGCCATCGTTTTTTGACGACCGCGACTCGGATTTTGACGAGTAGGAGTTTCGTGGGATGTCTGCAGCGGGAGGCCTCGTCAAAATGCAGGCTCGGCCTCGTCATTTTTTTGACGACCTCGTCGGGGATTTCCGAGCCCCCTGCAACCGGGTCTTACGCCCCCCTGACAGGGGGGCGGGGGGGCAGCCAACGGGCGGTTGCACCTGCAGGGAGACGGGGAGAGGCGCACGACAGCCGGGCACACGCGGCGCCGCCGGCGGCCCGCTTCGGGGTGGCACGAGGCGTGGAGGAGCACAGACCGGCACGACGCCATTCTCTTTGAAGGACGTCGCCTTCTCGCTCGCCATTCTCGCTCTTCCCAATTCCATTTGAAGGACGTCGCCTTCTCGCGCGTCTTGACCACCACCTCCAAGCCGTCAGAGAGCCGCCTGCCGAATATCACCATCATGCCCGTATGGGTGGACTCCCTGATTTGCCCCTTGATCTGGTACATGCCTTGCAGTTCACGATCCGAAACCGAAGAAGGGCTCGTGTGAGGACGGGAAGCTGCATATGCGCACGATGCCACGTATCCAGGGAGGAAAAACCACCTGGACCCGACAGTTGGCGTTCACTAAACGGCCTTGGGCGTTTTATGTACAGCCCTGCCCTGTTTGTTTCCTTCTTTGGGTGCGTTTACTAGACGGCTTCGCGTGTTGGGGTGATTAGTACGAAGGTGGATTCTCTGCCCTCAAATCTACCCGTGCACCTGCCCACATACCCCCATACGCTCGCAGCGCACGAGCGCACGCGCACGGTGGCACGCGCTCATATTCAGATCCACGTGTTGGCACGTGCATCAGTACGTCGACGCCGACGCGCGCGCGCGAACAAATGCAGCACGTCTTCACGTGAACACGCACACGCCGACCATATGGATCAGTCCGCTCATGCATGCAGAGATGGTGTACGTATTTGTATCTGTCCCCGCATGTAAACACTCAGGCGCTTGCCTGCATGCTCATGTCATGGTGTGCGTTCGTGTCGCCAGTCTGCCTCTACGGATGGCGGTGTCGAATTCATTAGGCAGTATCATGCATTGCAGCATGCAAGTTGCTTCAAAGCTTAGCCTCGAGTCTCCCGATCAGTGAACAGCTTGGGTGCAAGAGGCGGAAGGGGAACGCTGGCAAGGGGCAATAGCGGCTTTCGTCTTAGCATCGTTCCGACTTGTGCATTCTTTCTCGGCGAGGACCAGCGTGGAGCATCCTGAATCATCGAGCAAAATAACACGCACGACACCGAAACATGCACAGAGAATGGACGTCCGCGCGACGGCAAGTTCGTGCGTGGGCGGAAATCGAAAGTCCATCGGTCCATCCCCCGACTGCGCCTGGATCTTGTTCCAGCGGCCTTGGGGGCATTGTTGTTGGCAGATCGTAAAGGGCTTCTCGTTGACAGTCGGGCCGAGGTGTAAGATCTAGGTCAGCTCGGGGAGTGTACCCTAGTGTTTTTCGTGCTTGTTGGATGTTCTTGTGCATCTTGGGGGAGGGTACCCTCAAATGCTCTTCAGTGTGGCCGGCGAAGTGTCTCATGGTCCTGAAAGATATTATTACGTCCTAGGTCCGACTTGATTTCCCGTGGCTATGAGGCAAGCAGGTTCCGACGCCGCACCAAGTTGTAATGCACACGCGCAACGAGGAGAACGAGAAGGGGGGATCGGGGATCAAAGCTTCTTGACGCCCGTAGCACTCTTCTGGCATCCGAAGGCCCTCGCGAGGATCCCCATCGGAGACCCCCAGAGAGCTATCTCGAAGATTTCCTGGGAGGAGGGAGGTAGAGATGGAGGGGAGGTAAGAGGAGGATCCAGGCCGCCCGAACGGGGCCGGAGAAACCAGAGCAGACGGGGTCGGAGGGTCGCGTCGCATCGCCGATGCATCGGCCACCAGGCGCGACCCAGAGCCTGATTTTCTCTAACCTGACATCGCCGATGTATCGACGACGCGGTGCACATTTGTCTGACTCCATCTAATCTGGCCCCCATTCGGAGGGCCTCCAGGAGGGGTTGTCGGGAGGTATGAAGGGTATCAAATGACACGCGGGTCGTTTTTTGAATTGTGCGTACTGTTCAGCCGCCGGCTGTTTTTGTGCAAGATTTCGGCCGCCTTCAAACAGTAAGTCGCCGATGAGGTCGCCAGACCAGAGTGACATTAGATAATTTTTGCCCCCCGAGTAAGAGGTGGCGTGAAAGGAGGAGGACGAAGAGGAGGAGGAGGAGGAGGAGGAGAAGGAGGAGGAGGAGGGCGAGGCGGGAAGGACCGGCGCTTCTCGTTGCAGCTGGTGTCCCTCCTCCCTGACGCGTGGCCCCGCTGGTCTTGCGCCCACTTGCCCCCGCTCGTGTTTTGGAGGGTCTCGGGGGCCGTTTCGAGGGGGGGGAGGAGTCTCTTCGGGGTCGTCTTGGGGCGGTCTTACGCTACGAGGGAGGGCCCCCGAGGGCTTGCCGGCTGTTCGCGCATCGACCTGTGGGGATCAGGCCCGACAACTCAGGGCAACTGCTGATGACCCAGGTGACTCCAGGTGCTGGAGAGTTGGCGCACAGGGGTTGCCGCTCCCGCGCGAGTCGGCGGACGGCCGAAGTCTATGAGCCTTCAACGAGAGGGTCTTGAGGGAAGGGTCAGAAGGCATGCGAAGGCTGGCAACCCGTGGCTGCTGAAACGGAGCTCCGGGAAACCGTTTTTCCTTCCGGGAAGCAGCCCTTTTACTATTTAGGAGCCCGTTTTTTTATTGTTTGGGGCATGACGGGCGTCATGGCCCCCGCTCCCCCCCCCCCTATGACGTAACGCTCCCCCCCCCAGTGCGCTCCGGGCACTGCCGCCGTGCGCATTGGGATCCGCGTAGGTGTCCGCGTAGGAATCTGCATAGGTGTCTGGTCTGCAGGCGTCGTCGTCGTCGTCGTCGTCCGTCCTCGTCGCTCGTGGTTCGTCGCTCGTCGCTCATCGTCGTCGTGCGCGCGGACGCTGCTGGAGCCTGTTTTTAAGTCCGGGCCGATGACGGCAATCATCTGGGGGGAGGGGGTCGATGACGTCACGTTTCGCGCCGGCGGCTTTTGGGAATGCTTAGGCACGAACATGTAGGTGGCGATCTGCGCCACAACGCCTGTGTACATCACAGTGCCCGCGTGCACCACAGCGCCTGTGTACACCACACCGCCGATGTACACCACAGCAACCGCGTGCAACACAGCGTCAGTTTGTGCCACCGCGCCTGCGGGCACAGCAGCTCCTGTGTACACCACAGCGCCTCCGTACACCACATCAGCCGTGCGCAACACAGCACCAGTGTACACCACAATGCCTGCGTGCATTGCAGTGCCTGTGTACGCCACGGCGCCTGTGTGCACCACATCAGCCGTGTGCAACACAGCACCATTGTTGTGTATAGAACTTCAGAAAGGATCCTTGTGACAACATGGAACGCGTGTGGAATCCAGAGAAAACAAGGGAAAACAAATCCTCATGGACGAGGGAGCGTCGCTGGAATCTACGAGTCCCCCCGAGTCCGCCTGCATCACCCAAACTCCCATTTGCGTCGAGGAGGCTCCAACTAAACTGGCCGTCCGAGAACCACTTGGACCGATTCAATCGACCATTCTGCGGTGCACGCTGAGATGCGCACGTGCGTTGCAACGCCAAACCGCACGACAGGGGGTAAGAAGGAGGAAGAGGAGGAGGAGGAGGAGGAGGAGGAGGAGGAGGAGGAGGAGGTGGAGGTGGAGGTGGAGGTGGAGGAGGAGGGAGGGGGGGAAAAACGTCGCATTCGATTATCAGAACATTCCTGGCGTGGCGTTTAGTTGTCCGCAGCAGATCCTGACGTACATGCTCCTTCTACCTGTCCTATGCACGCAGGCACTGTGGTGTACAGCGCTGCGTTGCACGCGGATGCTGTGGTGTAGACAGGCGCTGTGGCGTGCACAGGCGCTGTGGCGCACGCAATCACAGTGGTGTACACAGGCGTTGTGTTGCACATGGCTGCTGCGGTGTATGTACACCAGCGCTGTACTGCTCCCAAGTATTGTGGTATACACGGGCGGTGCGTTGCACACGGCTGTTTGCGGTGTGCGCAGGCGCTGTGGTGCACACGCGCGGCGTGGTGGACGCGAGCGTTGTGGTGTACACAGGCGCAATGGGCAGATCGCCACTTACATGCTGCTCGCGTCGTCGTCGTCGTCGCTCGTCGTTCGTCGCTCGTCGCGTCGTGCGCGCGGGCGCGGCTGTGGTGCCGGAACCACAAGGCGGGGGGGGGCGTCACGTCATACGCCCCCCCGCCCTCCCCCCCCCATTACGCCCGTCATCGCCGAACATAAAGAAACGCGCTCTAGCGCGCTGAGTTTGATTCTGGGCCTTTGTTTTTTGTTCTTTGTTTTTTATCAGAAGACCGCTTTAGCAGCCACGGATATGCCAGCCCTCGCCCAGCTTCCAAGAGGGGGTCCTCAGGTTCGGCGCCGTCTTCAGCCGCCAAACACCATCCAGGATGAGGGATTTGGGGGAGAGGCCCAGGACCCAGGGCCTGGAGGGTTTCTCCGAAGGGCTTAGGCGACCCGTCCTCCTCCTCCTCCTCCTCCTGCTCTTCCTCCTCCTCCTGCTTTTTCTCCTCCTCCTGCTTCTCCTCATCCTCCCCCTCCTCCTCCTCCTCCTCCTCCTCCTCCTCCTCCTCCTCCTCCTCCTCCTCCTCCTCCTCCATCTCCTCCCCCTCCCCCTCCTCCTTCTCCTCCTCATCCTCCTCGGGTCGCCTACGGCCCCGGGGGAAACCGTGCACTCAGGACCCTTGTCCTTCGTGCCACGAGTTGGGCCGTTCTGGAGACCAGCTGGACCCGCCCGGAGACCCTTGGAGCCCATGAGTCCAGAAGGTGAGGAGCGCCAAGCGTATATACGGAGGCTCAAAGGACTGATGGTGTCTGTCTGTTGGGGATCCGTCGCAGACCCTTCCTGATATTGTTGGTTCCTTTCCGTTTCGCGCATGGTTGTCAATCCACACACTAAACAGGTCGATTGAATCCCCCAAATTCTTGTCTCACGTCTCGCCGACATTTGGTTGATGATCGATGTTCGAGGATCGAGTGTTCCGGTGTTTTGGCATTTGGGCCTCCTGGAGCGCCTTCGGGGCGACGGTTGGAATTGCTTCCGAATTCTGGCCAGAGTAATTCCCAGTACAAGGCCAGCTTCGATTTTAGATTAGAGGAGGTACGAGGGGGGGGGGGGAGGGGGCAGAAGGACGAGAGGGACGAGGGCAGTCAACAGCAGTCCGAGGCGCAATCGGAGAAAGGGGAGTTGCGCACAGAGGAGGAAGAGGAGAAGGAGGAGGAGGAAGAGGCGACGGATGAGCAGGAGGAGGAGGATGAGGAAGGAGGAGGACGAGGACTAACGACAGCAGCAGGGATTGGAGTGGAAGGAGCGGGAGGAGCAGATGGACCAGGGGAAGGTGGAGGAGGGAAAAGAAGGCGGGGCCACAACGATGAGGGAGCATTCAGTCCAGGGGAGCTGCCCGCGCTGGGGCGACAGTGTCGGTCTGAATGGTGGGATCCCTGATCCTAAAAACGAGGCCCAGGCTGCAGCGGGCCGCAACTTTGGAGAAGGGCAGAACGCTCGGATTGGAAAACTCCAAAAATGAAAACTACGCGGATGGGGCGCGCGATGCTCGGGCCGTCTTGAAGGGCCAGAAAGGAGCGTCGTATTCCTTTGGTGCAGTTGTGGAGGAGTGGGGATCTGGGGAGAGATGGAGCAGGAGGAAGAGCGCGGCGACGACCAGGAGGGGAGGAGGGAGGTGTGTTTTTTTGTGGGGGGGTGGGTGGGGGAGGAGGCAGGACAGCTGGTCGAGGCGGAGATCGCAGGGTACCTCTGGGCCCCCTTCCTCTCCCGCCCCTCCTGCACCGCCGAGCCGCCTCCTGGCGCGGCACAGGAGCATCTTGCCGGGGCAGGCGCAGATGCAAGGGCCGCCACGAGGGCGTGAAGATGTTCGCGACTCCTCATCCTCATCCTCATCCTCCTCTTCCTTCTCCTCTCTCGGAGAAGAAGAAGACGACGCCATAAACACAAATGTTTGGCGCTCCGCGCGGACTTCCTGGATCCGGGCTGGGCCCCCCGGCGGCACCGCCCCTGGGGGGTCCAGCGCAGGTAAAGAAATCCGCGCGGAGCGCCAAAAGTTTATGCTTGCGGCGTTTTTTCTTGTTCTGTTCTCCCCAAGGACGGCGCGAGAGCGCAAAGCTGTTTCGCGCAGCGCGGAGCGCGAGCATGGCTCTGCGGCGCCCTGCCCGCGTGCCCCGCAGTCCACGTAGGCTCAAGCCTGCCAGCCAAGCCCGGCTGTTTGTTCTCAAGCCTCTCCGGCACGCGGAGCTCCCTCCCCTTGCTCCCGCAACGCCATGGGGGGCCGGACCAGCACTCGGGAGCTGCAGCTGGGGCTCCAGAGGAGGAAATGATGGACCAGCTTTCCACCACCACTACAATAGGTAGGATGAGGGAGACCGGAGGATGGAGGAGTCCTCCGTCTCCTTCTTCTCCCCCAGTTCCTCGTCTTTCTCCTCCCCCCTCTCCTGCCTATGGTAGTGGTGGTGGAGAGTCGGCCCATCAGGAAAAGCGACACAGGCATGCATCGTCGGAGGTCCGCGCGGAACTCTCGCATCGGCGCGGACCCAAGAAATCCGCATTGATTAGTGAGGGGGCCGTCTACAGCAAGGGGGGCCCACCCCAAAACGCTAACAGCCAGGCGGGGGGCACAACTAAAATGTAATATTCAAAATTACGTTTTTGTCCGATGGCACTGAGCTTCCAAAGCCTATGGCTGGCGTTGGGAGGGAGGCGTGCTGTGTGGCGCCGCCGGCCCACGGACCACGCGCAATGCTCTGCCTTCGGGATTAGCGTGCACCGAGGTGGCCCTGGCAGGGGGGCAGCGCGCACAGAATCAAGGGAGGAATTATCCTGGCGAAGGGCCCAACCATCTGCAATTGTGAGTACCGCAATTGTGAATATCTTCTTCGGTGGCGCTCCCTATGGGGCCACGAAACGTGTGAGGGGTGTGCCGAAATGGGTGTGCGGGACGCATGCGTCCGTGGAGAGGAAGAGGGGGAGAAGGAGTGAGTGAGGGACGCGGGGCGCTGTCTCTTCAAAACAAGGACCCAACACCACAGGATGGTTGGGAAAAAACACCCAGACCCGATAACTGGCGTTTACTGAACGGCCTCGGGCGTTCACGAAACAGCCCTGCCCGGTTCGATTCCTGCCTTGGGTGCGTTTGCTGAGCGGCTTCGCGTGTCGGGGTGATGGTTATGAGGGTGGATGTTCTGCTCTGTGGAAGGGGCCCTCGCAGGGGGATCACCTCACAGGGATGGCGTACTCTGCGGTCACTGGTGTTGCAAGCCATCTTTCAAGCACTGAGCGTATGCTCTAGGCCTCATGGATGGGGTCCGAGTAGATGGGGCCGGAGGATCGCGCCGCATCGGCGATGCATCGGCGATGCAGCTCGATGTGGAGCCCAATGTTCTTCATGCTGACGGCGCCGATGCGTCGCCGACGTCGCCAGTGCATCGCCAATGCATCGCCGATGCATCCCCGATGCATCGCCGATGTATTGCCGATGCGGCGCGACCCTCCGACCCCATCTACTCCGACCCCATCTAGGAAGCCTCTATATGCTCGTGAAGTGTTCGAAGGCCAGGCGCCGACCCAAGAAGTCCGCACTGAGCTCCGAAAGTTTCGGCTTATGCAGCTAAGAGCAGAATGTCAATCACTTGGCATCGCTCGGACGTGTGCATTCTTCTCGGCGAGCACCATAGAAGAGCATCTCCGATCACCTTGTGATCGTTCTCTTATTCAATGTTTTGCCGATAGGCGTGGGCCCTGGCACCCCCCATTCCACCCCCCGTGGAGTAGATCTTGGGTGTTTCTGGCACCAGTTTTCATGCATGTGGAGGCTCCCCCACAGCACGCACTGCTTCACACAGTCGCATTAAGCAGAGGTCTGGAGCCAGACCGCCCCCCCTCCCCCCTCTTCTGCCCAATGTCGAAACACCGAATAGGAAGAGGTTCACCTTGCAGAAAAAAGTGCACGCGCGACATCGAAGAGCGCACAGGACACGGAAATCCGAGCGATGGCCAGATGATAAATAAAATACTTCAGCATTTTTCGTTTCTACAATTTAGATTTCCGAATGGGGGGAAGGAGGAACGACAACAACACCACCAGGGGGCCGCCTCCAGCGAGGAGGTACACGATGCCTCCCCGAGCTGGGGATGAGGGGTGTCGCGAGCGAGCTAGGGGGCCACGAACCAGGGGAACCCCTCCCTGGCTCTTCCTGCAGGTGGTCCCTGGTGGCGTTAGTGCCGGTATTCGAAGTTCCTATCCTTCGGTAGCAAATCATGGGAGCCTGGCGTGCCCTCTTCATTCCGTCTTTAGCATCGACTAGCGTCGATGGATGTCTGAGAGTCGATGAGATTACGGCGATTTAGAGTCGGTCAGCGTCGATGTAGCGTCGACTGGCGTCGACTAGCGTCGATGCGCGTCGATCTCGCTCGAGCCGACACGATGGTGTGGGAGGCTCCCACGAATTGCTATGAACTATCTTCAGCGGCGAGCGAGCGGGCGAAGTGAGAAGGGGCGGGCCTTCTCAGAAGGCTCGGAAGTTCCCGGCCTTCTGCGAAGTTTTCCAAGCTTTCCCCGAAGACAGAGAAAGCCTCTCAGAAGGCGCGAGGGCTTCTGAGAAGTCCCGCCGCCTTCCGACAAGGCCCCCTCCTTTCCACTTCCCCCCCTCGCTCGCTGCCGCTCTCTGAGATATTTGTTTCGTCTTCGAGGCTCTCGCAGCAGCCGCCCGTGGCGCAGCCCATGGCGCTCCTGCCGCTCGCCGGAAGCGTGCCGCGCGCGCCGCCCTCCCACCACGCCGCCGACGCGTGGGCGGCGCCGCCGGCGGAGCCGCTGCGTCGCATGCGCCGCGTGCCTGGACTCTCGGCGGTGGCGCGCCTTCCTCCTCCGCCCTCCTCCTCCTCCACCTCCTCCTCCTCCTTCTTTCTTCCTCTGCCTCCTCCCTCCTCCTCCTCCTCCTCCTCCTCTCCCTCTCCCTCTTCCTCCTCCACCTCCTCCTCCTCCTCCAACTCCTCCTCCTCCTCCTGCTCCACCTCCTCCTCCTCCTCCATCCTCCTCCTCCTCCTCCTCCTCCTCCTCCTCCTCCTCCTCCTCCTCCTCCTCCTCCTCCTCTCCCCCTCCTTCCTTCCTTCTCCTCCTCCACCTCCTTCCTTCCTCTTCTCCTCCTCCTCCTCCTCCTCCTCCTCCTCTTCCTCCTTCTCCTCTTCCTCCTCCTGCTCCTCCTCCTCCTCCTCCTCCTCCTCCTCCTCCTCCCGCCTCCTCCCGCCTCCTGGCATGCACCACGTGTGGTTCGACCTTGGCATCATGATGCTGGGGCCCCTATCGAACCGAAGAAGAAGGAGAAGAAGAAGAAACGGCATAAACATCAGCTGTTGGCGCTCCGCGCGGCTTTCTTGGATCCGCGCCGGGGCCCCCCCGGCGGCGCCTCTGGCGCCGCCCCTGCTCAGCGCGCCAGGGAGCCCCCAGCCCAGATCGCACGCAGCTTTTTATGCTTGGGGCGAGCGCAGAACACTCACGCGCGCGCGCGGGTTGACGCTTGGGGCGAGGCGGAGTGGGCAGGATGTGCGCAGGACGCGGGAGGAGCAGAGAGGAGGAGCAGGAGGAGGAGGAGGAGGAGGAGGAGGAGGAGGAGGAGGAGGAGCAGGAAGAGGAGGAGGAGCAGGAGGAGGAGGAGGAGCAGGAGCAGGAAGAGGAGCAGGAGGAGGAGGAGGAGCAGCAGCAGGAGGAGGAGGAGCAGGAGGATGGGGCAGCAGGAGGAGAAGAGGAACAGACAGGAGGGCGGAGAGAGAGGCAGCGCCCCCGTGCCGTCCGGGCGGCCGCCGCGGCCAGCGCGCCCCCGGCCCGTCGCCGGCGGGGCCCGCGGAGCTGCCCTGAGCTTACCGTTGTCGGCATTCGGGCCGGGGTTTCCCGGGTCGGGAGCTCCCGAGTGAAGTGAACCCCACCCCCCTCAGAAATCGTGGGGGGTAGGGGTAGGGTTCGCATGTGGCCCCCTTATCGGGCTACGGGCGCCCTTGCCAAGGTTGGGGTTTGCCCTTTCCAGGGTCGGGGCTTGCGTGTCCCGCTCTGCTCTTGTCGGTGCTCCGTTCAAGATTTCCAGGGGTTGCAGCATCGACCGCCGAGCAGTCTCACGAACGTCACGGCCCGCGTGGCCGACAAGCTCGGTCTCAGCGCGCAGGAGAAATACTTCAGGGTAGGTAACGGCAGCGCGGACACGCTGCCACAGCAGGCTGCGATGAGGCACCCCAGGCCCTCGCAGCAACAGCAGGTCAGCTCGACGTGATTTTGCCGGTCAGCGGCTCCCTTCCGACAGCTTGGACGCTTGGGAGTTCGTGTCCCCAGCGGGCCCGCCGCCGGCCGTGAGGCGTCGCCCGGGCACGCCTGGTCTTCGGTCGACAGTTCCTGGCAGCGTGGGAAGTGTTTCCGTGGGTCCCGCTCGGACTCGAGGCCCCCCCGCGGGCACTTGTTGCGGGCGTCGTGGGCCGGAATCAGATGCCTGGGCGCGCCTGCCCTAGCTGCGCTGGGGCACCGCATGCTGTAACTCGACACCAGTGGCCAGTCTTTTGCTGTTGTCTGCCGCCGGTGCGTGTACTAAACCACGGGTGGACAGGTCAGAGGCCTCCGCCAAGAGTGTCGTCCATTGCCTGCTTCGTGGGCTCAAACGAGGAGGCGTTCCTGGAAGCGCCTGTGCCGCGGGCCCACCCTACGAGAGACAAGTGCACCGTGAAAGTCGGAACGTGGGCTGACCCTGAGCTTGTGGTTTTGGGAATGAGCGCCCCGAAGGCTCCGACAGGCCCCGTGCGAGACCCGACGACGAGATTTCCAGATGTGCACAGCTGCGCAGAGTCTCGTCCGTGGCACACCCTCTGGAGGTGGCTGCTGGTGATGCGCCACTGGACGAGTCTCGCTCGGGATCCGATGGGGTATGTTGTCATTCAGGAGGGGAAAAAACACAGACACAATTAATCGTCCACTCCCAGGAAAATATGCGAAAATATGGGACGTGGGGGGGAAGACAAAAAACAATAAAATATCGGAAAATATTGTGAATATTTTTATTTGTGTGTATTCATTTGTGTGTTTGTGGGCCCGTTTAGTCATCCCTGGAGTGAGCGCAGGCCACGGTGCTTGCTCGGGCCGCCGCCCTCGGCTCAATTGCAACGCGTCCTTTCCACTGCAGGGGCGCCGGCCTATGCTTGGCGTCGGCCGCCGCTGCAGTGCGTGAGGAAAGCTGTCGACACCCGCAGCCTGTGGCTGTCATGCTCCACTCGCTGCCCGAGATTGCCACATTTTAGGCATCCCGCCCACATCCATTGGTGCATGTCGGTTGCGCCACGGCTGATGTCAAACAGCCTCCTCCCCCCCCCTCCCCCCCTCCTTTTCCCCCCCTCTCCCCCCTTCCCCCCCCTGCTCCGCGAGGTGGCTGCTCAAGAGGCGCGTGCGCGACTGGCGCCCTTCCTCCAGGCCGCCGAACCTATACCCCGCCCCGCGGTTGCAGAACTCGCGGCGGAAGGTGTTTGCAGATGTTCGGCCTCGGGAGGGCCTTGCTCGAAGAAAGAAAGAAGAAACCTAAGAAGGAAAGTGGGAAACAGAGAAGGCACAAACATATATTTTTTCCAGAGCGCTGGACGGAATTTTCTTGCATCGGCGCCGTGCACCCTGGGGGCGGCGCTGCTGGCGCCGCCCCCCCGGTATGCTCCGCACGCCCAAGAGGAGCAAGAGGGGGGGGGGGGCACGACGCCGAGCAAGGGAATCCGCGCGGACCTTCCAGAGTTTGGATTTTTAGACTTGTGCTCCTCTGTCCGGAAGGAGGGCCCTTGCCGGGCCCGGGGGCCGTCAACCAGATTTCAAGCAGTGGCGAAGCATCCCTGCTCGTTTACAGGCCCACCAAACAATGTTCTAAGAACCTTTATTTGGTTTCCACGAAATGTTCTGGGAGCATTTCTGGCTGGGACTGTCTTGTTTTAGCGCCTCGGGATTATGTTCTGAGAACATTGTTTTTGTTATTAGAACAGTTTCGGATTCTACGAACATTTCGTGGTAGGCCTATAAAAAATGCCGGGACGGTCGGTCCCTGCTCAGCAAAAACGATTCGGCGTGCAGCACTGGTGTTGGCGAGGGGGTCCCAGAACTGCGGGCGTCCGCTGCGGGAAGGCCCGCGCCCTTTCTGGGAGCCTTGGGAAAGTGGGGTTGGAGCGGGGCGGCAGGCCCGAGCTGTGCACAGCGAGAGCACCCGTGCCAAGAAGCACCCTGTCTGCTTCCAGGTTGCCCTGGGTTTCTCGGGCTCCGATTGTTTTGCGATGGAAGCGTGACATTCCCACGCCAGAGATCGGTGGACGTCCTGGGGTTGGATTTTCCCCAGTGCTGGTGCCCAACGGCAAGTGCCGTGCAGGACCAGCGGCCGCCGTTGGGCGGGCGACCCTCTGTGGGGGCACCGTCCTCCGCGGCACCGCCGGCGAGCCCGCCTCAAAAGGGGCAGGATTTGCCGCGAGGGGCAACGATCGTCGGGCTAGACGAAAGGGGGGGATAGGGAAAGGGGGGTTATGAAAGGGGGAGATCAAGACGGATGTTTTTCTAAATTGTCGGCCTCTAGGGGCCCTCGCCAGGCCCTGGGACTGTCAAAAAACGACTCGGATGAAAAACCGGTCCAAGGGAATGGGTCGAGACTTCGGGGGACCGCGTATTGAAAAATTCACGACATCGGATCTCTGGGGTGACGAAACCTGCTGCGTGCAGCTGGTTTCAGCTCCACCTAGGGGCCCATCTCTCGATACATGGCCGCCTCCGGCGCCAGGAGGCGCCGGGAAAACCAGCTGCGTGAGCTGACTCTCACCCCCCCCCCCCTTGGCTATCCCCCCCTTTCGCCCGGCCCGAGATACAGAGGAACCAGCTCACCGGGGGAAGCACCGACCTGGAGTCGGCGATACAGCGCCGATAGTGCCGGCGAGGTGCCCCCGATAGCAGATCCGCACGGCTCTGGGCGGGCGGGGTGGGCCATTCGGGTCCCTCTCCGCGGTGACGTGACGACTGCGGGTCGACGCGTCCCTCCCTGAGCCGACCCCCCTAATGCTACGTCGGGCACGTGCCTCTACAGGAGGAAAATTCGAAAATAGTCAAAACAGAGTCTGGGGACGATTTTTTGCGTATGTTTGATTCTTTTTGAGCATTTTCTGACTATTTGTTATTCTTCGTCCAAAACCCCCATGTAGGGGGACATGCCCGACCTAACCCTAATGCTGATCCTTGTGTGGGTGGTCTTTGTTCCCATTCTTTCCGTGCCCATTCCGGTCGCACCGACCAGACGGTCTCGGAGGATGACGCCGCGTTGCTGCCGCACTGGCGATGCGGCGCGATCCTCCGGCCCCATCTCCGAGCCAATATTTCGGAGGTGGATAGACCTACCCTGACACGTCGATAAGCGAATTGGCCGTGTTTGGTTCGCGAGAGGGCGTTGCGGCCGTCATTTCTGCGGGTCCAGGTGCGTCGGCTGCAGTCACAGGCCGTTTTCACGAAGGGGAGTTTTACTAAAGGGAGGTTTGTCCACCGCCGAAAGAACACGCACAGACACAATGAATCGTCGACTCCCCAGAAAGCATGGGAAAACATGGAAAGTGGGGGGAAGACGAGAAACCAGAAAATATGGGGAAATGTGGGGAATCAGGTTATTCGGTGGCCCCCATGCTGTGTGGTGACGTCACCGCGGTGATTCGATGGGGATGCTCGGCGGCGCACCCGGGGGGAGCTGGGAGGGGGCAGGCCTTCTCAGAAGGTGGCGGAGCTTCTCGGAAGCCTTTTCGCCTTCTGAGAAGCCGTGCGCGTCTTCGGAGGAGGCTTAGAGTCCGAGGCGTGAACTTGTACATGACCACCGCCCAGAGGATCAACTGTCAGTTCCCAGTCGACGGATATGGATACATTCCCGCCTCGCGTAGAAACCTTCTCAGAAGGCACGAGGGCTTCTGAGAAGCCCCGCCGCTTGAGAAGGCCCGCCCCCTTTCACCCTGGGATCGCCGGCGAGATCTGGGGTCACCGCACGGTTTCGGGGCTCGGGTCGTTGCCCCAGGACGCCTCGGGCGACGGGGGGGCTTCCCGGGCCCGAAGACCGTGGGCCAGCGGACCGTGCGGTGCGAGGTTTCCTGGGAGTTCCAGTGCCACCGCGCGGCATGCCACCATGTGGCGCCCCTGGAACCCCCAGCAGCTTGGCGGCCTCCAGGTCGGCAGGGTGCGCCTGGGCGGAATCGCCCCCGGCACGCCTCCAGCGGGTGCGCCAGCGCCGGCGCTGCTCATGCTCTGGCCTGAGCGGCGGGCCGCAGCTGGCCAGGCCACCCTCGGCGCGCACGGGCCACTCGCGGAGGCCTCCGCCACCAGAGCGCGTGACGAGGCCACGCCCGTCGACGCGGGCGGGCAAGGCCTCAATCAGGATCCACGCGACGACGACGACGACGACGGCGACGACGACGACGACGACGACGACGACGACGACGACGACGACGACGACGACGACGACGACGGCGGCGACGGCGACGACGACGGCGGCGACGGCGACGACGAAGACGACGGCGGCGACGACGGCGACGTGCGGCGCCGGGCACCAGCGCGCGCGAGGAGGCCACGTCCAGCAGCGCGGGAGCGTGAGGCTCGACCTCGCAGGAGCTCGGGTTGAGTCGGGCATGTCCTTACTACAGCAAGAGTGTTCAAGAATGGTACAACATAGTCTGGTGACGATTGCTCGTTTTTTAATGTGTTTTGAGTATTTTTTATTTTCTTCCAAAATCTGCCTGTAAGAGGACATTCCCAACCTAAAGATCGGGTCTGCCGCCACTTTCTGACGTCTCTGTCATGGATTTTGACGGCTCGGACTTCGTGAGATTTGGAGCCAGTTGTCGAAGAAGGAAAAACGTCACAAACATCAACTCCGCGCGAGTTTCTTGGATCCGCGCTGAGCCCCCCTGGGCGGCGCCTCCGGCGCCGCCCCTGGCGCGCTCCGCGCGCCGGGGAGGGGGCTTTAGTCCAGGTCTAAGAAATCCGCGCGGAGCGCTGAAAGTTAATGTTTATGCGTTTTTTTCTTCTAGTCTCTTTCGTGGATTTTGACGGTTCGGTCTTCGTGAGATTGGGAGACAGTTGGGGGTTGAGGTGGCCCAGCACTGATTCAGGCCAGTGGGCAGGGGGGAGTGGTGCTCTCTCGTCGCAGCAGTTGGACGCGGATCGACAACTTTGACAGTTTCGACCACGTAGAGTTTCGGAAACGGATTTTTATAGGATTTGATGATCTCGTCCCTCTCTTTTTTGGCCGATCTTTAGGAGGCCTATCCAGCGCAGACCCCCTGGCCGTTTCCAACGTGCGATGTTTGCAGCGGAAGTTCGCGTCAAGTTTCAGATTGGGTCTTGCCATTGCTCCGTCGGCCTGGTCACTTGCGTATTCCCCAATCTCGAGTCTCGTCTTACGTCTGCCCGACAGGACCCCGGTGCCGCCGCGCCAGTCCTTCGCCGTTTGGCAGGCTGGCGTGGCCCGCCTTGTCGACGACGAACCACCTTATCGGCCGCGGGTTGCATCTGTCTCGCCCCCTCTTTTCGGCAGAGGACTTGAGGTAGGCTTTGCGGGCACTGTCATTGCTAGTTGTCTGCATTTGCTTACACTTCATCCTTTGGTTACCGGTTTGATCGAGACTGTCCAGCCACTAAGGGGCTAGCAAGCATGAGTTCGCACCGAAAGCCGAGGCTCTGCAGCGCATGCCCACTGCCGAGTCCACACTAGGAGGAGGGGACGCCGTACTGTAGGGAGGAGGAGGAGGAGCAAGAGGAGGAACAGGAGCGGCACGAGCAGGAGTGAGTGGCGCGCCTCGCCACCGCACCAAGCTCGAGCTGACTCTCTGAGCGGCCTCACGACTGGCCTGGTGCGCTGAAGCCCGGTTTGGATGTGTCGGCGGGTTCGGCGCAGTTGAGTTTTTGCCAAGCGAGGCAGGATGTGGATGCGACAGGCTTCGAGCGTGGAGCGCCTGGGGCAACACGCAGCGTACAATCAACCACTGTGTTTGTTGGCCGCTCGTGCTGTCCTGCAGTGCAGTGCCAGTGACTGCTCCCTGTCTACCACCTGGCAGGCGCATGTCTGAATTGTCAAATGTGTGCGGCTCGGGGCCTGTCAGCGCGCCATATAGGCTGCGGAAGGCAGAGCACACATGCAATGGACAACCAGTATTGAATGTTGCCCAGGTAACAGCGCTCCTTGGGTCGTGTCCCTCCACTCCCGATGGAGGGAAGGGAGGAGAAAGTAGGGAGGAGGACGAGCAGAGAGATCCCATATGTCCCAACTGTGGGTTCACACTGCCTACCAGAAGTCACGCAGCGGCCAGTTCTGCAACTGTCGCTGTCTGCCAACGCTTGGTCGTGCCGTGTGGTGCTGACGCACCAGAGAGATGGGTTTTGCATAATTGTATTTCGTGCCGTGCATGCGTGGTTCCCTGAACTGTGTTTGCACTCAGGTCGGGTATAGCCAGGACCCCAGGTAAGGCGGCCCGGTTAGTAGTAGGGCCCCGGAGCCCCTAAATTGGCCAGCATCACTGAAACCAGGTCCGCCGTATGGCTGGTGTTCTTTCGGGTGACGACAGTCCACGTCCGTGGAAACGGGGCGGGGGGGGAGGGGGCGTCCCCCAGTACACATCACCAAACCAGGTCCCACTAAACCCAGCTCTGCCAACGCCCGGCCACGTTAGTGTCTTGGCCCCTGGCGGAGCTGCACAGGTCGCCCGTGTATGCTGCCCCGTGCCCGCCCGTGGACGCAGCCTTGCGGGGGCGCCTCGCCCGCTGGCTGCGTCCGCCGAAGTCTCGCCCCGTGCCCGCCCTGGAGCGCGTCGTGGGCGCCTCGGGCGCCGCCTGCGGGCACCCTGCGCGGAGTGGGCTCGCCGGGTCTCGCCCCGTGCCCGTCTCGTGGGCGCTGTCCTCGGTTTCTCTCGGCCTTCCCCCGCTCCCTCTCTGCCCGCCGGCCAATTCGCTTGTTAGTGCCCTTTTCTAGCTTCTCGCTGGAGCGGAGTTCGCCGCCTCGCCGCTGACGGGAAACAGTCTCGTGGGCGCATCGTGCGCTGGGCGACCGCCTCGCTTGCACCACACAGCTGGCACCACACAGATTCCACCACAGTCTCCGGCATGGCATAAATGCTACCATATGGTTCATCACATCGGTCACACCACAGCTTGCACCACACAGCTCGCCCCACGCAGTTGGCACAACATGGTCTACACCACGTAGGTTGCACAGTATAGCCTCGCATCGACAACATAGCGCACACCACCGAGGCACTTTGCACAGCACAGCGTACACCACATAGTGTGCACCACACATATGGCACCGCCTAGCTTACACTACATAGCTTGTCTCGCATGTATTGCACCGCAGAGGTTGCACGACATAGCTTGCACCAGTTATAT
The DNA here is from genome assembly GCA_963575745.1 of Prorocentrum cordatum. Taxonomy (NCBI): domain Eukaryota; class Dinophyceae; order Prorocentrales; family Prorocentraceae; genus Prorocentrum; species Prorocentrum cordatum. Next base: position 638,755 of record CAUYUJ010015949.1, read on the forward strand.
ATATATATATATATGTGTGCGTTGGTCCAAATAGCTTACATCACACGGCGTGCGCCACGTAGTTCCCACGTCCGCATTGCAACACGCTACTCCTGGAGAGCCACACTTACAAACATTGTAGTCACATGGTTGTGTGTACACATGTAAAAACGGGTTGATATCATTCGTGCTCGTGATAAGAAAGCGCGCCATTGGAGGACCTTGTGATTGAAAAAGAATGGGTGCCCGCAAAACCGCACCCCCCCCTTTCAAAAAGGGGTGAGTAGTTTTTGGACCCCCCCCCTCCCCCTTTTTACGGGGGGGGTCCAACCCCCCCCCTCCCCCCCACCGTTGAAGGGGAGGGGGGGGGGGATTCCAAACCCCCCCGCCCTCCCCCCCCGTGGCGCTGGAATAGGGGGGGGGGGTCGGACCCCCCCCCCTCACACCGTTCGGGGAGAGGGCATTTCCTGCTTGCTGCTTTTCCTGTCTGCGCCGAAGATGGAGGGCAGAGAGTAGGAGTAGTAAGTAGCGAGTAGTGAGCACCGCGTAGTAAAAAGTGAGTAGCGAGTACTGAGTAGGGCGTTAGGAGTACGGGGTGGGGAGTGGTGAGTAGAGAATCCTGAGCGGTGAGTATTGATTAGTGAGTAGTGAATAGCGATTACTGAGTAGCGAATAGTGAGTAGTGAGTAGCGAACAGTGGGTAGGGAGTAGTGAGTAGTGAGTAGAGAATGGTGAATAGTGGGTGGTGACTATTGAATTGTGAGTAGCGGGTAGTGCATCGTGCATAGTGAGTAGAGAGTAGTGACTTGTGAGTCGTGGGACGTGAGTAGCGAGTTGTCAGTAGTTGTTATTGAGTCGTGAGTAGTGAGTAGTGCGTAGTGACTAGTGGGTGGTGAGTAGTGAGTAGTGGGTAGTGGGTAGTGGGTAATATAATGAGTAGCGAGTAGGGAATAGCGAGTAGCGAATAGTCAGTAGCGAGAAGGGTATTGTGAGCAGTGAGTAGCGAAGAGGGAGCAGTCAGTAGCGAGTGGCGACCTAGGGAGTAGTGAGTAGCGAGTAGGGAGTAGCGAGTAGTGAGTAGTGAGTAGCGAGTAGGGAGTAGTGAGTAGTGAGTAGTGAGAGAGGGAGCAGTGGGTAGCGAGTACTGGGTACCGAGAAGTGAATAGAGAGTAGAGGGTAGTGAATAGTTTGTGGTGAGTCGTGGGTAGTTAGTGAGTATTGAGTAGCGAGTAGTTGGTAGTGACTAGTAAATAGGGAGTAGTGCGTACGGAGTAGTGGTCAGGGAGTAGTGGATGGTGCGTATTGGTTAGCGAGTAGGGAGCAGCGAGTAGCGGAGTGAGTAGTGAGTACTGTGTAGAGAGTAGCGAATAGTGGATAGTGAGTAGTGAGTTTTGGGCAGTGAGCAGTGAGTAGTGAGTAGTGCGTATTTGGATCGTGGTTAGCGGGTAGTGAGTAGTGGGTAGTGAATAGTGAGTAGTGGGTAGTGAATGATTGTGTTGAGTAAGTAGCGCGTAGTGGATAGTGAGTAGTGAGTTGTGGGCAGTAAGTAGTGGGTCGTCGACAATGAGCAGTGGCTGATGGATAGTGGTTAGTGGGTGGTGAATAGTGGGTTGTGAATAGTGAGTAGTGCGTAGTGTTTAGTGAGTAGTGAGTACGGAGTAGTGAGTAGTGAGTAGTGACTACTGTGTATGGAGTAGTAAATAAGTGAGTAGTGGATAGTGAGTAGTGGTGAGTAATGAGTCGTGAGTAGTGAGCAACGAGAAGTGGGAAGTGAGTAGTGAGTGGCGAATAATGAGTAGTGGGTGGTGAGTAGTGCGTAACGAGCAGTAAGTACTGCTTGGGGCGCGGGTTAGGGTTAGGGGTTAGGGTAAGGGTGAGGATTAGTGTTAGTTGTGGAAGGGGTCGGGTTCCGGAGCCACGGGGCGCCGTGGCGAAAGGGGGGGAGGAGGGGGTTCCGAATTTGGCGGCTACAGGGGGAGAGGGGGGGGGGGTTCGGACCCCCCCCCCTTTGAAAGGGGGGGGGGTCCCCACGACGGACCGGGAATGGGAGGGGGGAGGGTTCTCCGACGACGGACCGGCCAGCGGCGCGCCCTCCTCGATAAGACGTGCTTCCGTACGTTTAAGATCTTGCCCCCATGCACCGTTGGAGCAGATGGGCTTTTACTTCAAAACGCCGCCAAAACATCTTGGCGTATGACTGACGGTCCGCCCTTCTTCTTCAGCCGGACTTCATGTCAGGCCTCGACCTCTATGCTTATGTTTGCTATGGATGCTTCTGATTATGTAAAGTGTCCTGGTCTCAGTGGACGGGAATAGAGGGTCCGTACCAGCCACGTGACTGCGAGTTCGTTCCCAAAGCGAAGGCTTTGGAGCAGATGATGAGGGGGAAGATGAGGAGTGAGCGTTGCGACTCGCCACCTCAGCAAGCTCCAGCCTACCCTCTAAGTAGCATCGGGGCTTCCTGATTATCGACCGCGGGTCACATCTGCCTCGCCCCTCTTTTTTGCAGAGGCCTTGAGGTAGACTCTGCCGACACTTTAATTGCTGTTGGGTCCATTTGCTTACATTTTTCCTTCGGTTGAACGCCTAGATCGAGAGAGGCCAGCCACCTGCGAGAAGGCTCGGCAGCGCGTGCCCACTGCCGAAAACATCAGCAGCAGCACCAGCTCGTTAAATGGAATCCACGCTTGGAGGAGGGAACACTTTAGGAAGGAGGTGGAGGAGGAGGAGGAGGAGGAGGGGGAACAGGAGCGGCAAGAGCAGGAGTGAGTGGTGCGCCTCGCCACCGCACCAAGCTCGAGCCGACTCTCTGAGCGGCCTCACGACTGGCCTGGTGCGCTGAAGCCCAGTTTGGATGTGTTGGCGGTTGCTGGTCGTTTGGCGGAGCAGAGATCGCCGCGGCTGGCAATCGCTAGTCAACACGAGTATTATCTAGTTTGTGCCAAGCGAGGCAGGCTGTGGATGCGAGCGGCTTATGCGCACATCATGGTGGTGCGAGGACGCCTGCTCGTGTGGAGCGCGACAGGCCTCGAGCGTGGAGCTCCTGGGGCACCGCGCAGCGTACTCGTGCTTTCTTACAGTGCAGTGCCAGTGACTGCTCCCTGCCGCGCGCCAGATAGGGTGCGTCATGCAGAGCACACGTGAATGGACAACCGGTGTTTCAAGGTTGCCCAGGTAACAGCGCTCCTTGGGTCGTGTCCCTCCACCCGCGCTGGGAGGGTGGAGGGGCACGACCCAAGGGGCACGACCCAAGGGGAGGGTGGAGGGTGGAGGAGGAGGGAGGAGGGAGGAGGAGGACGGGGGGAGGGAGGAGGAGGGAGGGGGCACGACCCAAGGGGTGGGAGGGAGGAGGGAGCGAGGGGGAGGAGGGCGAGCAGAGAGATCTCGTGCGCCCCAACTCGTCTCGGTTCCCGAGGGAGCTGCGCGGGCCAGCCGAGGTGTCGTCTCGTGCCCGCCCGTCGGCGCCCCCGTGGGCGCCTCGCTCGCTGGGCGGCTCGGCCGTGGTTTCGCCTCGAGCGCTTGGCATCGCTCGGACGTGTGCGTTTTTTTTCTCGGCGAGAACCATCGAGGAGCATCCTTGATCATTTGGCGAAAAAACCACGCACGAAACCGAAAAAAAAAGTCAGGACATGGACGTCCGAGCGATGGCGAGGAGCGAGTGGAGCACCCGGGGCAGCTCACTGCGCAGCAGAGCCCATCGTGTCGGTCGACCGATCGTGTTTTGCAGCGCGATGCCAATGGCCTCACCGGGACAAGCAGCACACGGCCACGCCGACGCAGAGAAGCGGAGGAGGCCAGGGGCTCTGCACCGCGTGATGGACGGGTGATGGCATGCGCTCGAGGAGCGAAAATGGTACATACCGTTTTCTTCAGTTTCGGCCTCTTACTTATCCTTCTCCCTGTCCACTATCCTGGCAGGCGCCGCTCTGCATGATCAGATGTGCGCGCCTCGGTGCCTGTTAACGCGCCAAATATGCTGAGTGAGGAATCTGGACCCCCCACACTTCCGAAGCCCGCAAGCTGTATTACAAGACAGGCCAGGTAACAGCGCTCTTCGGGGCGTGTCCCCCAGCCCGCCGTGAGAAGGAAGGGAGGATGGAGGAGGCAGGGAGGAGGACGAGCAGAGATATCGTAGACGTCCCAACAGTATGTACGTAACTGCCACGCTGCCATGTGCCGGTTCATACTGTCAGCGAGGAAGCACGCAGCGACCAGACCTCCTACTGTGTCTCTTCACGCTCGGTCGCGCCGTGTGGTGTTGATGCGCCACGGGGGCACCAGGGAGACGGGATTTACATAATCACAGTTTGGGCTTCTCTTTCCCACTTTGTCCGTGCACTTGGGGGTTCTTCATTCGATTACTTCAGGAGTTGAATGGGCCAGCCGAGGTGTCGCCGCGTGGACGCGACCATGCGCTGGGTGGGTCAGCCGAGGGTTCGCCCGGTGCCCGCCCGAGGGCGGCATCCTTGGTGTTTCGTGCGTTGGGTGGGTCCGCCGAGGTTTCGCCCGGTGGTCTCCCGTGGGCGCCTGGCGGGGGCCTTCCCTGGGTGGGGCAGCCGAAACTCTGCCTGTTGCCCCGACGTGGGCGCCCCGTGCGCTGGGTGAGTCAGCCGAGGGTTACATTGGTGCCCGCCACGCGGGCACCGCGTAGCGTGCACCACATACCCTGCACCGCACAGCTTGCGCTGCCAAGCTTGCACCACACAGCGTGGACCCCATACAGTTCACCGCATAGGTTGCATCAGATAGTTTGCGCCACACATGCTGCACTGCATG
>CAUYUJ010015949.1:648509-681009 GCA_963575745.1 Prorocentrum cordatum
TCTTTCTTCCCTCCTCGTCTTCCTGCCTCCTCCTGCGTCTCGCCACCCCCTGCCTCCTCGCCACCACTCGTCGTCCTCGTCCTCCATCCTGTCTCCTGCCCCTCCTACCTCGTCCTCCCTCCTCGTCCTCCTGCCCCCTCCTCCCTGGTCCTCCCTGGTCCTCCCTGGTCCTCCCTCCTCGTCCTCCTGCATCCTCCTGTCCTCGTCATCCTCCTCCTCGCTGCCTCCTTCTGCCTCGGCATCCGGTTGCGGCGCATCCTGCAGCTTCGGATGGAGGCAGTTACCCGTCACACGCGCAACATTGCATTCCCTTGTGCGTGTCGTGTGTGGCGGGCCCCCCCTCCGCCCCCAAGTAGGTGCACCCGCCTGAGCTGGGCACCGCCTCTCGAGGCGTTGGGCGCCGCCGCGCGGCGCCACGACCGCTCAGCGAGCGCGTCGCCCCCCCAAAAAATGTGGTTCACGATCCCGCTGTGGAGCGCTGCGCTCTTCGAGCCGGGCGGCTTGCCTTGACCTCCTTCGCCCCCGTTGTCATGGTTTTCCAGTTGTTCTGGTGCCAGGGTGCGGCGTTTGGGTCGTGGCTGCCCGGCGGTTTGTCCCACTTCGCCGCTGGCAAACATGTTTCGGGCTCCCGAGGCCCGATTGTCTTGAGGCGTTCCAGGCGGCGGGCGGGATTCGATCAGGACGGGGTAATCTGTTCCAGGGTTGAGCGTTTCGAAACCCTTGGAGAACGCCGCGGCACGCGAGACATCCTCCAGAGCCGCTGGATATCAGAGAGTCTCTTCACCCGGTTACTCTCGTCCTGGCTTCGTTGTATGTTTTGGTTTCATCTTAAATTCTCGGCTCTCCTGAGGAGTTCAAGGGCGGCGGGGTGAATCATTCGGGTCTTCCTTGCGGCACTTCGGCGCGAGGTTTCGGAAAGCCTTGGGCCTGCCTTCGGCCATCTAGCGGTCGTTTCCAAGACCTCCGACGCTTTGTTGTGCTGCCTGTTCAATACGCGGGCCCTGGAGTTTTCGGCCCTTTCGGGGGATCGGAATTTTTCGAAGAACCAAACACAGCATAAACTTGATCTGTCGGCGTTGCGCGCGGATTTCCTGGATCGGCGTTGGGCTCCCCGGCTGCGCTCCGGCGCCGCCCCTGACGCGCTCCGCGCGCCCTGCAGGGGCGTCCACCGCAAATCCGTGAAATGTGCGCGGGCCGTCAGGATAACATGTTTGTGCCATTCTTTGTTCCTTCATGGGCTCGCCTTCGCCCTTCAGGATAACCGCCTGCGCCCTTCATGGGCTCGCCTTCCGGCGCACGGGCGTGACCTGGCTTGTTCATTCCGGCCCGTTGGAAATAGCGGCCCTGGGGCTCGGAAGCGGCCCCAGGAGGCCGAAAGGTGTGAAGACTCTCCGCTTCGATGTTTTTATTCGGGCGTTCGAGGGTCTGGCAGCCAGGAACCGCGTAGAGCACAGTTAACCCGCATAGCAACGATCCGCGACCTTCCCAAGGGTACCCCTTGCATCCAGGCCTCCTCGGTCCATCCTTGTCCACGTTCGTTGGCCGCACCCCGCTCGGAAAGCTTCGAAGTGGCTTCCAAAAGCCTTTCTGCATCCTTACCGCGCATCCCTCTGGTGCGGGTCGATTGTATCCCGCATGCCTGGAGGTTGACACCAACACCAATATCGGCTGTGTTCTTCCACCGCGGGACGAGGATACCGATCTCGGTGGTGGAGGTAATATTGTGGTTTCCAAGGTGAACGGAATATCACCACCACCGAAGCCTAGGATCATCTTCCCCCCGTGGAGGCAACCCCCTGTGTTGGTGTCGGTGCCCATTTCCAGGCCTCCAAATATAGTTTTTTTTGTGGGGGGGGGGCGGTCCGGGGGCCCGGATCGCCAGGGTCGCGGTGCCCGAGGGAGGCCTGGAGGGCCTCTGGCGGCCCCGTGGGGGAGGCAGCCTGCGTGCCTGCACCCGGGGGCCTGGGAAAGGCAGGTGGTCCATGCACACGGAGGTCAGTCCGGGCGCCGGATCCTGCAGCATCTTGCAGAGCCGGGGTTGCATTGACCCAGGCTCGGGTGCAGGATCCTGCAGTCGGGGGCGGCAAAGAGGTGGGCGATGACCAGGGGGGAATCTCATGGCGTGGGCCATGATATTTCCCCAGATTTCATGGCGCCTCTCCTTATTTCATTAGGTCCCTGGCCCCCCCCCTTGGGCCGAGCACGTGCCGCTGGCCATGATTTGCACACACACCCTCTTGGACCCCCCCTCCTGGCCGCCCCCGATGCAGGATCGTGCAGGATCCTGCAGGGCCTGACTGGCCCGGGTTTGGATTGGTCGGGGCCCGTGCGCCCCCGATGCTCGGCGGCAGGGCACAGACGACGTCGAACAAGACCCGGCGGCGAGCCCCGGAGGGAGTGCAGAGGGGGCGGGCCCTCCGCAGAAGGCTCGGGAGGCCTGTGGCCCTCCGAGAAGTGCTCCGAGCCACCTCCGGAGACGCAGGCGGCATCTCGGAGGGCGGGGGGCTTCTGAGGAGCCCCGCCGCCTTCTGCGAAGGCCTGCCCCCCCTTCACTTCCCCCTCTGGGGCGCGCCGCCAGACTTCTGCCGGGAGTGTCCCCCTACAGAGGGATTTTCGACGAAAAATAAAAGATACCCCAAAAATGTCAAAACATATTCAAAAAATAGTTCCCAGACCATTGTTGCATTTTTTTATTATTTTGGCGGTATTTTTAATTTTTCGTCGAAAATCCCCCTGTAGGGGGACAGGCCCGACTTAACGCCAGACGACAACTCCCCACCGCGGCCCTGCCCCACCAGCCTGATCGCGCCGCTCACATTGCGGTGGTGGCGTCCGTGGAGGGATGTGCCCATGAGGCTTCAGGCCCAGGATGGGTCCTTATCTCGGGAGCACGAGGGAGAGCGGCGGCGATACAGTCGGACAGAGGTATCAGATCGAGGTCGGTTCGGGGAGGGTACCTTGATGATGTTCGTGTATGTTGATGTTGCTTGCGCAGCTTTGGGAGGGTACCCTGGGATGTCTGTGTGTTTTGGCTGGCGGAGGGTGCCAAGTTCTTAAAGAATGCTCTTCTGGCAAAGGTCCGACTGTATCAATTGCTGGGCCACATAGGAGTCCCACCGGTTTCCAGACCCTAGGTTCCTGATCCAGTGCTTCTTTATCCCATGCCCTCACCAGAGTGTCGTCTCGACATGTTCATCGTCGTTCTCCTCTTCCTCCTCCTGCTCATCCTTCTTCTCACTCTGGCCTTATTCATCCGCGGAGACCTGGTCAGCACGCCCCTCTCCTTCGGCTTATCGGTATCGATGCTAGTTACCCTGCGCCATCCATCGCACTCGTTCATATGCCGTCGATAGCGGCCCCGGCTGACAGGACCAAGTCACCAGCAAAGCACGCGAGAGCGGAACAGGGCTCCCGAGAGGCTCCCGAGGGGCCCCTCTGCGAGTTCGGACCCGTGCCCCGCCGGGATGAGGGGCAGGATGGCCGAGGGTGCGGGGTAGGGGCTCGCGGCATGCACTGGCGGCTTGCACCAGGGCGTAGGGGGAAGGAAGGCAAGTTTCTCAGAAGGAGGCTGCTTCTCAGAAGGCTCCGGCCTTCCAGCTGTAGACGAGGCCCGCGCCTTCTCACCAGCAGGGGGGCTTCGAAGAAGCCTTCCCCCCTCCCGCCATACCCGTGCTTCTCAGAAGGCGCGAGCCGTCTTTGTAGATGTAGGGCCAGCGCCTTCTAAGAAGCAGCCTCCTTCTAAGAATCACCGAGCGCGTTTCACTACTCACAAAGTTCCTACTCGCAGACGTCCGTAAAGCAGGTGTCGGCTCTGATGCAATGAATCGTAGATCCCCTTGTGGCGGATCCAGGCCATTTGCGAACAGTTACTTTGCGAGTATTAACGGGCGAAAGACGGTATAAAATAATCTGTTTCGCCGTCGGGGACACCTGCCCCTGGGCGGCTGGAAAGTTTATACCCCTACGGTGCCACCGTAGGGTTGTAAACTTTCCAGCCGCCCAGGGGCAGGTGTCCCCGACGGCGAGAAAGTTTACTTTTTATACCGTTCTTCGCCCGTGAAGAGTAGTGGAACGCGCTCGTCGAAAGAAGCCCTCCCCCCCATCCCCCCCCACGTGCCCCCTGCGTGCGCGCCGCCCGAAAGTGCACGCGCTCCTCCGCGCGGGGCGGGCCGCCGCCTGTCTGCCCCCCGCCGCCGTGCCGCCATCCCCCTCCTGTCCCCGCGTGTGCGGGGGCCCCGTGCCCCCGCGCGTGCGGGCCGCGTCGCGTCTTTCGGGGAGGGAGGATCAGGGGCTGCTCGGGTACTCCAGATTTCGTAATAAAGGGAGGGGGGTCTCATTTGGGGGGAGGGTCTCTTCCAGGCTGTCTTGGAGGGCCTGGGGGGTCTGGGGACGATGTTTTGGAGGGTTCTCCCACGGGGGAGGTCTGAAATGGCTTGTCTTGGAGGGTCCAGACCCCCTCCCTTTTATTACGAAATCTGGAGTAGGAGGTCGGCTACAGAATTGAGTCACCCCCATGGTCCTCGATTCTGTTGGTCGAGTCTAGGAGAGAAATGCGCAGAGTGCCCTGCAGATCTGCGGAACCCTCTCGGTTTCTTCCCGTCGATTCGGCGACCGCGCACAATTCTTAGGTATTTCCGTCGATTCGACGACCACGCACAATTCTGGGGTGTGTCAATTTTGTAGTCGATCTCCCATTCGAGCTATGTCAGGGGAGGATGTGCTTTTGGGGCGACTCATCGACCCCCAATCGCCCACTCATCGCCGATAGGGTCCCCATAGCCCCACCCTGCCCAAGATCGTGCGGATTGGCTATACGGGGGCCTGTCGCCGATCTATCGGCGGTGTACAGTCAGCCCGCGTATTCAAGATGGGCGACATTCCCAAGGGTACCCTCGCATTCTTGCCTCCTCGGTCCACCCTTGGCCAGTCTTGTTGGGCGCGCCCCTCTGGAAAAGCTTCGAAGTGGGCGTCCAAGGACCTTGCACCCTCATCGCGCATCCTCACGATTCGGGCCGACTGTGCTGCCGATTCAGTCTCGATTATATAGGCTTACGCCACATCCGCCGACCCCTATATAAATTACTGCGCCTCCAGGAATGCATCTCACGAGGCATGTCCGAATCATGACACGGCGCTCGACATCGTTCTTTTTGTTTCGTTGCTGTTATCGTACCTCTTGGTGCTCTTTTGGTTGCCTTTTGGTGGCATCTGGGCCTGTCTGCAGGCCATATCCGCCCGCCTCGAGGCATCTTGGGCCAAGTTTTGGGGCCTCTTGGGGGCTTCCTGGGGGCTTCTTGGAGGCCCTCGAGGTTCTCTCGGGGGTCCCTCAGGGCCTCTTGGGGTGTCCTTAGGGCAGGCTGGGGGCGTTTTGGGGCCAAGGGCCCGAAAAGGTGCCCTCTGGACTCCCTCTTGGAGCCCCTCGTTGCTGCCGTCGCCGGCTCCGTCCCGATGTCCCCCCCCGGAGCTGGCCCCCCCGACGCTGCCCCTCGAGAACAGCGCAGCCGCGACCCACGCCGCCGCTGGGAGCTCGTCCGCGCGCAGCGCTCCTTCGTGCGTGCCCGTCCGCCGGGTGCCTCCTCCGGGGCACAGCGAGACTTATGATTTGGGCGCCGCGTAATGGGGGGTCATAGATGGGGGGGTGGCGAGTGTGGTTCGAAAAGGTACCCAAACGGTACCTCAACGAGCCCCCTGGGGCTCTGGAGGGGCCCGAAAGGGGCACGAAAGGGGACCTTTTCTGACCCCCCCATTTGTGACCCCCCCATTAAGCCGCGCCCAAATGATGTTCCAGCCTTCTGTAGCCTCGATGACCAGAAAGAATGTCGAGCACCAAGGAAGCACCGGATCTCCAGGGTCTTCACGTGTCGGGCCCTGGCAGACACCCGTCCGGCACCGTTTCGGCACTGTTCCTGTACTTGTTCGACACTTTTCCGGGTGCTCGAAATTATTTCTGGCATGTGGTCCTGGACTACGATGGGAGCAACATAAAGCGAGACGCTGATGGCTTCCCCACGGTGGCGTGTCATTGCCACCGCGTGCTGGTCCGCCGTCTTCCGAGCATTCTCTTTGGGCGGAGGGCAGGGGGTGAAATCTAAAGTGCCGTGTCGATGGATCTTCGGGGCCCGAGTCTGCAAGAGGGGCGAATCACAAGACGGACTGACTCTCGAGGTGCAGAAGCCCATGCCCTGGCATCGCTCGGACGTGTACATTTTTTCTCGGCGAGAACCATCGAGGACCATCCTGGACCATCGGGCCAAAAACAAAAAACACGCACGAAACCGAAAAATGCACGGGAAATGAACGTCCGAGCGATGGCAAGATGCGGATCTCACCCCGAGCCCTCCACCCCGCGAAGATGCCCTCCACCCCAGGTCTCGAGCCGCGCCGAGCCCACGAACCGACGCCCGCCCGCTCCTCCTCCGCGAGCACGGGGCACGTCCCCTCCCCGAGCTGCCGGCGGGCCGCAGCGAGGCCGTTGTGCGAGCTGGACTCCTGTCGGGCGTGTCCCCCTACAGGGGGATTCTCGACGAAAAGTAAAAAATACACTGAAAATATCCCAAGAAGGTCAAACAGTACCCAAAAAATAATCCCCGGACTATTTTCGGACTATTGTTTGATTATTTTCGAGGTACTTTTTTTTTCGTCGAAGATCCCCCTGTAGGGGGACGGGCCCGACGTAAAGCTGGACCTGCTGGGCCTCGAGCCGCCGCGCCTCGAGCCCATCGAGGGCCTGCTGCTGCGCGCGCTTCCCTCCCCCCCCCCCCCCGCGCCCGCGAAGACTCCCGAAGACGACCTCCTGGGCTATGCGCGCGCCGTGTCTTGCCCGCCCCGGCAGCTGCGACGCGGGAGCCTCCCGGCGCTCCGGCGAGCCCCCGCCGGGCTCTCACGGGGCCGTTCCCGAGGGGCGTTTTTTCGGCGCTCCCTTGGACTCGGAGTTCAAACAAATAGTTTGGGGACGATTTTTTGAATAATTCTTGAATCCCTCTGGAGTATTTTCTGGAGGGGGTATTTGATCACGTCCGCCCGGGTAAGGGGACCCGGTTCGTGGTGGGGCCCTGGAGCCTTCGAGTTGGACAGAATCGCTATACCAGGTCTGCCATAGCTGGTGTCTTTTCGGGTGCCGGCAGTTCCGGATAGTGGAAATGGGACGGGGGGGCGCCCCCGGTACAGATCACTAAGCCAGGTTCCACTAAACCCAGTTCTACCAACGCCCGACTCCCGGCGCTCCGGCGAGCCCCCGCCGGGCTCTCACAGGGCCGTTCCCGAGGGGCGTTTTTCCGGCGCTCCCTTTGAGTCGGGCTTGTCCCTCTACAGGGGGAACATTCAAAAGTAGTTCGAACAAATAGTTTGGGGACGATGTTTTGTACAATTCTTGAACTCTTCCGGAGTATTTGTTGGAGGGTATTTGATCACGTCCGCCCAAGATCCGCCTGTAGGGGGACGTGCCCGACCTGACGCTCCCTCTCTGTCTGGGGCATTTTTGGAGCTATTTTCAAAGTCTGGGGACTATTTGTTTAATCATTCTTGGATATGTTTGGGGCATTGTTGGAGCTTTTAAAAATGTTTCGCCCAAAATCCGCCTGTAGGGGGACGTGCCCGACCTGACGCTCCCTCTCTCTCTCTCTCTCTTTCCACCCCCCCGCACGTGGCACGAGGCTCGCCGCCGTCGCCGACGAGGCTGGGGGGCAGCGTGCGCAGGCCGAGAAGGAGGCGAGCGCGGCGAAGGCCGGGGCGCAGGGTTGGGATCGTGACGTGTGGTCTCCAGGCTCGTGCTCGCTCCTCGCTCCTGATCCTCCTCCTCCTCCTCCTCCTCCTCCTCCTCCTCACCCTCGTTCCTCCCCTTCCCTCCCCCTGCCTCCCCTCCCTCCCCTCCCTCCCTCTCCCTCCTCCTCCTCTTCCTCCTCCTCCTCCTCCTCCTCCTCCTCTTCCTCCTCCTCCTCCTCCTCCTCCTCCTCCTCCTCCTCCTTCTCCTCCTCCCTCCTCCTCCTCCTCCTCCCCCTCCCCCTCCGTAGCCATTTTGGCTCAAGCCGCTTTATCTGTTTGCCCCAACATGTTGGCTCTAGTTCGCTGGGCTCATGGTGGCTTGAAGTCAAGTGTTTCTCGTTTCGGAGGTGTCTTTTGCTGCTGGTTGGCTACGTGACCAGCTTCCACCTCCAGCCAACATGCCGTCGAAGTACAATATGCTTGCTGCACGCGTTCGCATTCTCGAGAAGGACACGTACCACGTCATCGATGTGTCTCTGCAGGCCCACGCCATTCGCAGACACAGCTTTCACTGCGAAGTTCTACAGCGGAACGTCCATTACCCGGCACAGGCGCTGAGTCAGGCGCGTTGGGCGGTCGGCGATCGTGTTTATCGCCGCGACCGCCGCCTCTTCCGCCGCGCTGCCACTGAGAGGTACGAGGTCTTCCTTGACCAGCCGGAGGGCCAGGGGCCGCGAGATGTTCACTCTGACGTCGCTTTGCCAACTGACTCCGCTGCTCCCCCTCGCGCGGTGGCCGCTCGTTGGCAGCGCGGCCCCGGCGCCAGGTCGGCACTCCGACGGGATGCTCCTGCGTTTCGGCCTGGGTACGCCATCGCCGCATACCACTCGGAGCCCATGGGGCATACGAGGACTGGGAGTGCCGCTGAGGTGGCGGGGTGTGAGACCCCTTTTCTGGATTGGTGATGATATGAGTAATGATTATTCGGCTTTTCTGTTTGATCTGCTTTCGTCGCCGCGTGAATCCCGCCCATGTGTTCTTCCACCGTATATCCCAGGCGTGGGGATTGATATGGTTTCATATTTCGCTTGTCTGTGGGATGCCCTTCAAGAGCTCCTGGACACTGCCGCCACGCACACCCAATTTATTCACGCTTTTGAGCACAAGAATGAAAATATGTTTCAGACATACTGTGAGCGAGAAGATATGGAAACTTCGGCGTGCCGCAGCCTCGCCGAGCAGGCCAAGGTGATTGGCTCGCAGTTCGATGTGCTGACATGCTCCGTTGCGGTTCTGGGCCAGCAGGCATCCGAGCTCCGCTCAGAGATCACCGGCGAGGTGCCCTCCGTCACGCTGGTCAGTGCGAAGCTCGACGCGATGTGGGGTTTGCTCCGCTGCTTGCGTGCACAGCTTCGCGACGACGTCGCGCAGCAACTACAGCTTGCCAGAGCGTATTGTGATGATTGCTTCGCCAAGCTCGGCGTCTCCTCTTCGTCGAACCTGGCCCGTTTTCTGGACAAGCCTCTCGCTAAGATGTGGGATGACTGCCAGGAGTTGGTGAATGCCTCACGGGATGGAGTGTCTGAATTTATGTCGCGGGTCAGGGATCAGATTATGCTCGATGCGGCGTCCCAGGTTTCCGCGTGCGTGCGTTCAGACGTCGCGCAATCGCTCGCAAAGATCAAGCAAGATTTGCAGGAGCACACTGCCCAGACTCACAGCCAGGTGGTGGTCCACGAGGAGGCGCTGCGCAAGATGGCTGCGATCATAGGTGAGTTGGGCTCCAAGAGCAGCGCGAGTATTGTTAAAGCAGTGGCTACGGCTTTCACTCAATTTCTTGAGTCTGACGTGATATCCATGCGCGTTCGCCAGGCACTGGCTGAAGCTGCGTATATTCCACGGGGCCCTGGCGCTGGGTTGGCTCCTGACGGAGACTCGGACGACTCTGACGACGGCGAACGCAGCTTCCACGAGACCTGGTGCGACAGCGATGGCAACCACCACACTACTCGCTGGACACCGTGAGTACGCTGGTCAGCGTCGGCCTCCTCGCTGTCGAGGGTCTCTGGGTGCTGGCGTGCTCCGACCTTGTCGCCGCCGCCTCGGGGGGCCTCCCGAGCATTGCGGTCACTCGTATGGCTTCCGCCTCCACTCACACATCCCCTCGGATTGGCGGATCTTTTGCGTGTCAGGTTAGGTGGGATCTTGGGATTCTTCTTTACGCTCGTCTCCTCCCACTCCTCCTTCTCCTTCTCCTCCTTCTCCTCATCCTTTTCCTCCTCCAAATTATCCTTTTCTTCCTCCTCATCCTCATCCTCATCCCCTCCCTCCCTCCCTCCCTTCTCCTCCTCCTCCTTCTCAGTATCCTCCTCTGCCTCCCTGCGGCGCATGCTGCCCCGATCGGGGAAACGTTGGGCCGGAGTTCGATGGAGTTCGGGTTTACCGCCGCTTTTGGACGGGCCCGTCCTGGATGTTCACGGCCCAGTGTTCGTGGGGTGTTTACAGCTTGAGTTCACGTCAAGTTTCACACAGATTGTGTCCTTTTCTTGGTGGCCCCGTCAGGCCAACCCGAGTCTTCCGAACCTAAGTCTTGTTTCTATCCGACCCGAGGGGAGAGACCGATGAGGTTCGATGACAGTCGGAACCAGCCGATACCGTGACGCAGACGCACGGTCGAATGGCGCAGACATGTTGTTCTTCCTTCTTCCTCACTTTGCAACTTATGGGCACCGACGTCAACGACCTCATGACCCACGTGCCATTGGTCATTGTATGACGCGCGTTCGTGGTGAGCCCATGCGGCGTGGTGCCAACAGGAGCGCCACCCGCATCGCATGGGATAGCATGGGCTTGTAGCCTCGCGCGCATTCCGCCCCCTCCCCGCCTTCCTGTCCCCCTCCCACGTCTCCGCTACTCCTTCCCCGCTTCCTTCCCCGACATCCGCCGGTGTTTTTTTTCGAAGCCCGAAGTTCCGGCCGCTTACCCAGAGGCTAGTCGGTCGTGCCAGATCGATCATCGATGACCACTGGACCCGAAAGCTGCCCCGAAGGGCGGCAATCGAATGAAGACCGCCAGGCGAAGACATCATATTTCGGCATCCTTCGGACAGGTTCGGTGTTTTTCGGCGGTGGCCATCCAGGAGCAGCCTGGATCGCCTTGCGAAAATTGGGCGCGCGGGGCCGAGCGATGCACGGAGAATGGACACCCGAGCGATGGCAAACGATCGTCGGAGATATCATATCTTGGCATCGCTCGGACGTGTTCAGTGCTTTTCAGCGGTGGCCATCGAGGAGCAGCCTGGATCGCCTTGCGAAACATAGTCGCACGGAACCGAATAATGCACAGAAAATGGACATCCGAGCGATGGCAAGATGTCGTCGGAGATCGGTGGCCATCGAGGAGCATCCTGGATCGTCTTGCGAGACATGGTCACACGGAGCCGAACGCACAGAGAATGTACCTCCCAGCGATGGCAAGACGTCGTCGGAGATCGGTGGCCTGGATCGTCTTGCGAAACATAGGTGCACGGAGCCGAGCAGGGCTCGGAGAATGGACGTCCGAACGATGGCAAGACGTCGTCGGAGATCCGTGGCCATCGGGGAGCAGCCTGGATCGTCTTGCGAAGCGGGCGCCCGCGGAGCCGAACGATGCACAGAGAATGGACGTCCGGGCGATGGCAAGACGTCGGAGACGTGCGTCCACGTCTTTGCCCCTCCGCTGCCCTCCCGCCCTCCCGCTGCCTCGCCTCCCCGCCCGCTCGGGAGACGTTGGCTGCCCACCTGGAGCGGCCCCACCTCCCTCGCTGCTCCAAATCCCTTATTAATCGACCCCGCCCTAAAAATAAGTCGGGCCTGTCCCTTTACAGGAGGAATATTCAAAAATAGTCAAAAAATCGTCAGGGGACGAGTTTCGGATTATTTTTGCAGATTTTTTGAATATGTTTTGACTAATTCAATTGTTCCGTCCAGAATCACCTTGTAAGGGGGCAGCCCCGGCCTAACCCTGAAAAGCCGGACCCCCCTCCAAATGCTACCTATAATACCGGACCCCCCTCGATTTTCCACGGGGCGCCTTCGTACACCGGACCCCCTATAAGCTCCAATCCAGAGAAAGCGCCCTAATAAGCCAAGCCGGACCCCCCAGTTACAAGACAGGTGCCTTAAGAAATTGTTGACGCTTCGCGTATCCCCACCAGCCCATCCAGAAACGATGCTCAGGGGAGTTGAGGTGATCAGGGAAGTCGGGGAGCATGCAGAATAACAAAGGGCGGGGGAAGCTGTCACAGACCCCGAGAGGGGGAGGATGGAAGAGGAGTCGTCGTCGTCGTCGTCGTCGTCGGAGGAGGAGGAGGAGGAGGAGGAGGGGGAAGAGGAGGAGGAGGAGGAGGAGGAGGAGGACGGAGAAGGAGGAAGAATCGGAGGAGGAGGAGGAGGAGGGGAAGGAGCTTCTTGGGGGTCTTTTGAGGGCCTCTTGGAGGGCTTTTTGGGCGCCTTGGGGCATCTTGGGCGCCTCTTGGGACCCTCTTGAGGCGCTCTGGGGAGCCTTCGGGGCGCTTTTGGGGCCATCTTGGAGGGAGTCGATCAAACAAGAGGGGGGGTTTAATTAGCGCCCCCCCTCGGAAGCCCCTAAAATCGCCTCTTGGACCCCTCTTGGAACGCTCTTGGAGTGCTCTTGGGCGCTCTTGGGGCCGTCTTGGGGCTCTTTTGGGGCTCTCTTGGGGCCCTCTTGGGCCATCTTGGAGCCATCTCCAGGCCTCGGATAGCCATCGGAAGCGAAAAGGCGAGAAAGCAAAAATCATTGATTTTCCTTAGGTTTTGGGACGATTTTGGCCTCTTCGGGGCCTCCTTGGGGAGCTGTTTGGCCACTTGGAGTTATCTTGGGGCCGTCTTTGGGCTTCTTGGAACCATCTTAGGAGCCATCGTGAGCGATCTTGCGCTATCTTGAGCCATCTTGGAGCTCATCTTGGGTTCTCTGAGGCGCTCTTGGAGCCGTCTTGGGCCATCTTGGACGCTCTAACTACCCGCGGCCCCCCCCGTCCAGGTCCAGGGGAGGGGGTAGGGGGAGGGGTAAACCCCTCCCCAAGGGGGAAGAGGGAGGGGTGGAAGAGGATCTGTTCTAGACCACCTACGCCCAGAGGGCTGGTGGGATTGGACCCGTGGGACGTTTAATGAAGGATTTGGAATGCGTTGCATCCTCGGGGGACCTCGCCTGTCCCAACAAAGGATGTCTCCTCCTGTTCCCAGCGCGGACTGGGCGTGGATCCAGCGCGAATTCGAAACGGTTTTGACACGGATCCGACGAGTCCGACTTGAATTCGACACGGATTCGATGCGGATAGGGCCGCGACGGGACGGACAAGGCCCCCGAGGATGCAACAGAAGCTTCGCGCGTCGAGAGGCCGATGCTGGGCGTCGTGACGCTGAGCGCCCCGCAGCGCATGACTCGCACGTCCTTTCGGGTGTGGTTTGGGATCCGACGTCGCAAAGCAGATGCAAGCCTAGACATGCAAAGCCTTGAAAAAACAAGGATGGCAGCTTTTCTCATTGTTCGGCCTCTTTGGGCCTTTGCTGGGCCCCGGGCCGCCAAGAAACGACCCGGGATGAAGAAACGGCCCTGGGAGAAGGGTCGGGATTTCAGGGGACCGCGTATTGAGGAAACGATATCACATCGCATGTTTGGGAAGTCGTGGGAGCTCACGAACAGAGCGACCCCACCCTGATGCGGCACCGCTCGAGCCGGCCCGATCCCGAAACGCCCGGCGTGAAAAAGATACGACGCCCGGGTATTGGGACTCTATGCGTCCGTCCATGCGCTTGCACCGACCGCGGCTGGGCAGATGCGGCCAGAGACAGCAAGACTTGGGCTTGGGTCTGCGCCGTCAAACAAGCCGGCGAGGAGGAGGAGGAGGTTGAGAGGAGGAGGCAGGAAGCGAGGCAGAGGCTGCAGACACACCCGTTCATATGCCTGCGCCGTTTGCAGAAATCCGCTGGCGCGCGCCGCAGTGCGCGCTGAGGCGGAGGAGTTTCGACATCATCCGCTTGCTGCTCCGCTCCGTGTCCTCACTCGGGGGCATCGACAAGGGGGGGACATAATTAGGACGGGGCTAGCACGAGGATACATCCGTTCCAAAGCATTCTGGAAGGCTCTCAGAGCCTTCCGGAACGCTCTGAGAAGGCCGCGACGCCCGAGATGTCCTCCAAAGCCGCCGGGTCTCAGAGATTCTCGATTTATCCTCACCCGATGTTGTCCTCGTGTTGGTTTCGTCTTATTATTGTCTCCCCGACCTGAGCCAGCCTATCCCTATCGTCCCTCCTCGTGTCTGCCTCGCATGTTGCCCAACATCGCCGATATATGGGCGATGCATCAGTGATTCCAGATCCTCGACTCCCCCATGAGCCAGTCACCCACCCCAATCTCGGCGGCTCTCAGACCGGGCCCTGAGGGGTGGGGCCCTCGGGAGGCAAGAGATCCCAGGTTGAATTTACACTGGTCGATGCCCCTCGTCCGTGAGGCCCCATCCCTCAGGTCCCCATCTTCTTTCGAATTCTTTCGGTCGGTGCCCGCGGGAGCTCATGTTGGATTACACAGCCCGCGTTCTCCGAGGACCCCGCTATCGTCGCGCATCCTGCCTGTTACCTCGTCTCTGATCTTGCTTACCCTCCTCACGCCGCTGGCCCCGGCAGGGCTCCTCATCCCTTGCGCGGTGGCCCCATCCTTGAACCGCCTCGGGGCTCCAGAGACGGGGGTCCATGCAAACGGGGGTCAGTCAGAGCGCCAGACTCGCAGGATCCTGCAGGGCCGGGGGCACACTCGCCTGGGCTTGGGTGCAGGACCCTGCAGGATCTTGCAAGGCCTGACTGACCCGGGTTTGCATTGACCCGGGCCAGTGCGTTCCCCACCGCCTTGCATCGTTCTTCCTCATGGCTGCCTCCGCGCGTTGCTCGCCGCCCCCCCCCTCCCCAGGCAGATCTCGAGGACCGCGCGTCCGTCATCGAGGGCCTCTCGGCCTCCAACGTGGCGCTGCGCGCGGAGGCCGCCGAGGCGCCGGCCGCCCGTCCCTCCCTCGTCGCGTCGTCTGCTCATCGGTGTTGGAGTCGGCTGGGGGGCTGAGGTGGCTCGACCCTGGGAAAGGGATCGGTCCGGGAGGGATCCAGAGACAGAGTTAGAGCGGATTTGCCCCTCCTCCTCCCTCCCTCCCTCCTCCTCCCTCCTCCTCCTCCTGCTCCTCCTCCTCCTTCTCTCCTCCTCCTCGCTCTCCTCCTCCTCCTCCTCCTCCTCCTC
The DNA here is from genome assembly GCA_963575745.1 of Prorocentrum cordatum. Lineage (NCBI taxonomy): Eukaryota > Dinophyceae > Prorocentrales > Prorocentraceae > Prorocentrum > Prorocentrum cordatum. The sequence goes on from CAUYUJ010015949.1 coordinate 663,492, forward strand.
CTCCTCCTCCTCCTCCTCCTCCCTCCTCCTCCTCCTCCTCCTCCTCCTCCTCCTCCTCCTCCTCCTCCTCCTTCCTTCTTTTTTGCAGATGTCTGTTTGCCAGTCTGTTCGACAGTGCTGTACCACACGATGCCATTGTGCATTTCTATCGCCAGGCTGCTTTTGGCGCTCCGGTGCCACTCTGCCGGGCGCCCCTGCGGCCCACCGCGGCAAGCCTCATGTTTCGTGCCTCGTGCCCCCCTTTCTTGACCGATTTCCTCGGGGCCCGTCCAGCACAGACCCCACGGCCGCCTGCAACTTCGGGGTGTGTGTGTGTGTGTGCGTGTGTGTGCGTGTTGGTTTGATGTAGTTCGGGGGTGGACAGACCTCCTACCCTGACACGTCGATCGAGGAATCGGCCGTTTTCGTTTCGCGAGAGGGCGTCGCGGCCGTCATTTTTGCGGGTCCAGGTCTGTCGGTTTCGGTCCCAGGCCGTTTTCGCTAAGGGGAGGTCTACTAAAGGGAGGTTTGTCCACCGCCGAGTAGTGGCCGCCAATTCGCACCAGACTGCTTGCGCTTCAGTTTACGTTGAGTTGAGTGCCCTCCTCGGTTCTCGGGCCGCGCCGCTTTTCGTTCGGGCTCTCGGCTCCCTCTTTCACCACCCGATGCTGCACTTTTCAGGGTGCGACGCTTCGTAGACTGTACCTTCGACGATGCTCGATCGCAACTAGCACTTCCATTTGCTGCCCGCGCTTGAGGACCCTCCCGACTCATCACAAAGCGTTGGTTTTCTTTCCGGACGCGGGGCGGCAGGGTGGGATAGCAGAGGTGGGGGGGGGTCAGGAGAACCAGGGGAAGCGGCATACTCGCATAGACTTTCGAGGGCCCGCGCGGCCTTCTCGGATCGCCGCTGGGACCACCTCCCCCTGCGCGCGGAGCTCGGCAGGGGCGACGTGCCAGGGGGGGGCCCCAGGCCGATCCACGAGATCTGCGCGGACCTCCGAGCGTGTATCTATTGTGTGTGAAGGCTTTCTGTTCCCGGGCCGCTGCTCAGATCTGGACGCCCGAAGTGGGTACGGAAAGAATGGGTACGGAATGCCCAACAGCAGTTCCTGTTCCTTTTGGACAGGATTCGTTGTCCACGCCGCCGCGGCCTGCGTCCATTCGAGACAGAAGGCCGCCTGCCCAACAGCGGCCGCTGTTGGTTTGGGACAACATTTGCTGTTGGGCATTGTGCCCATCTTTTCCGTGCCCACTTCGGGCGTCCAAATCAGACTGCCTGCGAACCAAGCCTCGTCCACTGACCCCTCGCGCCGTGGAGCAATCCTGGCGGGAGTTGTTGTTGCGATGTTTTGCCTGTGGGGGCCCTCGCATGGCCTTGGGGCCGCCAAAGATCGACTCGGCACGTAAAGCCAGTCCCCGGGGACCGGATCGAGACCTCGGGGGGTCCACGCTGCAAAGAATCATGAAGGGCGTCGGGGGTCTTTGTCCCGAGCCGCTGCGGATTGGGACGGAGCAGAGACCCAGACCTCCAGCGCGTTGGGAAATGCAGGCCCAGCCGTTTCCCAGCGGTCCTCGCCTCCCCTGCGCGCGGGCGGGCCGCGCTCGGAGAGGCGAGGGGCCCCGACGTGCCACGGCCCCGACCGAGCACTACCCTTGCCCGGGACCCCGGCCACCCCCCTCCCAGGTAAGCGACCGCTGCCAGAGATGATGACAAACAGTCTCGAGCCAGACGTCTCGGGCGGGTGGCAATGGGGGGTGACCGAGATTGGGGGGGGGGGGGGGAGAAAAGGGCCCTGGAAGGTGCCTTCGGGCCCCTTTTCGGAGCCCCTTAGGGCCCCTTTCGGGCCGCTTCCTTCACCCCCCCTTTTGGGTCACCCCCCAACTGCCACCCGCCCGACAGACGCCAGACCCCGCTGCGTCGTGGGCAGCACCAGGGCGCAAGGTTTCTGCCCGTCCTCTCGGGCCCCGGGCCCGCGGAACCATTCCGCAGGAGGAGAGGTTGGTCCCTGGGCAGGGGTCTGGACCCCTGCGGGCCCGCGTCATGAAGGAGTCACGGCGTCGGGCCTCGGGGGATGGATGGGCCGGGGATAAAACAGGAGGTGGAGGCGGAGGAGGCGGAGGAGAGGGAGGAGGCGGAGGAGGAGGAGGAGGAGGAGGAGGAGGAGGAGGAGGAGGAGGAGGAGCAGGAGGAGGCGGGGGGGGAGGAGGCGGAGGAGCAGGAGCAGGAGAGGGAGGATGAGCAGGAGGAGGAGGAGCAGGAGGAGGAGGAGGAGGAGGAGGCGCCAGGGGCAGCGATGGGCTCAGGGGGAGCGCATCGACCCCCCTCGCCCAACTCCTCGCCGACGGGGCCCCGACGGCCCATCCCGCCCGGGGGCCAGTGCGGTTTGGCTGTCGGGGGCCTGGAATGCTGATCTGTCTCGAGAGAACTCCGCGGGGGTTGAGGTCAGGGGGGGGGGGGGTAGATCGATAACCTTTCGATGATGTGTTTGTGTGTCTATAGTTTGATGGATGTTGATGGATGACACTTGGGTGTTGGTAGATACCGCTTGGGTTATGATGGTGATGATGGTGGCGGTGATACCGACGGATGTAGATGAGGATGAGGATGAGGATGAGGATGATGATGAGGAGGAGGATGATGATGATGTTGATGATGATGCTGATGTTGATGCTGATGAGGATGAGGATGAGGATGAGGATGAGGATGATGATGCTGATGCTGATGATCATGATGATGATGCTGATGATGATGCTGATGATGATGGTGATGATGGTGATGATGGTGAGAATGAGCATGGGAGATGGTGAAGTTGTTGATGTTCATAATTGGAGGTGACGATGGTGACAATGATGACTTTGATGGTGATGATTTGATGGTGGTGATAATGGGCGATGGATCGTCGATTCCAGGTCGACGTCCCCAACCCCTGAGTCAGTCCCCTCTATCGTTTCCCCTCGACCTCGACGCTGAGGCTGGGGAGGGCGGGCGGCGAGTGGAAGCAGGTTCGCCCGGCCCGGCCCGACGGACCTGGTGCAAGCCCCCGAGGTCTCAGAACAAGAACCCGGCGACGCCAATCAGGAGGGGAAAAAACAGACAGACACAATTAATCGTCGACTCTCAGGAAAATATTGGAAAATATGGGAAGTGGGGGGGAAGACAAAAACCCAGAAAATATGAGAAAACAAGGGGAATCCGGTTATTTGTGTGTATTTGTTTGTGTGTCCCAGGGCCCTTTCAAGCACGACCCTCTCACGCCCCCTCGGCCGGGAGAGCTCCGGCAGAGCTCTTCCCGTGCATAGTGGCGATGTGGCCGGGTCCGCTGTGACCGGGCTCCTGTCCAGGTGAGCTTCGCCTGCAGCCAACATGGCCTCGTCGGACATTAGGGGAACAAAAAGTGACATAAACATAAAAACTCGGAGGTCCGCGCGGATTTCTCGGATCGGCGCTGGGGCCCCCTGGCGGCGCCGCCCCTGGCGCGCTCCGCGCGCCAGGGAGGGGGGTCCAGCGCCGATCCGAGAAATCCGCGCGGACCTCTGAGTTTTTCTGTTATGCCACTTTTTCTTCCCCTAGACGTCCTCCCGAGCAACGTCTGCAAGAGCCTTTGGACAAGGTCCTCAGACTCGGGAAGCACCTTCTTCACGTCCTTCATGCACTCCCTCCTTTGGGGTCTATGAAGCAGCGCAGTACCTGGTACTACGGTCGGACCGAGGTCTAAGATCGAGGTCGGTTCGGGGAGGGTACCCTGATGTGATTCGCGTTTGTTTGGATATTATTGCGCATCCCGGGGGAGGGCACCCTCTAATGTTCTTCAGTTTGGCTGGCGGAGGGTCTCATGCTCTTGAAGGATGTTCTTCTGTCCGAGGTCAGGCCGTACTGCATGTCTTGCTTTTTGGTCATGTTGTTGAGTTACTTCTTCAGCACGCCGATCTGCTGCGCTGGAGTGCCGGTACGTACTGGCGGAGAAATTGGGGGTCCCAGGTTCCGCAGGTGCTGCAGTGTCTCGTCGCCTCGTGGTTCTTTGCCTGGATCAACTCTATTGCGGACTCGAATTGAGCCTCGATGGAAGCTAGCCGTTGCCGCAGCTCGTTCGCCCTCATGTCCATCATGAACTTGGGTGGGCATAGCCACTGGGAAGCGACAATTTCCACCAGTGTCCGTTGCCGTCAAGATTGGCATGACTTATGAGCTTAAGTGCGCGTTGGTCAAATCCATGGACCGCGTTACCTCAACCAATGCGAGCCTTCCATGGAACTGGTCATCTCATCCCCGATCCTAGTAAGGGCGTTGCCGACCTTGGCACGCGACGTCATAATGGAAGACGCTCTCCCCCATGGCGTCAGGAGGAGGGGACACAAGTTCGCTTGGGAGGGAAAGAAGGCCGAGAACCTTCCAGAACCTCTTGCCAGCAGGCTCCCAAGGAATCCCGGGAGGACGGCGACGGTGTCGCCGACGACGATGACGCAGGCGAGGACGGCGACGCTGACGGCGGCGGCGCTCGACGACGGCGGCGGCGTCAACGAGCCGGCGGCGCTCTCGGCGTGCTGCGACGGCGGCGACGATTGCGGCGATGCCGGCGTCGACGAGGCGGCGGCGCCGTCGGCGTGTCGCGATCGCGTCGGCGACGCCGGCGTCGGCGCTCGACGGCGGCGTCGCGCAGGCCGCCGGGCGCGCAGAGGCCGCGGCCGAGCGGGCCGCCGCCGCGGAGGGCGCCCTCGGGGTGCTGCGGGCCTCGCGCGACCAGGCGCGGGCCGCAGCCTTCGGTTCGGCCGCGGTGCGGCGACGGCGACGGCGGCTATCAGGACGACGGCGACGGCGGCGACCGATCACGACGACGGCGACGACGACGACGACGAACGAGGGCGACGGCGGCGGCGATGGCGACGGCGACGGCAGCGGCGACGGCGACGGCGATCGCGACGTCTACGGTGACGGTGACCACGACGACTACCGCGGAGAAGGATGACGACGGCGGCCACGCTAGCGACGGCGACCACCGACGACCACGACAGCGACGACCTCGGCGGCGACCTCGATCTTGGCGGCAGCGACGACCGACCACCACGACCACGGCGACCCTCCGAGGTCGCCGTCGCCGTGGTCCGATTTGCAGATTTGCGAGCCGGCGTTGCGATTGCCGATCTGATTGCGGCCTCAGAATATGCGGTGGGATTCCGATTGCGGCTTGGTTTTCCGACCCGATGCTGGCCCCTGCTGCTTGGGCGACGACCACGCCCTCGACCCTCGACCTCGGCGACGACGGCGGCGGCGACGGCCGTCCGTCGGTCCCCTCGGCCTCGGTCGGTCTCGAACTGCGGTGCCGCTGCCAGGCTGCTTCGGCCTCCGACCCTGGGGTCGTTGGCGGGCGCCCGTGCAGACGGTCTGGCGCTGGACCGCCTCGCGGCCCGAGGGCTCCTCCTCCGGGGGAGAGCGGCCGGCGCCCCACGAGCCGCCTCTGCCGCGCCCGCGAGACCTCCGCGCCTGCGGCGGGTGTCCCGCGGTCTCGGGTCGCGTGCGGCGCCGAGCGCTGGGCGCCCTGGAGTCCGCCTCGCCTCCCCTCTCGCCCTCCTCGTGTTCGTCTTCGTCTACACGGCTCCATGTCATTGTGCAGGCCGCCCCCCGTCGAGGGCCGGCGCCTGCGCCTTCTGACACGGGACCCCCTTGCTCGGCTCCTGCGCCTTGCACTTGGCATCGCTCGGACGTGTGCATTTTTCCTTCGGCGAGGACCATCGAGGAGCATCCTTGATCATTTGGCGAAAAAACCACCCACGAAACCGAAAAAAACACAGGGAATGGACGTCCGAGCGATGGCCAGTGCAGGGGGGCGCAACGGTCTGAGCTGCCGAGCGTCACCCACGAGATGCGTGGCGACGCAGGGCCCGCCCAGTCAGCAATGGCAAACCGCAGTCGCAACCGCACAGTCTCTCCTCGCCTCCTACATCCAGGGTGGGCATGCGTCGCAACCTGCAGACGCGAGCCCACGGGCAGACGTTCTATACTCGCCCGACGACTGCAGCATGCACTGCAGCTCTACCGAAGCACATGGGTTCCCACTCTTGAGTACGGCGTGGAGATTTAGACACTGACTGAACCATTCAACCAGCAGCTACCTGAACAGAGTTGTTCATGATGAAAATTTGTAATGCGCGTCGGTACGCAACCAAGGCGCGCTGCAGAAACATAACCAGCAAACAATACCACAGACGGGAACACCAAGAGCACCGATCCATCCCATGATACATCACCTGGCTTCAGTGCGCACGGCGACAGCGACCACGAGTCTTCACGACTCTAAGACAGACGACGGACCCAAGACGATCAGAAGTATGTCTCGATTTTGTTCGCAAGAGGACTCGCGGGGCGGAAGAGTTGAGGAGGTGAAACGGTAGTCCAGATACATTGCATATTGATCGCCAATTCCAACCATTCATTTTGAATGCCTTCCTGAACGAGACTTTCACACCCCATTTAGCACATTGCCTTGTCTGGGTCCCGTCTCGTCATGTTATGCAATGTCCCCCAACTTGCGTTGTTTCTCAACGATTGTCTTCGTGCACGCTGGCTGCTCTAACCATACTGCTTCCGCCTGGCGTCCATTCACATTGCAGGAACGGGCAGAGTTCGACGCCATGGCGGAGAAGATGACAGCAGAGGCGGCGATCCCATTGAAGGGAATGTTTGTCTCACAGGTAGTAGCGTATTGAGGAGCAGCAGGAGCATTAGTAGAAGTTCTGGGAAGAAGCGGAGACATGGCAGAGGGATTAGCAACAACAGCAGCAGGGGAGCACAAGCATCTGTGGCAGGGGCTTCAGTCGCGCCAGAAGTAGCAGCAGAACGGGTACAGTCAAGAAACACAGTGGAAGAAGGACATGTTCTGGTTCAGGAAGGGCTTTGGTTTCGGGCAGTGTCTCAGAACGTGGTCGGGGAGCCTATGAGGCCGAAGCTCGCCGTGTTGCGGAAGGCCATTCAGTCTTAGATTCAGTGTTCCTCATAGTAGTAGTAGTAGTAGTAGTAGTAGTAGTAGTAGTAGTAGTAGTAGTAGTAGTAGTAGTAGTAGTAGTAGTCGTAGTCGTAGTCGTCGTAGTCGTAGTCGTAGTCGTAGTCGTAGTAGTAGTAGTAGTAGTAGTAGTAGTAGTAGTAGTAGTAGTAGTCGTAGTCGTAGTCGTAGTCGTAGTCGTAGTCGTAGTCGTAGTCGTAGTCCTAGTCGTAGTCGTCGTCGTAGTCGTCGTCGTCGTCGTCGTCGTCGTCGTCGTCGTCGTCGTCGTCGCAGTCGTCGTCGTCGTCGTCGTCGTAGTCGTAGTCGTAGTCGTAGTCGTAGTCGTCGTAGTAGTAGTAGTAGTAGTAGTAGTAGTAGTAGTAGTAGTAGTAGTAGTAGTAGTAGTAGTAGTAGTCGCAGTCGTAGTAGTAGTAGTAGTAGTAGTAGTAGTAGTAGTAGTAGTAGTAGTAGTAGTAGTAGTAGTAGTTGTAGTAGTAGTAGTATAGTAGTAGTAGTAGTAGTAGTAGTAGTAGTAGTAGGTGGTGGTGGTGGTGGTGGTGGTGGTGGTGGTGGTGGTGGTGGTGGTGGTAGTAGTAGTATGGTTGTAGTGGTTGTAGCAGCGTCAAACGTAGCAGCACCAGCAGAAACGACATTGCCAGTAGCAGCAGCAGCAGAACCACTGCACTGGCGCGCGGGCCCCGACCAGTGGAAGCAGGAGCTCGGTGTTCGCGACTCTCTGGGCGAGACTTTCGGGCCACACGACATGGTCCATTTCGAACCAGCGGGCCGATTTGGCTCGATCTCGAATCCAGCCAGTTTGGTCTAATTCGATTATGATATTCCGACGATGCAATGCGGCCTGATTTTTGTTCGCGCCGTTTTTGTGCATGTTGTCGCAACCGATCCCTCTCGATGTCGGTTCCTTGTGCCGATGCAGCACGATCCCTTGCACATGTCCATTCGATCTGATTTACGGGCTCGATGTTGCATGGGCGGTATAGTTTCATTTCCACACCTCAGGATTTCACGGCGAGGACCTTTCGGGCAGCACGGAAAAACACATCACTGAGATCAGGAGACTACGGCCTGAAGTTTCTTGTGCGGCAGGAAGGCGTGATATCCCGTGTGTTGATAGTTTGAATCAGGCTTCTGGTGGGGGACCCGACACAGACAGCAGAAGTCCGCACATACATGTGGGCAATGGGTGAGTAGCCAGTACTCGTCGTGCATGTCGCCAGGAACTCGCCATGGAACCAGGCACCGTCGGTGCAGAGACACCTCTTGAGTAGCCCACCCGCGGGGCGGCGGACCCAGTGGACGAGCTGAGGTTCCGCGCGCGGGAATTGGGAGGCCATGCCCGTTCGGCACCTTGCCAGCGCGTCGGGCAGACACTGTTTCGATAGTTTTCGGGGCGCTCGAACTCATTTCTGGGATAAGGTCTTTAAATACAGCCAGCCCGCATATTAAGGAAGGACAGCCATTGCGAGGGTACCCTTGCATCCTGGCCCCTTCGGCCCATCGTTGACGGCTTTCGTTGGCCAGCCTCGTTCGAAAAACGTCCACATGGGCCTCCAAGTCCCTTGCATCCTTATCCCGCATTCTCATGGTACGGGTTGACTGTACCACAGGAGCAGCACAAAGCAATGGGAGGGAGGAACGAAAGAGGAGGAACGAAAGAGGAGGGTGGAGGGAGAAGGGAGGAGCGCCCAGGGAGGTGGGAGGAGGGAGACGAACGGAAGGCGAGGGAGGAGGGAAGAGGGAGGAGGGAGGAGGGAGGAGGAGGGAGGAGGAGGGGAGGAGGGAGGGAGGGAGGGAGGAGGAGCGAAAGGAGGAGGGCGGAGGGAGGGCGGAGGCGGGAGGAGCGAGCCGGGGAGGCAGGGAGGCGGCCCCGCCCCGCGGCCCCCCCCGCCCCCCGAGGCGCAGAGGGCGGCCCACCTCGCGGAGGCGGCGCGCGGGCTCCAGGAGGAGCGGCGCAGCCCGCGCGGCGCGCGGTGCCCAGCGACGGCGGATGCCGCGGCGACGACGGCGACGACGGCGACGACGGCGACGACGGCGACGGCGACGGCGACCACTTCGACGGCGGGCGCCGCGGCGACGACGGCGGCTTCGACGGCGGCGACGACGACGACGACGGCGACGACGACAACGACGACGACGGCGGCGGCGGCGGCGACGTCGGCGGGGGCGACAGCGGCGACGGCGACGACGGTCGGAGGAGGTCCCAGTCGAGACACGGGCGGTCCCGTGTGGTGTGCGTTCGCCTGTTCTGGGTCTCCCGGAGGTGTCTCGTCGCCACGGCTGGATCCGCCCCGCAAAACGGGTCCGGATGCACTTCGGGAGGAGTGCGGGATCGATTTTGAGCGGATGTAGGCTGGGTGGAAGAGTCGCCGGTGTCTCAGTTCTCCGGGGCGACGACAGCGGCGACGGCGACGCACGGATGCCGAGCAGGAGGTGCCAAAACACACGCAGCGAAGCGTCCAAGGACGAGAGAGGAGGAGGCTGAGGAGGAGGAGGAGGAGGAGGAGGAGGAGGAGGAGGACGACGACGACGACGACGAGGACACCGACAAGCAGGAGAAGGGAGGAAGAAGGAGCGCATGCTTGCCACTTGGTGTGCCGGCCCCAGCGCTGGGTTGAGGAAACGCAGACATGGATCCCAGGCCTTCTCGCGTTGTGAACAAGTAGCGACGGCAAGTGCTTTGCTATTTCCTGTTTCTGGTGTCCTTGCAGGACCTGGGGACCGTCAACAAACGACTCAGGATGGAAAGCCGGTCCCAGGGAATAGGTCGAGATCTCGGGGGGTCACGCTGTGAGAAAACATACGGACGTCGTGTGTCTAGGAGGACGGCGCGCGGATTAGCGACGGGCCCCTTTTCCTTGCGCTCCGCCGCCAAATTCGCCGTCTTTGATTATTCGCCAGATCCACGGATCCGTAATCCATATCATCGTGCGCCCCAGTGGAGGGCCGCAGAGGTTGCCAAAATGCGCAACGAAGCGCCCCAGGACGCCGAGGACGAGGGCGAGGACGACTAGGAGGAGAAGGATGGTGACTTCGCCGCGCCTCCAGCCAGAATCCCCGTCCCGAATTCGGGCCCCGGAGCTCTCCCAGGTCCGACGCAGGGGGGCGAGGAGGAGGAGGAGGAGGGGGGGGGCCTCCTCCGCCTCCTCCCCCTCCTCCTCCTCCGACCTCCTCCTCCTCCTCCTCCTCCTCCTCCTCCTCCTCCTCCTCCGACCTCCTCCTCCTCCTCCTCCCCTCCTCCTCCTCCCCTCCTCCCCTCCCTCCTCCTCCTCCTCCTCCTCCCTCCTCCTCCTCCTCCTCCTCCTCCTTAGCCAGCCTGAGACATGCTGCATCTAGCCAGCCTCGTCCCCGCCGCTGGGCGCTCTCCTCGATGCGCTGGCGCCGCCTTCGCCCGGAGACCCCCAGTAGAGCCCGCTGGCGTCGTGCACCGCCAGGGAGGACAGGAGGTCCTGGGGCTTGGCATCGCTCGGACGTGTGCATTTTATCTTTCGGCGAGGGCCATCGAGGAGCATCCTTGATCATTTGGCGGAAAAAACCACGCACGGACCCCCCAAAAAACACAGGGAGTGGACGTCCGAGCGATGGCCAGGGGGGGAAGCAAACGCGTTGTACACCCCGGAGCGTTCCTCGCGACCGGGTCCTCCTCCCGTGTGGTTCCTTGACGGTCCTGGGGCCTGGCGACGGCCGCTGGAGGCCGAAGGGGGCGAGAGACCTCGGGGCACGCCTGCATCACGACAAGTGTGGCTCTTTCGCCGCACGCTTTTGTTGGGGATCTGTCCCAGGACCCACCCAAAGTATCTGCTCGATTCGGGTCTCACTCCAGTTGGACGCAAGTTCGACGGACGTTTTGACGCAGCATCGACGCGTGAGTGGAGCGAGTGGTTCCAGGAAGGTCCACAGAAGAAGCATCTAACCTTTCTGCTGTCCCCTCCCCCAACGGCCGCCACCATCCGCGGTTCGCGGTTCGCGATCTGCTCCTTCTTTTTTCCTCGTTCCCCATCTGGCTCCTAACCGCTCTTCTCAAGGTTTACAGAAAACCCGAGTTGGCCAGGAGGGCCCAGAAGGGGCTACAGTGTTAAGGGGCGATTTGTCATCGTCTTCTCAATTCTAGACGCTTCGCGTAACCCATCAGCCCTGCCCCTGCTTGCCTGGCGTCCGACTTGATTCGTTCGTGCGCCTGCGTACCCAAAAGTAACCCACCAGCCCATGCAGAAACGATGCTTAGGCGAGATGCCCTGATCAGGCATGTGGGGGAGCACTCAGTGGAACAAAGGTTGGGAAGCCGTCATACCCCAAGAGGGGGAGAATGGATAGGGAAGCATAGGAGAGGGAGGAGGAGGAGGAGGAGGAGGAGGAGGAGGAGGAGGAGGAGGAGGAAGAGGAGGAGGAGGAGGAGGAGGAGGAGGAGGAGGAGGAGGAGGAGGAGAAGAGAAGAAGGGGGAGGGGGGAGGGGGGGAGGGAGGGGAGAGAGAAGAGAGAAGGATGGAACAAATAAATGGAGTAGGCGGATGAAACAGAAGAGAAGGAGGGGGCGCACAGAAAGGCCAGAGGCCTCTTGGATGCTTTCTCGTAGTCTTTTCAGATGTCTCTTGAGAGCCTCTTGCAGGTCTATTGGGGCGTCGTGGGGGCCTCTTGGCGGTCCTGGGGGCCTCTTGAAGCATCGTGGGTGCCTCTAGGGGTTTCTCCGACAGCAGACCCTTGGGATTCTCTTCGGGACCTCCTGGGGTTCTCTTCGGGGCCTCCTGCGATCGTGGGGGCCTCTTGAAGCATCGTGGGTGCCTCTTGGGGTTCTCTTCGGGGCCTCCTGGGGTTTCTCCGACAGCAGACCCTCAGGGGTGGCGAGGTGTACTTTAGGTCCGCGTGGGGCGTTGCTCCGGTGGACCCCCAGCGGCCTTCGAAAATGGCGACGGTTTCGCAGCTCGCAGCCCCCAGGGATGGCGAGGAGACCGGGCAATAGGCAAGCAGGAGGCATGGCACAAGGCAGGCAGGTGGCAGGGCTGCAGGCAGGTAAGACTGGGGAACGCGGGAGGAAAGAGGCGGGACGGAAGGAAGGTCGCGACCACAGTGTTCTATTCAAAACGAGGACCCCCCGCAGGAAGTTTGGGAGCAATTGGATGACCAATCGCCTCCAGAGGAGATACCAAACCCCTGACGTCAGAATTTTCCGACGACGGGGAGGGGTCCCGACCCATCTTTCTCGGGACCGGCTTCTCATCCCGAGTGGGTTTCGTGCGGCGTCCCAGGGCCTGGCCAGGGCCCCCGGAGACCGGAAGTAACGAGCAAAAATTCGCTGTGATCCAGGCGCGTTGCCGCGGGATTCCGCAGCCGCGTTCGGGCGTGCAGGGGCGGGGGAGGGGGATTGAGGGGAGGGCCTATGGACCCTCCTTTGCCCAGGCGCTGTAATGGCACATGTTCTTCTTCGAGCGCCTAAGTAACGCATGGACTTGGTGACACACACATGGACTCGTCTTGGGCTAGCTGCTTCAATCGCCCGAAGAGGCCCGACGCAGTTGTTCAAAAATCCGTCCGCGGAGCGCCCTTGGCAGAAAGAGAAGCGAGGAGGAGGCCTTGGCAGAGAGGAGGAGGAGAAGGAGGAGGAGAAGGAGGAGGAGCAGGAGCAGGAGCAGGACCAGAAGCAGGAGGAGGGAGAGGAGGAGGAGGAGGAGGAGGAGGAGGAGGAGGAGGAAAAGGAAAAGGAAAAGAGGAGGAGGCGGCGAGGACGAGGACAAGTCGGGACGAGGGGAGGAAAGAAGGACGAGGAGGAGGAGGAGGAGGAGGAGGAGGAGGAGGGAGGAGGAGGAGGAGAGGAGGAGGAGGAGGAGGAGAAGGAGGAGGAGCAGGAGCAGGAGCAGGACCAGAAGCAGGAGGAGGGAGAGGAGGAGGAGGAGGAGGAGGAGGAGGAGGAGGAAAAGGAAAAGGAAAAAGAGGAGAAGGCGGCCGAGGACGAGGACGTGGACGAAGTCGGGGAGGACCAGGAGGAAACGGAGGAGGAGGAGGAGGAGTTGGAGGAGGAGCACGGCGTCGGAGGCGGGGGGCTGGCGGAGCTCTGCTACGACGCGAGGGGGGGGGGTCTCTGGGAGGGCCTCGGCGTCCTCCTCGGGCCGCCGCGGCGCGGCGCGCGGCCGCCGGAGCTCGGCGCGCGCCGCAGGAGACGCTCGCGGCCAGGCAGGAGGCGGCTGCCGCCGCGTGCAGGGCCGAGGCCGCGGAGCAGGCGCGCGGCGCGCGCGCCCGCCCAGCCTCGGAGGAGGGAGGGGCACCCGCAGGCTCAAGCGGGGCCTGTGCCTCCACAGGGGGAGGATGTCGGAGGCGACGACAGGGGCGAATAGCCCAGGGGGGAGCAATACGTGCGTCCAGGGGTGCCGATGATCTATGCCTTCGACGAGGCTCCCGGGCGAGCACGTGTGCTGCCCCTTAGTGGGCCCTGGAAACGACAGAGCCGTTTTTTTACTGGTTCCGTTCTGCCGTTTTTGTTGCCGGTTCCGACGCTGTTGTTTTGCCCGTTCCGTCGCCGTTTGTTGACCGGTTCCGGCTCCGGTTCCAATCCTGGAGCAGTTTTTGTTGCCGTTTCCCGTCGCCGTTTCTTTGCCGTTTCCATTTTCAAGGGACATCTTTTTGGAAACGGTGAAAAAACGGCCCTGCCGTTTCCGGGGCCCACAAAGGCCTGTCCTTCCACAGGGGGAGATTGTCGGAGGCGACGACAGGGGCGAATAGCCCAGGGGGGAGCAACACCAGGGGCGAGTGTCCAGGGGCGAGAAGGTCGGAGGCGACGATAGGGACGAGTGTCCAGGGGTGCCGATGATCTATGTCTTCGACGAGGCTCCGGGGCGAGTGCATGTAATGCTCGCCCCTGGGCTATTCGCTCTTGTCGTCCCCGACGAGAATGCCCAACAATTAGTCACACACTAAAAAAGTCAGGGGACGATTTGTTGAGCATGTCTGAGCATTTGTCTGGTATGTTTGTTGACTCTTTCTTTTGGTTCGGCCAAAACTGTAGGGGGCGCGAAGTTCTTCGTGCTGCGCGCAGCTCTCGGCGCGGCGGCGAGCGAGGGGAGACGTGAGCAGGAGAGGGCCTTCTCAGAGAAGCCCTCGCGCCTTCTGGGAGGTTTGCTGCGTCTTCGGGGAAGGCTTCAGCAACTCTTCAGAAGGCCAGGGGACGTCCGAGCCTTCTGAGAAGGCCCGCCCTTCTCATTTCCGCGCTTGCGCCGATCGGAGGAGGAAGAGGTACCCATATACCACTACCCTGCCCTCGTCTTCCCCTGTTTGGGCCTCCTGGGAGGCCCTCGTCGTCACCGCTGGGTTCGCCGCGAAAGTCTGGTTAGACCGCACCCCGTCAGAGGTCCAGGGAGTAGCGATATGGGTACCTTTCGTTTTCACCAAGGGGTGCAGTGGCCACACCGTGTGGTGCGTCAGTTTACGGCAGGTTCGCGTCGTGTCGACCGGCGGCGGCCTTGCCGCTGGCGTTCAACGTGGAGTGGAACGCCGCCAGCGACCCAGGACCGGTCGACGTTGAACGATCTGACGTTTCGGAGACGACCGATCCTTCAAGGTTGAACGATCCCCGCGGAGGCAGGAACCAGCGCCAGGGTCGACGCGGAAGAACCCGCGGTAATCAGGCCGTCCAGATGGAGTCGGAGCGGATTGGGCCTGTCAGAGCTCCGAATCATCAGGGTTGGAGGTGGTCAGGGGCAGCTTCTGACCTGCACCTCGGGAACCCAAACGAGAGGTGCCCTTGACCAGAGTCATCCCAGATGGTCTGGGCGTCCAACCGCTCCCGAAGCATCGGGGTCGGGGGCCAGGGTCCTAAACCGGAGTGTTCCTGGACCAGAGCTGTCCTTGATAATTCGGGCGTCCAAAGCCAATGGGCCTCCCGGATGGGGTCGGAGCAGATAGGGTCGGAGGATCGCGCCGCATCGCCGATGCCTCAGCGATGCGGCGCGGCGTGGAGCCCGATCTGCGCCGCGCGGACGTCGCTGGTGCATCGCCGGATCTATCGGCGAGGCGCCGAGATCCACCGACCCCTTCTGCTCCGACCCCACCTTGGAGGCCGCCCCCCGCCACCTCGGCGCGCACCTCGGGCGGGAGGTAAGGTGAAGGAGGAGCGAGGAGGAGGAGGAGGAGGAGGAGGAGGAGGAGGAGGCCTCCACGGACGGTGCGGTGGCCATACCGTGCGGTGAGTGACCCTCGAGTTCCTGGCGCCGCAATTGTTTCACGCCCGGGCGTTCTCGGCCAGTGTTGTTCGGGCCTCGGGGCCATCACAGATCGATGCGGCTCCAGAGATATGAGGTTTGGGGATCCGGTCGGGATGTTTCCTAACGTTGCAACTCTCGTCGGATCTCTCGGGCCGGACCAAAGGGGGGGATTGGGAAAGGGGGGGTTACGAAATTTGCTGCATGCAGCTGGTTTCGGCCCCGCCGAGGGGCCCATTCCTCGATACATAGTCGCCTCTGGCGCTGGGAGGCGCCGAGAAAATCAGCTACGTGAGCTGATTCTCAAACCCCCCCTTTGCTATCCCCCCCTTTCGCCCGACCCGAACCTCAGGGATCGCACGGTTTTGGGACTAGGGGTCTTTCTCCGGGTCGTTAGAAGGACGGAGGCTTCCGGGTCCCAAAACCGAGCGATGACGGACCGTGCGGTTGAGTGTGTGTCTGTGGATTCCGAGGTCGCCGCACGGTCCGTCACCGCACGGGCGGAAGGGGGGAGGGGCGGGCTGAAAGAGCGGGGGGGCGAGGGGCAGCGATTGTGGGGGGGGGGGAGGGCAGACCCAGGCCGGATGGGGCTAGGACTGAGTCGGGCCTGTCCCTCTACAGGAGGAATATTTAAAAATAGTCCAAGAATAGTCCTGGGACGATATTTTGACTACTTTGGGTCATTTGGGAGTTTTCTGCTCGTATTTGTTCTTTGTTCTTTTGTCGCCCAAAATCCCCCTCTCAGCGCGTTCTGGGACGCTCTGAGAAGGCCGCGGCGCCCGAGGAGTCCTCCAGAGCCGCCGGATCTCTCAGAGATTCTCGATGCACCTCCTCGCCCGAGATGTTATCCTCGCCCTGGCTTCGCCCAATGCAGCGACATGGGGGGGGGGGGGGGGGCAGACCCAGTGGTTCGGATGCAACTCCTGGGAGGTCAAATTCTGATTTTGCCCTGGTCCGAAGTCCTGCTCAATCCGGCTTAATCCCGCTGAATCCTGTTGAATCCCGCCAAGTCCGAGGCCCACTCCGGCGTAACAGCCTTCAGTGGGGCTGGATCCTCCTCCTTCCGACGCGAAGGCCTCCCAGCAGCTGCCTCCTAACGTCGGCAGGGCTTCGCCGATCCGGGAGGCATCGCCGGCATTCGAACGGCGAGGCATCGCCGATCGAACGGTGAGGCATCTCCGGCAGTCGAGCAAGCAGTGGCGAAGCGTCGCGGCTCGCCCAGAGGCCCACCGAAGACTGTTCTGAGAGCTTGCTGTGGTCTGCACGAACAGATCTCAGAGAACACTTCTTGCTGGGACTGTTCTGTTTTGACACATCGGGTTGATGTTCTAAGAGCATTGTTTCTGTTATTCGAACACTTCTGCGTTCTAAGAACATGTCGCGGTAGGCCTATAGCAATGCCAGGACGGTCGGTCCATGCTCAATTTGATTCGGGGAAACGTGCGACTCGAGTAAGCCTGAACTCGGGTTTGCCGACGCGTTTTGACGAGCGCGTCCTGGATTTTGACAGTCCAGCGTTCGTGGGATGTCTACAGGTGCGGGAGCTCGCGCCAATTCTCTTATTGGGTCTCGTCATGTTCATGATGGCAACGTCAGGCCAACCCGAGTGCCTCGTACCCGAGTCTTACGTCTCCCCGATTGATCGGCAGCGTGCGAGGGGTGGGGAAGTGAGGAGTAGGAGTCCTTTTCAGAAGGCTCGGAAGTCCTCTGGCCTTCTGAGAAGTGGTCCGAGCCTTTTCCGAAGGCACAGAAGACTTCTCAGAAGGCGAGAGGGGGCTCCTGAGAAGCCCCGCGACGCCCTCTGAGAAGGCCGTTTCCTTCTCACCTCCCCCCCCTCGCTCGCCGCCGATTTGAAGTCGATGTGTCCCCGGACCAGTCCCCTATCTACGTCAAGTCGGGCCTGTCCCTCTACGGGAGGAATATTCAAACATAGTAAAACAAACAGTCTTGGGACGACATGTTTGAGTATAGGTGTGAGCATGTTTGGAATATGTTTCTAGTACTTGTTTGACTGGTCGTCCAACATCCGCCTGCAGGAGGCCATGCCCGACCCGGATCTCCGGCGTGTCGTGCCCCCTTCGGGAGCGGCGGCGGGAGGGAGGCGGGGCCGAGGCGCGGCGGCGGTTCTCGCGCGGCACCTCTCGGAGCGGAGCAGGGCGCTCGCGTTGGTGCATCTCGGTCGCCCGCAGGGGCGCAGAGATTGGACCTTCAGTGGGGGGGGCGGCGCGAGGGCGCGAGGGCGCGAGGGCGGTCGCGCGGGTCGCGCGTCGCGGGGCCCAGGGAGGAGGGGAGAGGAGGAGTCGAGAGCAGGAGGAGGCGGGAGGACGGAGGAGGGGAGGAGGATGATGATGGGGTGAG
>CAUYUJ010015949.1:686009-708509 GCA_963575745.1 Prorocentrum cordatum
ACAATGTTCTAAGAACCTTGTGTGGTTTCCACGAAATGTTCTTAGAACATTTCTGGCCGATAGATACTGTTCTGTTTGAACACCTAGGGTTTTTGCTCTAAGAACATTGATTTTGTTATAAGAACATGCCTGGGTTCTAAGAACATGTCGTAGTACGCCTATGGACATGCCGGGACGGTCGGTCCGTGCTCAAAGTCGTTTTTGCTCGGCGTTCTGGTGCCATCGCCGGCCCTTCGCAGGACACTGCCTCCACCTGGGGTGACAGACTGGCGCCCCGCCTCGCCGCGCGCCGCCTCGCCTGAACGCGTCTGGCGTCTGGTCCTGGTGGCGACTTGCCCCGCAGGTCGGCGAATGCGGGGGCACAAGGGGGAGGAGGAGGAGGAGCTGTAGCAGGAGGAGGAGGAGGAGGAGGAGGAGGAGGAGGAGGAGGAGGAGGAGGAGGAGGAGGAGGGGGTGGCTGGCGGAGGAGCTGGAGCTGGAGCAGGAGGGGGAGGAGGAGGAGGAGGAGGAGCAGGAGGAGAGGGAGGAGCAGGAGAATGAGGAGCAGGAGGAGCAGCAGGAGGAGGAGGAGGAGCTGGAGCTGGAGCTCGAGCAGGAGGAGGAGGAGGAGCAGCAGGAGGAGGAGGAGGAGGAGCAGGAGGAGGAGGAGGAGGAGGAGGAGGAGGAGGAGGAGGAGGAGGAGGAGGAGGAGGAGGAGGAGGAGGAGGAGGAGGAGGAGGAGGAGGAGGAGGAGGAGCAGCAGGAGGAGCAGGAGGAGTGGAGGAGCAGAGGAGCTGGAGCACGAGGGAGGAGGAGGAGGAGGAGGAGGAGGAGGAGGAGGAGGAGGAGGATCGAAGCCCTGGGGAAACCAGGATCAGAGGAGGAGGAGGGGGAGCAGCAGGAGCAAGAGGAGGAGGAGGAGAAAGAGAGCAGGATGAGGAGAAGGAGGAGTGGGAACACTGGAAAGAAGGAATAGGAAGAGGAGGCGGAGGAGGACTCGGAGGAGGAGATGGAGGAGGAGGAGAAGAAGGACGAGGAGGAAAGAGGAGGCGGAGGAGGACCAGGAACGGGACCAGCAGCAGGGAGCAGGGAGGCAACATTCCATCGACGTTGGTGCGCAAAGCCAAATGGGGCCTCCGCCCCCCGCCCTCCCCCGCAGGCGAAGGCCGCGGAGGCCGAGGGGCTCACCGCGGAATGCGCGAGGCTCCGCGCGGAGGCGCCGGCCGCCCTCGGGCGGCCAGTGAAGCCGCCGCCGGCCGCCGCCTGCAGCCGAAGGTCACCGAGCGCGTTCCACTGCTCGCAGAGTGCTTACTCGCAAACTGATGGGCCGAGTTTCCAGCACCAATACCATAGGAGGAGGAGAAGGAGGAGGAGGACCTCCCCATCCTCCCTTCTCCCCCGTCCTACCGATGGTAGTGGTGGTGGTGGAACGTTAGCCCATCACAAACGTCGGACAAAAACATGCGTCTGCCTTGGTGTAATGGATCGTGAGTCCCCCGCGGCGGCCCCTGTCGGAGGTTGACAGACCTCCTGCCCTGACACGTCGATGAGCGAATTGGCCGTTTTCGGTTCTCGAGAGGGCGTCGCGGCCGTCGTTTTTGCGGGTCCAGGCCCGTCGGTTTCGGTCCTATGCCGTTTCCACGAAATGGAGGTTTACTAAGGGGAGGTTTGTCCACCGCCGATCCTTGCCATGTGCTCTAAGTCCGGCCTGTCCCTCTGCAGGGGGAATGTTCAGAAATAGCAAACAAATAGTCTGGGGACTTTTTTTTTGCTATTGGGGAGTCTTTTGTCTTGTGTGAGTATTTTTGATTTTTCGCCCAAAATCCCCCTGCAGGGGGACGGGCCCGACCACACCTTTGCGAGCAGTTGCCCCTGCGGGTCGTGGAGCGCCGCGCTCTTCTGGAGAGGGGGGTACCTCGGCCGCGGGGCGCCGCCGGCCGTCCTCGGGGGGCACGTCGGCGGGGCCCACGCTCCACCAGGAGGGGAAGAAACACGCAGACAAAAAGTAATGGTCGGCTTCCTAGAACACACGGGGAGCTATGGGCAGTGGGGGGGGAGACGAACACCCAGAAAATGTAGGAAATCTTTGGGAAGGAATCCTGTTAGTTTTGTGTGTGTGTGTGTATTTGTTCGTGTGCTCGTGTGCCCCAGGGCCTCAGGGCCCCTTCAGTTCTGGGCCTCCCAGATGGGGTCGGAGTAGATGGGGTCGGAGGATCGCGCCGCATCGCCGATGCATCGGCGATGCATCAACGATGCGGCTCGATGTGGGGCCCGATTTCCTCCATGCTGGCGTCGCCGATGCATCGCCGATGCATCGGCGATGCGGCGCGATCCTCCGACCCCATCTGCTAACCCCATCTAGGAGGCCTCTACGTACACGTAACCCAGACCCCCCATGTGTTCCAGCGCAGTGTCAACCAGATGGGGCCAGGACGAGGATAAGTCTGTTCCAGAGCGTTCCTGAACGCTCTCGGCGCGTTCCGGAACGCTCCGAGAAGGCCGTGGCGCCCGAATTGCCGGATCTCAGAGATTCTCGATTTACCTTCACCCGCTATTCATCCTCGTCTTGGCTTCGTCTCGAACCAAGATGCAGATTCAGCAACGTTTGTATCATATTTTAGTTTCGTGCCTTTCCGTATTAGCCGTTTTGGCCCTGGATGTTCGTAGGCCCCAAGATTGGCGGCAACCAGTCGCTCCCGCAAGTAGTTCCTCGGGCAGGGTTTGCATGTCTTGGCCTTGACACTGTGCTGGAAAACATCGGGTCGTGAGGATAGCATGACGGAGGATTTTGTTTGCTACTTTCGGCCTTTGGGGAGGCTGGCCGAACATTGGGGTCGTCGAAAAACGACTCGGGATGGAAGGCCGGTGCCGGGGAGTCGATGTCATGAAGAAGTCATGACATCGGGGGTCTGGGAACGGGGCTCAGCGCTGACGGGGGTCAGCCAGAGCGCCAGACCCTGCAGGATCCCGCAACGCTGGATCTGGGCCGAACCGGGTTTGGGAGCTGGTCGCTCACCCAGAGGTGGCCTTACGTACAGTCGGACCGAGGTATAAGATTGAGGTCAGTTCGGGGAGGGTACCCGAATGTTCTGCGTGCGTGTTGGGGGTTCCTGCGCATCCTGAGGGAGAGCATCCTCGAGTGCTCTCCAGTTTGGCCAGCGGAGGGTCTCGTGTTCTTGGCCGGGCTCAAGAGGCGAGGCTCAATGCAAACCGGGGTCAGTCAGAGCGACGTGTCTTGCAGGATTCTGCAGAGCCAGGGTTCATTGACCTGGGCTCAAGTGCAGGATTCTGCAGGATCCTGCACGGCCGGACTGACCTGGGCTTGGAATGACCAGGGTCAGTAGACCCTCGAATTGCAGGATGTTTTTTTCTGTCCTGGGTCTGGCCGAATCTCTAGGCCTCCTAGATGGGGTCCGAGTCGATGGGGTCGGAGGATCGCGCCGCATCGCCGGTGCATCGGCGATGCGGCTTGATGTGGAGCACAATGTTCTTTCTCCACGCTTGCGTCGCCCATGCATCGGCGGATGTGTCGGCGGTGCGGCGCGATCCGCCGACCCCATCTGCTCCGATCCCATTTAGGAGGAGGGGGAAAAACACACAGACACAATTAAGCGTCGATTCCCCCAAAAGTATTGGAAAATATGGGAAGTGGTGGGGAAGACAGAAACCCAGAAAATATGGGAAAATATGGGGAGTCTTTTTTAAGTGTGTGTATTTATTTGTGTGTCCCAGGGCCCCTTCAATTTAGGAGGCCTCTGGTATCTAAGCTGGGTTTGGGACCCCCTCCCCCCGCCATCAGAGAAAAGGCAGCGCCGCCGGAGCCAGCCGCGGCCAGCCGCCGAGGGGGGGGGAGGGGCTGGCCGCGGGGCGCTGCCGGCCGTCCTGGGGAGGCACGCGCTCCAGGGCCAAGACGATCCCGGGCGCCCAGATCGTGGGGTCGCCTCGATAGATCTCGAGGTCGACGACACGTAGGAGTATGATTAAGTCGGGCGTGTCCCCCTGCATGGGGATTTCCGACGAATATATATATATATATATATAATCCAGAGAAGGTAAACAAGTACTCAAAAAATAGTCCCCATACTATCTTTGCATTATGTTTTAAATTATGTTTGGCGTATCTTTTATCTTTCGTCGAACATCCTTTTGGCGTATCTTTTATTTTTCGTCGAAAATCCCCCTGTAGGGGACAGGCCCGACTTAAGATTATGATGTTCCAACCAATTTTAGCCTCGACCACCAGAAAAAAAAAGTTCGAGCACCAGATGAAAAGTGCCGAAACTCGAGGGTGTTCACGTGCTGGGCCCTGGGAGACACTCGTCCGACACGGTTTCGACACTGTTTCGACACTCTTTCGACATTTTTCTGGGTGCTCGAAATTATTTCTGGGATGTGGTCCTGAAGTACGATGGGGGCTACATGAACGTAAGAGTGACCTTGCGCCAGAGTGACCTTTGGTGCGGGCCCGAAGGGCGCCCAGCGATCGCCGAGCGCCAGGCAGCAGCCTGCGCCGTTGGTGGTGTCCCCAGGGGGCCCCTATTGGCAGCGCACTGAAGGTGACTCTTGCATAGGGCCACCCTTGCGTGCAGTCGATTAGAACCACCCAACAGCTGGAGACTGATTATCTGTTCGGCGTCTTAGCCGACTGGGGTCCCACCAGTCGTGGAAAGTTCTGATTTTTCCGCGGCATCCACCCAGGAGGAGGTGGAGAGGAGGAGCAGGAGGAGGAGGAGGAGGAGGAAGGAGGAGGAGGAGGAAAAGGAGGAGAAAGAGGAGGAGGAGGAGGAGCTGGAGTAGGAGGAGGGACGAGTTTATTCCCCGCCGAGAACACCAAGGGTTGGAGACCAAAACTAAAGACCTCCTGAGGTTGCCAGGTTTCTTTGGCCGCGATCGGTGGCGACCGACCGGCACTCCAAGTCGCAAGTCGATCGCGACCGATCGGTCGCGACCGATCGGCGAAGCACACCCGCCGCGACCGATGCCGAAATCTGAAGCAAAATCGGTAGAAACGACCATGACCATGACCACGATGATGACGACAATGCCGACACCCACGCCCACGCCCACGCCACCGACGCCAACGCCGACGCCGACGGCGACAGTGACAGCGACAGCGGCGACGTCACCGGCGACAACGTCGGCGACGGCGACGACCGCGACGGCGACGACGTCGACAGCGACGGCGGCGACAGCGGCGGCGACGAGGGCCGCGGCTGCAGGATCGAGGGATCGAGGATCAAGGGATCTGTGAATGCAAAGAACTCAAGAGCCGCGATTGCGCAGTGGTTTCCCCTGCCTCAGCGGCTTCGGATCGCGCGAAGCCACGACACAGTAGCATGCACGGTGATCGTTGTTTTATGTGTTGTTGTGCCGATCGGCGCGGGGCCTCGGCCCCCCCCACCCATGAGATAGAAGTAGATCTTGGTTGTTTGGGGCGTCTGTTTCGAGCAGGTGGAACCTCCTCCCTCGTAGGACGCACTGTTGCAAACTGCCCCGCTAAGCAGAGGTCCAGAGCCAGACCCCCCCCCTGCCCCCCCCCATCCGCCCACTGTCGAGACGCCGATAAAAAAAGCGCTTACACATCGATCTACGACATCCTGAGGCGATCTCTCGAGGCTCGAGGGATCGAGGCTCGAGGGATAAAAGGGATCGAGCATGGAGGGCCCAAGATCCAGGATCGAGGGTCCGAGATCCAGGAACAAGCGTCGGGGGCTGCCAGTTGGTCCAGGAGTCGTCCCCCGGATTTCTCCCTGAGCTTCCCCAGGCCCCCCACCCCCCCGAGGTTTCTTCGAACGGGAGGGACCTTCGGTGCGGGCCCACAGGGGTGCCCTTCGGAAGCAATCATAGGAACATAATATACCGTCTTAAATCCATGTTTAGCGTCGACTAGCGCCGGTTAGCGCCGGTTAGCGCCGGTTAGCGTCGACTAGCGCCGATTGGGAAGGCCTTACGGCCAGTGCAGCCGACCCTGCAGACGACGGCGTTGACCTCGACGAAGAAGACGATGGGGAAGGCGCCTCTGGAGGAGGGGGAAGACACAGATGATGCGAAACAGGTGCAGACAGATGCGGGCAAGATTCATATCCATATCCAGTGCGTCTTGGACTTGTTTGGAAGGGGCGCCACAAGGCCGAGGCGCACTGGATACGGATAACAATCGAGCCTCTAGGGGGAACATTTATCCATATCCAGTGCGCCTCGGGTTTCTGGGGAAGGGAGCCCCAAACTCCATACTGCAGTGGATATGGATGGAAGTACTGCCCGCAAGAGAGGGGGGGATGAGAAGGAGGAAAAGGATGAGGAGGAGGAGGAGGAGGAGGAGGAGGAGGAGGAGGAGGAGGCGAATCGGGCCAGGGCGAGGCTCGAGGAGCCAGGTTCGAGGGGCCCGGGGGGCCAGGGGGGCGGAGGGTTTCTTCCAAGCACGTCTCGGAGGGGCGGCGTCCGTCCTGGGGCCTCCCGGCGACCTCGCGCCGCCACGGCCGGGCCCGCCTCGGAAGGAAGCTGACCAGCACGGACCCCGGGGGGGGGGGGCGGTCGTGGGGCCGCTACCGAGCGGGGGTGTCGGGCCGGGCGAAAGTCAGGAGGGGAAAAACACACAGACAATAAATTCATCGGCGATTCCCAGAAAATATGGGAAGATATGGGAAGTGGGGGGGAAAACAAAAACCCTGAAAATATAGGAAAATATAGGGGACGATGTTTATTTGTGTGTATTTATTTGTGTGTCCCAGTTCCCCTTCAGAAAGGGGGGGATGGGGAAAGGGGGGGCTACGAAATCTGCTGCGTGCAGCTGCCTTCGGCCCCGCCGCCGGGCCCACTCCTCGATATACCTGGGCGCCTCCCGGCGCCCGCGAGGCGCTGGGGGAGTCGGCTGCGTGAGCTGATGCTCAAACCCCCCCTTCGCTATCCCCCCCCTTTCGCCCGGCCCGAGGGTGGGCCGGGCGTGGGAGCGCTGCCGTTGTCTCCGGTGGCCCTCGAGCACCTGCACGCCCGGCCTGCCTGATGATCCCAGGACGAGCACCTGCACGCCTGGCATCGAGCTCCTGTCCTCGCTCCTGGCACGGTTCGGAGCGCCAGGCCAGTGGCCTTCTGGAGCCCCGTTGTGCTCGTGCGCGGGGCCGTGCGGCGCGTCGAGCGGTTGGCACGGGTGGGGGCTCTCGCGGGCTCGACGCCGCTTGCAGATATGACGCTCGGCGACCGCCTTCGCCGTCGACTGCAATCGCACTTTCCGTGTGATGTCTCTGCGCCGAAGGATGGAAACAAAAACCCAAGAATTGCAAAAAAAACAAGGATTGCAAAACAAACCCTTTTTTGCAATCTGTTTTTTGCAATCCTTTTTGCAATTTTTTTTTTGCAATATTTCTTTTGCAATCCTTTTTGCAATCCTGGGTTTTTTTTGCAATCCATCGCACTTTCCGTGTGGTGTCTCTGCGCCGCGATGCCCAGCTCTGCATGCGAGGAGTGACTTGCGGCAGCAGGCGCCACGGCAATTTATTTCTCGCCCTCCTTTTCGCGGTGCTCAGGTTGCCACCGTCACCCTGGCCTTGGAGGACTCTCCCCGATCAGGGAGCACGAGAGGGAGAGGGAAGGTGAAGCGAGATGCTGCATGTCTGTGTCCGCATCGCACTGTCGTCCGTCCAGACGCTGCATGATGGGGAAATGGGTTCGCACACGGGGGCAAAGCGAAACACCTTGAAACATAGTTTTCAACAAAGGAGGATTCAGATGTCGGGGAGACGTTCTAAAGTCGGGGCTCTTCCCTCCTCCATCTCGTATGTATGTTCCTTCCTCCTCCTCCCTCTCCTCCTCCTCCTCCTCCTCCTCCTCCTCCTCCTCCTCCTCCTCCTCCTCCTCATCCTCCTCCACTTCCTTCTGTACCAGTAGTGCTAGTGGAACTGGTAGCGGCAGTGGCAGTGGCACTGTCAGCGGTAGTGGTAGTCGTGTCAGTTGTACCAAGAAGCAGTAGTTGTTGTTTTGGTTAAGTATGGCAGTATCGGTGATAGATGTGGCGGCAGCGACGGCGGCAGAGTTGCAGTACAGTAGCAGCTGCAATCGCAGCTGCGCTTTCAGCGAGCAAAGTAGTAGCCGCAGCGATAGCGGTTCCGGCCAAGATGCAGGGCCACCTTTGAGCGCACGGTTGAATCCGTTTCCGCGGGCATCGACCTCCTGGCGATGGGATGCGCACCCATGGCCACCGAGACCAGCATGACCAACGGGCAGGTCTGGAGCGCACCGTAATCGGTGTCTCGTGGCCTTGGGCACATCCCCGCCACCGTGCTTGGGTCTCGGACAAGAGGTCTCCCAGAGCCTCTTCGGTTCTCGTGGGAGGCCTGTTGCGGGCATCTTGAGAAGCCTTTGGACGCCTCTTGGGGCCTCGCGAGAGCCCCTTGGTGACCCGCTGGCGGCAGATGCCCTGACTCGACCCGCCACGCGAGCCCGCGCAGCTCTCATGTCCACCCCGCCCACGGGGGCCGGCCTGGCTCCCGAGCCGCTCGTTGCGGGCTCGGAGCGGCCTCGTGTAGCAAAAAAAGCCCGCGAGGGCGCGAAGCTCTTCGCGCTGCGCGGTTCTGCTCCGGTTCCTCATCCTCCTCTTCTCTCCCCGGGGGTCGGTGCGAGAGTGCGGAAGCTCTTCGCGCATCGCGTAGCAGCGCGAAGCGCGAAGTTGGGCGCTATTGCTTGTGGAGGCTCCCAAACTGGGAGGCCCCTGCGGGCGCTGGCTGTCCTAGCAGCCGGCGATCTGGGGAGAAGGGCCGCGTGCTGCCAGAGATGGGGGGGGGGCCTCCAGCTCTGCCCGGGCGGGGGTCCCACGATGGGCTCCGGGTGCGGGCCCCGCGGGGCCCAGGAGGGGGCCCTCGGGGGCGGTCCCAAGCCCAGCCGCGCAGCGGCATGGGTTTCTCGCAACGTGGACCCCCGGAGGTCTGGACCCCTCCTGGGCCTGGGACCAGTGCTTCATCCTGGGGTTTCTTTTGACGGTCCAAGGGCCCGACGTGGGCCCTCAGATGTCGAAATCGGCAAGACGTCGTCGGCCGTGGGTTTTTGTCACGACGCGCAGGGGGTGTCGGGAATGCCGCGGAAAGCCAGGGGCGGGGGGGGCCATGTGGCGGCCAGGATCGCTCCACGGTTAGCCTCCGACAGGGAGGGATAAAGGCAGCTTCCGACATCGCCTCAAGACGTTCCCAAAAACCCTCCTCCCCCTCCCCCTCCTCCTCCCCCTCCCTCTCCACCTCTCCTGCTCCTCCTCCTCATCCTCCTCCCCCTCCTCCTCCTCCTCCCCCTCCTCCTCCTCCGACAAGTGGGCGGGGCTGGACCGCTCGCCAGGAGTCCCGCCGCAGCGAGGAGAAGGCTGCAGAGGCCAGCCTGATCGCCCCCTTTGCGGGCGCCGCCTGCAACCACTGCAACGGCGACGACGACGACGACGAGGACGCGAAGGCGACGACAACGGCGACGACGACGACGCGACGACGATCACGACGATCACGACGACCACGACGACGACGACGACGACGACGACGACGACGACGACGACGACGACGACGACGACGACTACAACGCTTACAACGGCTACAACGACTACAACGACTACAACCACGACGACTACAATGACGACGACGACGACGACGACGCGACGACGACAACGACGGCGATGGCGACGGCGACGACAACGTCGACGACGCAACGACGACTACAACGGCGACGACGACGACGACCGCGTCGTGAAGCGTGGTCGGGCCTCAGAGTCGCCTGGGGGTCTGAGGCGGCCCAGCATTGCATCCGGCGAGCAGGAAACGGGGGGGCAGGTCGTTCAGGAATATGTCCACGATGTTCTTTTCTGGCTTTCCACCACTTAGTTACCTATGGCGTCCCAGACACAGCGCCTATCTTTATTCCAACACATGTCGCCGGAGATTTGGCCATACAGTTATGCACTACACATTGTCCTGTGGCATTTCTGCGAAGCCTTATGGGACAAGGCCCAGATGGCTTAGTGTATATCTGTATGTGCAAACAAAACTATATATATAATATATAACATGTATGCGTGTGCATATAGATATATATATGCATGTGCGATTCCCAGCGAGGGCCCCTCCCCTCCTCCTCCCTGTCGTTGCCGCTCTCGTTGCGGCTACACTGCCACCGTCGATCCCCGCAGGCCCTTAAGGGTTTGCCGCCTGGTTCCCCGCGAGGGCCCCGAGAACCTGGCAAGGATCTAGAAGGAGGAGGAGGAGGCGGAGGAGGAGGAGAAGGAGGAGGTCTTCATCACCCGGGTCGGCGGACACCGTCGGCGGCGGCGGCCTGCGACGAGGGCAGGGCGTTGCGCGAGAAAAGGCCCTCCGTCGTTACCCTTGGCCTGCTTCGGGATCCCTCGACTGTCTTTCCCAGGTGCAGCCAGGCCGCACGGTAAGGACGAGCGCCTTTCCGAGGTTACCTTTACGTCGGGCCTGTCCTTCTACAGGGGGAATATTCAAAAATAGTCAAAAAATAGTCTCGAGACGATTTTTTGACTATTTCTGGATATGCTTGAGCAATTACTGCGCATTTTTCATCCAAAATCCCCCGGGGGGGGGGGACAGGCCCGACCTAAGGCTACCCTTGCACCCTTCCCCCCTTGGCCCACCCTTGGCCGCCGCCGCTGGCTGCGCCCCGCTCGCAGAGGTGCCGACATGGTCCTCCGAGGCCCCTGCAGACTTATCCTGCATCCTTCTTACACGGGTGCGCTGCAGGCCACAGAAGAGGCAGTACCTCGCCCGCCTCATGGATAGGACCCCTACACGGGGAAGCCGCTGGGCTGAGGCTGAGCGGCGGCCTGGCTGCCCCTGCGCTGGCGCTGCTGGCGTGCTGACGGCTGGGCCCCTTCTTGGGCCGCGCGCCGGGCCCCTGTGGCGACGCCAGCTGGGGGTGCGCGCTGGGTGCCAGGAGGCTCGGCGGGAGTTCCGCCCCCGAGTGCCTGCCGCCACGGCAGGCGCAGGCACGGGATGGGGGGGGTGGCCCTGGCCAGCTCCACCGCGCGCGCGCTGTGCGCGCGCCGCCCCCCGGGACTCCCTGCCCGCCCTCGCGCCGCTGCCCTCGCTCCTCCGGGGGCCTCCGAGGTCGCCGCCCCCCCCGGGAGGCCGAACGCTCAGGCAGGGCGCGGGGACCGGAAGGAGCACGACGCGGGGGCGCTGGAGCCCGCCTCCGCCCTCGCGCCTCCCCGCCTCGCTCCCGAGGGCGCGCGCTCGGGCAGCCGAGCGCGGCGGCAGCCGCCGCACGGGAGCTTGGGAAGAGGGGGATCGAGGGCTCCTCCTCCTCCTCCTCCTCCTCCTCCTCCTCCTCCTCCTCCTCCTCCTCCTCCTCCTCCTCCTCCTCCTTCTCCTTCTCCTTCTCCTTCTCCTTCTCCTCTTCCTCCTCCAGGATGAGGACACAACGTTCCAGGGTGCCCCTGTTCCGGAACTCCCAGGGTGCTCCAGGGCGCTCCGCGATGGCGCGGGGCTGCGCTCGGGGAGGATTGCTTCACACCCTCGTTTGCGTTGCAGCTTCGGGGGGGCCCTTCCTGTCCTGTAAATGGCAGTCGTCTCTTGAACTCCGATGTGGGTTCGACGCGGATCCGACGTGGATTCGACATGGATTCGACATGGGTTCGACGCGGATTCTACGCGGGTTCGACGCGGATTCGAGACGGATTCGACACAGATTCAACACAGATCGCGGTGCGGTGACGGGACAGACAAGGTCCCCCGAAGTTTTCCTCGTCATGCCTTCGCCTCTCCGCGAGTGAGAGGACACCCAGGCTCCGTACTCTCGCTCTCCTCCTCGCACGGGTCCTAGCCCCCTCTCTCCCATTGTTTTTTCCCTTGAGCGAGGGAGGGACCGGAGAGAGGAGGAGGAGGAGGCGGAGGAGGAGGAAGAGGATGAAAAGAAGGAGGAGGGTGAGGAGGAGGGTTATTCCTCCTCCCCTTCCTTCCTTCCCCCCCCTCCCCCCCGCCCTCCGCCTCTGGGCAGGGCGGGATATGCATATTGCCGAAGCTGTTGTTTGAGACCGCTCTCCAGCCTTGTGGCCCCGCGGGGGGACCCAGACGGCGCTGCGGGTCTCGACGCTCCCTCCTGCCCAGTCGATCCGATCCCCCTCTCCTCCTCCCTCTCCCCCCTCCTCCCCTCATCCCCCTCCTCCCCCTTCTCCCCTCTCCTCCCCTCTCCTCCCCCCTCTCCTCCCTCCCCCCTTCCCTCCCCCTTCCCCTCCCCCCTCCCCCCTCCCCCTCGCTGAGCGAGCGTCTTTGGGGGGGGGGGGGGGGGCGCGGCGCACGCGCGGCGTGCCAGGCGGTCGCCCTGACCGCCGAGCTCCGGGCGGCCCTGGACCGCACGGGGGCGCAGCTGCGGGCCAAGAACGACCAGGCCCCGGCGTGCCCGTGGAGGGGGGGAAGTTGATGGGCGTGTCTTCCACCACCACCACCATCAGTTGGAGGGGGGGGATCCTCCTCCTTCTCCTCCTCCTCCTCCTCTTCCTCCTCCTCCTCCTCACCCTCCACCTCCTTCCCCCTTCCAACTTGTGGTGGTGGTGGAAAGCAGGTTCATCAGAAGTCGGGGCTCAAGAGAGACATGGGTCAATGCAAGCGGGCGTCAGTCAGAGCGCCGGATCTTTTGCAGGATCCCGCAGGGCCAGGGGCGCACTGGCCCGGTCTCGGGTGCCGGATCCCGCAGGATCCATGCAGGATGCTGCAGGTTCCTTCGGGGCTTGACTGGCCCGGGGCTTGGATGGACCTGGGTTCAGCAGATCCCCGGAGACGGAGGGCACCCGGGGAGCAGGCACCCGCGGCCCCTCCTCTGGCACCTCCTGGAGGCGTCTCGTCGCCACGGCTGGGACGACCGCTTCGGAGAGCGGGCCAGGATGGCCCGCACGGCGGGGCCCCGGGGCCGACTCTGAGCGGAGTGGGCCGGGCGGGAACGCCGCCGTGGTCTCAGCGGACCTTCCTCCGAGCGAAGGAGGACCAGCCACGCGCAGAGGGGGGTGGGGGGAGGGGGGGGCGAAGTCAGAGGAGCAAGAGGTACCCATACCGCTCACCTCCGCTCGTGTTACTCGTGTTCCCCTTTTGGGGGCCTCCTGGGCGGCTCCTCGTCACCACCGCTGGATTCGCCTCGATATTCTGGTCAGAGCGCACCCCGGGAGAGGTCCAGGGAGTAGCGGTATTGGTACCTTTTGCTCTCCCCAGGGAAGTTTCTTGGAGGCACCCCTGCTTCTCAGAAGGCGCGCGCCTTATCTGTAGGTGCAGGGCCGGCGCCTTCTGGGAAGCAGCCTTCCTCTCGGAGGCGTTCCCCCCTCCCCCTACCCGCTCGTGCGCACCGCCAAGAGGAGGAGGAAGAGGAGGAGGAGGAGGAGGAGGAGGAGGAGGAGGAGGCGGAGGAGGACGAGGCGGAGGCTGAGGGGGGGAGGGGGAGGAGGGGGGGGAGGGGGAGGGGGAGGGGGGGGGAGGTGGAAGGTGGAGGAGGAGGAGGAGGAGGGAGGAGGGGAGGAGGAGGAGGGGGAGGAGGAGGAGGAGGAGGAGGAGGATGGATGGATGGAGGAGGATGGATGGATGGATGGATGGATGGATGGATGGATGGATGATGATGATGATGATGATGATGGATGATGGATGGATGATGATGGATGGATGGATGGATGGATGGATGGATGGATGGATGGATGGATGGATGGATGGATGGATGGATGGATGGATGGATGGATGGATGGATGGATGGATGGATGGAAGGTGAGGAGGAGGAAGAGGGAGGATGATCGGGCCGGGCGAAAGGGTAGGATAGGCAAAGGGGGGGTCGAAATAAGCTGCATGCACCTGGTTTCGGCCTCGCCGCCGGGCCCACTCCTCGATACATGGGCGCCTCCCAGCGCCAGGAGGCGCCAGGAAAACCAGCTACGTGAGCTGATGATCTATCCTACCCTTCGCTATTCTGCCCTTTCGCCCCCTCGAGATGAGGAGGAAGGTGGGTTCCTTCTTCTTTCTTCACCTCTTGCCTTTTGTTTTACCCTCCCCCAGCACTGGCTGGGATGAAGGCCATCGAGGGCACCGGGGTTCGTAGCGCTCGACACCGTCCGCAGCTCGAAGCTCGAAGGGGGGAGGAGGAGGAGGAGGAGGAGGAGGAGGAGGAGGAGGAGGAGGAGAAGGAGGAGGAGGAGGAGGAGGACCTGAGGAGGAGGACCTGAGGAGGAGGACCTGAGGAGGAGGCAAGGGGGCCCAGACCCTCTCGCATCGTGACGTGTTTGGCTTTCTCGTGGCTTTTCAGCCCTTTTCTGCCACCTCGTTCTGGTTGTAGATCAGAGGCCTCTTGGATGCTTGTGGCGATCCTGGGGGGCCTCCTCTTCAGAGGCGGGTTGCGGAAGGAAAATTCAAAAATGGCTTCAAGAATTGATTATTGTTGAAGGACATGCCCGACCTAATCCCAGGGGGGGTTGGTCGAGAGTCGAGACTTCCGGGCGTCATTGTTTTGACCACACTCGCGACGCCGTGGGTTTTGGGGGGTGGGATGTCTTGGATCCGCGCTGGGGTCCCTTAGCGGCGCCTCCTTCGCCGCCCCTGACGCGGTCCTGGCGCCAGGAAGGATACGCGCGGAGCGCCAAAAAAGTCGTTTCTGCGTTTGTTTTTCTTCCAGCAGGGGGGGTCCCTAGGACCAGCTCTTCACCCTGGGGGCCTCGGGGGTCCTGGAGGTCAGAGCCCCGGGGGCCCGTTGGCGGCGAGGAGCTCCTGTGTAGGGCCCCTCTCCTCCAGGACCCGTTTCCTGCATGTTAGCCCACGTCGCCACGACAGGGACATCCCTCCCCCTCCTCCTCCTCCTCCTCCTCCTCCTCCTCCTCCTCCTCCTTCTCCTCCTCCTCCTCCTCCTCCTCCTCCTATTCCTCCTCCTATTCCTCCTCCTCCTCCTCCCCATCCTGCTCCTCCTCCTCCTCCTCCTCCTCCTCCTCCTCCCTCCCTCCCTCCCTCCCTCCCTCCCCTCCCTCCCTCCCTCCCTCCCTCCCTCCCTCCTCCCTCCCTCCTCCCTCCCTCCCTCCCTCCCTCCCTCCCTCCTCCATGCTCCCTCCTCGCGGGGTATGCGGGCCACTCGCCTGATGAGGGAGGGACGCAGCACCCCAGGCAGCCCGCCGACATGAACAGGCAACGGACTTGCATCAATGATCTCCTCCAAGGGTCCAGCTCGCTTTCAAGTACGGCAGGACAGCACCCCAAACGGTTTTATCGTTATCCTGATTGTTGATTGTTGGTGGCTTCAGGGTTTGTCAGACGCAACCGTCCTCCTCCTCCTCAGCATCAGCATCAGCATCAGCCTCCTCCTCCTCCTCCTCCCATCCATCCTCCTCTCCCAGTATTGCATCTTGGCTATGCGGGGCTCTGGGGCCCCCACCTCCAGACAAGGAGAGGTGGCCTAAGCACATTCGCATCAGTTTATGTAGGCTCAGGAGTGGTTACTGAAAAGTTGTTGCCTGGTCGAGTTCTCGTAGCACACGCTCATTGGGGCCTCAATTCAGGTGCGGTGCTGATATCGGTATACCTCGTGGACAAGGTTGGTTGCAACGACGGAAACGTTTGCATGCTCGCCAAGTTTGCGGCATATCTGGCGCAGCACAATGTGCAGAAGTTGCACGGGGGCATCGTAGGTGAGTGGGACCTGGCGGAGCCCTTGCTTGCCGATTGGTTCAATTCGGCACATGAGTTCAGACAATTGCCGCGGTGCCCTGCTTGATTTAGTGACGATCGAAGCTGGGAATCATCATCAATTGTTTGCGTTGCTCGTAGGCCATGGTCCCCATTGCTTGCAAGCCTTGTGCCATGATTGAGGATGCCACCACGTTCCCGCACCTGCCAGTTGGCCTCACTTTTGAGACGTCTTAGAAGGAGATCTGAGAGGTGGATTTGGGTCCCTGATGAGCCGCTCCAGGCCGACACGTTGCCCAAGCCAGGTTGTGCAAGGTACCCCCCAATCAAGCCTTGGATTCAGATCAGGTGCTTGATCGAAAGGGCCTGTGGCGCTAAAGGCTTCTCGGTGGCCTGGGATGCGGTCCTGTGCGCCATGGAGCACGAGCTTCTGGACAGGCACGACTTCTTCAACGTGTGTTTAGGAAAAGGTTTCAAAGTTGCGCCTGTCCCGCCAGATGGTCGCGGAAGAAAATCACATCGCCAGAACCCCCAGTGTCGAACATATGTCAGGCCTACAACGCGCTCGGGCTTTGGGTCAGATTGTTGTCAGGATTGTCTGGAACTCACGGACCTTGAGTCTCCCCACGCTTGCGTGGGATCTTCATGTTTTGTGCTCGGTCTTCCAAGAAGATCTGCTTTTTTATTTGCTTGATGCAGATGGGCAGCCCTTCGCCCACGACCTTAGCCAGACCATGTACTGCCCCAGCTTTGAGCAGCGAGCGGAGGCGGTTCTGGCCAAAGTGGGCCGCATCATACATGCGGTCGGTGCCTTCAGCGCTCAGAAGTGGTCCACATGGGCCCGGCGAACCCTCGTGTCTGGCGCGAAGGCGGCTCATCAATACGCCAGGGCGAGCGCGCTGCAGGAGGTAATGAACAACGCGGGCGACCGCGAGCAGCCCTACCAGAAGGCCGACTCCTGAATGGATGACTGGTCGACGATAGAGCCCTTGCATGGCGCTACCAACTTGGAGCGGCCCGACTGCCCCGAACCCGAGTCCTGAGCCTCCCCAAAGCATACGCGCGTTGATTGAAGCCTCGGCTGGGCATGGGTACGCACCGCGCGCCGCCCCATTTGCCGTCGCGAGATGCGACAGGGCGCTCCCGGAAGAGAAAACGGCAAGCTGCGGCAGGCTGGGGCGGGTCCAGCGAGAAGGCGCTGCCACACCATGCGACGATGTGTTTTTCAATGCGCGGCCCCGCAGGTATCAAACCTTCCCCCGGGGGAAACTCGCTCCGGATCGGGATCCGAGAGCGGGCCCCAGGAACCGAAATCGAGGAAAAACGCTGGGATTGGAAAGCGTACATCGTCGGAGATCTGGATAGCCCTCCTAGGCGAGGCTGCTGCGGGGTCTCCTCAACGGCAGCCGCGCCCACACCTGCTGACCGCCATGCTGCGGGCGATTTCGTAGGTACGGCGGCCTTTCCGTTTACTGTTCAAGCCCTTTTGGCGGCAACAAAAAGCAGCTCGTCATATTGGGGACGCGACCACGCGCTCTCAGAGGACGAGCACCACTGCCGTTGGGCTATCCCGAGAGGCAAAAACGGGCGTCAACGGCACGCGCGTCGTCGTCAATTGTGCGTGTTGATCGCCCTCTCTTTGTGGAAACAAGTGGTACTTCTTCAGCAGCAGCAAGCTGCTGGGGGTTAGAGACCCTGCGAGACATTCGTAATCAGACCGTTTGTGTTCGGAGGTTGCTACAGGCTTCCCGGGCCCATGGGCGACCCAAGCTTTCTGATCCACTTGGGGAAGCCCTGGGGCTTTCTGGGCCTCAGGACGGGTGCTCGGGAGGCCGCAGGGGCCTCCCTGGAAATCCTGCGGACATTTTGCTCGAGCCAGGGCCGCCTATTCAGGCAGCCGACGGCACCAATGCGTCAGCCCCGGGGGTGGCTTGATGGTCCCCGTGGCGAACAACGAAATCGAGGAAACGCCTCCGCATTGAAAAACATCACACGTATCGTGTGAGATCTGGGGCAAACCTGGCAACAGATGATTATTCCTCTCCGACGCTCGCCTCCCCCTCGTCGGCCGCGACCCACGTAGTGTTTTTGTCACACCGTCGACTCCCAGAGATCTCCACCGATTCCCCAGGACCGGGTTTTAATCCTGAGTCGTTTTTGGGGGTTTGTTCCATTCTAGGCGCAGGCAAGTTCATGTGTGTGGAATCCCCCCTTTCCGCCGCCTGCTCGACAAGCGCTGGGCCAGAAAATGGCATGCATGCGAGTTCCAATGCGTGTGAAGTCCATGTTTCCTCGTAGGCCTCGCCACGCCCCCCCATCCACACACTCCTCTCTATGCAAGTGAACTCGCCAGAATATGAAGACATATTGCCTCTTGACGGTCCTGGTGCGCCGCGAGGGCTTCCAGATGCCCGAGGTGGCAACGGCATTTCCCGTCGTTTTTTTCAGGACGCGCGGGGGCCGGGGCTCGTGGGTCAACATCCACCCCTGGCCCTCTTGTGACGAGCGTTCTGGCCAGGAATCTGCAGGCGGACCCCGCCGTGGCGACAAGAAGCCCTGCAGAGGCCCGACAAGTCTCGAAGTTCGAAGTACGAGTCCTCGACCTTGTTTCGGGCCGAACGAAAGGGTTGGATAGGGAAAGGGGGGGTGGGTCGAAATCTGCTGCATGCAGCTGGTTTCGGCCCCGCCGCCTGGCCCATTCCTCGATACATGGGCGCCTCCCGGCGCCGGGAGGCGCCGGGAAAATTAGCTACGTGAGCTGATTCTCAAACCCCCCCTTTGCTATCCCCCCCTTTTCGCCCGGCCCGATTGTCGGGACGGCACGCTGTGCCTTCACAACAGGTCGCGACGCGAAGGGGTCTTGAATTTTTGGTATCCTGCGTTCGGCATCGCTCTCGTCGGCCGAGCCCTCGCTTCGCGGTCCCTGGGCCGCAGCACAGGCGCGAGGCTGTTCGCGGCTCGCGACTCATCATCATCATCATCATCATCATCATCATCATCATCATCATCATCATCATCATCATCATCATCATCCTCATCATCATCATCATCATCATCATCATCATCATCAGCATCATCATCAGCATCAGCATCAGCATCAGCATCAGCATCAGCATCAGCATCATCATCATCATCATCATCATCATCATCATCATCATCATCATCATAATCCTCTTCGTCCGTCTTTCTCCCCCGAGGGGAGGACGACGAGATGGAGGAGGGAGACCGCGCCCGACGATTCCTCACGCCATTCGGCAACGATCAGCGAGAGTGCGGAAGGGGGGGGGGGGAAGCGGAGGAGGAGGAGAAGGGAGAAGGGAGAAGGGAGACGGGATGGAGGATGGAGGAGGAGGAGGAGGAGGAGGAGGAAGAGGACGAGGAGGGGCGGCACGCGAAGCGCGAAGCGCGAAGCGCGAAGCGCGAAGCGCGAAGCGCGAAGCGTGGCCGCCCCTGCCGCGCCCGGCCCCCCCGCCCGCGCGGCGCAGGCGGCCGCCTTGCGCACCGCTGCCGCGGAGGCCGCCGCCGCGGCGGACGCGGCCGCGGCGGGGGCGGCCGCCGCGGGCGCGCGCGCGGCGGCCGCGGAGGAGGCCCCTTGCCGCGGCTCCCCCTCGGGACAGTCTGTCTGTCCGTTACTCCTCCTCCTCCTCCTCCTCCTCCTCCTCCTCCTCCTCCTCCTCCTCCTCCTCTCCTCTCCTGCTCCTCCTGCTCCTCCTGCTTCCTCCCTTCCTCCTCCTCCTCCTCCTCCTCCCTCCTCCCTCCTCCCTCCTCCTCCTCCCTCCTCCCTCCTCCTGCCCCCGCTCCGCCCTCGCCTTCCAGCTCCGACAACCCCGAGATCGATGCGCCCCTCCACAGTCACGCCCGCCGCCTCGTGCCTCGGAGGTTGATAGACCTCCTACCCCGACACGTCGATTAGCGAATTGGCCGTCTGCGGTTCGCGAGAGGGCTTGCGGCCGTCATGTTTGCGGGTCCGGGTCCGTCGGTTTCGGTCCTGGGCCGTTTTCATTAAAGGGTGGTTTATTGAAGGGAGATGTGTCCACCGCCGAGAAGATGTACCCATACCACTACCCTTGCCTTGTTTTCGCCTTTTTCGGGCGCCCTGGGAGGCCCTCGTCGCCACCGCTGGATTCGTCTAGAAATTGTGGTCAGGACGCACCCCGGGAGAGGTCTGGGGAGTAGCGGTATCGGCACCTCCTGCTTTCTCCAGTAGTTTGGGCGTCGTTCGGACGTAGGCATTTTTTCTCGGCGGGTACCATCGAGGAGCATCCGACAACCGAGCAAGACAAAAACGCACGACACAAGCGAAAAAGCACGGGGCATGGACGTCCGAGCGACGGTAGGTTGAGTGCAGGTTTGACGGGCGCGTGGGCAGAGTCAGACGTGTGCGTCGTGTCTCGGACCATCGAGGAGCATGTTGGTTCATTCATTTTGCGGGAGTACACGCACGGAACCGACAGATGCACGGGGAGTGGACGTCCGAGCGACGGATGGGCAGCCTTGCATCCCTGGCGGACGCGTGGGCGGAGTCAGATCAAACAGCTCAGCTCGGACGCGCGCCCGTAAGCAGGCACTGGATCGTTCGAAGCATGTCCTGGTTCGTATCGTGCATGGGGCTCACGCCCCCATGATCTGGCAGCCCTGCGTGCGCAGCAGTTCGCACTGGCGCTGGGAGGGCGCCAGATAGATACACTTGGAGCCCTACAGGTGGACACCAACACCAATGTCGGCGGTATGCCTCCACCGAGGAAGGATGATCCCGATCTCGGCGATGGTGGTAATGTGCTGGCTCCCTGGGTGGCCGGAAGAGGTAACCCCTGTGTTGGCATTTGCTATTCCCAAGCCTCCCAAAAAAGGTACCGACGAATTCTCCTCGACATTCTGGTCAGAGCGCACCTGGGGAGAGAGGCCCAGAGAGTAACAGCGGCAGGTACCTGTGTTGTCCCACGCCCTTGACGTGAGGCCCCTCCTTCTGCCTTCCCCCCTCTGTCAATCAAGCTGTGCGCGGCCCGCTTAGCTTCGACCAGAAGAGGTGCGCTCTCGACCCGCTGACCAAAAAAGTGTTGTCCCACGCCTCCGCCCACTCCGCACATGCCCGCGGCAGCTCCCGTGCCGCACACCCTCCGCCCCGTCCCACGCGGGAGCGACGGATCCTCCGAGGAGGGCGCGCGGAGGCAGCGGCGGCTGGCCCTCGGGGGGCCCCTCGTCGCCACGGCCGGACGCGGCTGGGAGAACCGGGGCGTCCGGACCCTGGGAGCCCAGGCCCCCCAGAAGTCGGGGGCGGAAAAGAGGTGATGACTAGGGGGGCGGATATGGCGTGGGCCATGATATCTCCCCAGATTTCACGGCGCCTCTTCTTGTTTCATTACGTCCCTGGCCCCCCGCGCACATGCCGCCGGTCATGATTTGCACCCCCCCTCTTGGACACCCCCCGTTTGGCCGCTCCCGAAGAAGGGTTCGGAGCAGATGAGTCCAGAGGAGCGCGCCGCGCCGCCGATGCTCGAAGAAGAAGAAGAAGAAGCGCCATGAACACATAGGCTCTGGGCGCCCCGCGCGGACCTCTCGGGTCCGCGCCGGGGGCCCCCTGGCGGCGCCTCCGGCGCCGCCCCCTGTCGCGCTCCGCGCGCCGGGGAAGGGGGTGGCCGGCGCAGGTCCGAGAGATCCGCGCGGAGCGCCAGGAGTTGTCTGCTCCTAAGAGAACCGAGCAGTTTCTTTGGGTGGAGGGCAAAGGGTGAAATCTGAAATGCCGTTTCGATTGGTTTTCGAGGCTTGAATCTGCAAAAGGTGAATCACAAGACGGATTGATTTTCGAGGTGCAAAAGCCCATATGG
The DNA here is from genome assembly GCA_963575745.1 of Prorocentrum cordatum. NCBI lineage: Eukaryota > Dinophyceae > Prorocentrales > Prorocentraceae > Prorocentrum > Prorocentrum cordatum. The sequence goes on from CAUYUJ010015949.1 coordinate 707,434, forward strand.
ATTTCACCCTGAGCCCTCCACCTTAAGAAAATGTTCAGGAGAAGGAGTCCGGAGATGGATAGACCTCCTACCCCGACACGTCGATGGGCGAATGGGCCGTCTGCGGTTCGCGGGAGGGCGTCTCAGCCATCCTTTTTGCGGCTCTGGGTCCGTCGGTTCCGGTCCCAGGTCGCTTTCATTGAGGGGAGGTTTGCTATAGGGAGGTTTGTCCACCGCCGAGCAGTCCGAGCAGGTGGGTTCGGAGGAGTGCGCCGCGTCGCCGCTCGCTGCGGACCCGAGGAGGCCCGTGCCCTCGCGGACGACTGCGCCGGGCTCCGCGCGGAGGCCGCGGAGCTCCGGGGCGCGGAGGCTCCTGCCGCCCCGTCCTCTGCGCGCGCGGGCAACGGGCGCCGCGTGGCCGGCGCTGACTCGGTGGCTTTGCGGCCCTCTGTTCGTCAAGGAGTGGCGAAGTGTCTTGGCTCGCCTATAGGCCCACCAAACACTGTTCTAAGAACCTGATGTAGTCTGCACGAAATGTTCTTGGAACATGTCTGGCTGTTTTGACACATCGGGTTTATGTTCCTAGAACATTGTTTTGCTCAAGTTCGTCAGAGCCCCGCGCCGAGGTCATCGCGACGCGAACTTGCCGCTCTGGATCGGGGGGAGGAGAAGCGGCCTTCCCCCCTTCCCCTGGGGCCGATCGAGTTGTAAACGCCGGTTTGATGGTATATACATTGGTGGAATGGAGTGTTCCCTGGTCCAAGTGGTTTGTTCCCGGGCTTTTTTTCTTAAAACGTGAGGGAATCTAACTCCTCGAGAGGCATCGTAGAGGCCTCTACGAGTCTCCTGAAGGGCCTCTGCGAGGCTCCTGAGGGGCCTCTGCGAGGCTCCTGAGAGGTCTCTGCGAGGCTCCTGAGAGGCGTCGGCGACGCTGTTGAGAGGCTTCTGCGAGGCTACAAATTTATACATATATGTTTCCACATGTACATGCATGTGTGTATTCATGTATGCATGGCACTGTCTAGATATAGTTATACATGTATATATATGTATATAACTGTACTCATGCGTATGTATGTATAACGTGCGTGCTGCTA
>CAUYUJ010015949.1:716009-833509 GCA_963575745.1 Prorocentrum cordatum
GCGTGGATTAGCGTCGGGGGTGGATAGACCTCCTACCCTGGCACGTCGAGTAGTGAATGGGCCGTTTTCGGTTCGCGAGAGGGCGTCGCGGCCGTCATTTTTGCGGGTCCAGGCCCGTCGGTTTCGGTCCCAGGCCTTTCTCACTAAAGGGAGGTTTACTACAGGGAGGTTTGTCCACCGCCGATCTGACTCGAGGGTCAGGCGATCGCAAACATGGATCAAGGGGGCGTGGATCAGCGACGGGCCCCGTTTCCATGGGAAATCGCTGATCACCGCCGCCGAGCGAGGCGCCACTGGCCGCACTTTGGGGAGTCACCTCCCCCGATCCATGGATTTGGCGACCGCGCGCCAAATCCATGGCTCGCTAATCCATGTTTGCGCGCCCCCGAGATGGAAGCGGATCGGCGGCGAGCGAGAAGGGGGAAGCGAGAAGGGGCGGGCTCGCTCCGAAGGCTCGGAAGCCTCCCAGCTTCGTGATAAGTTTTCTGGGCTTACCCACAATATACAAACAACAACCAAACAGAAAACAACAAAAACGTGAGGCCTTCTGATAAGTCCCGCCGCCTTCTGGAAGGTCTTGTTCTTCTCATTTCCCCCCGCCAGGCGCGCCGCCGAAAAGGAGCAGCATAAGCATCACAATGAGTCATGTAACAGTCACGACGAAGGTTTTGTATATTTTCTGCCTCTGGGGGCCCTCACCGGGCCTCGGGACCTTCAAAACGACTCTGGATGAAAAGTTGGTCCCAGGGAAACATCTGAGTCGACCAAAAATCGCCACTGGGGTAATGGGTCTTAAAGGAAACAGGTCATGAGGTTTTCGCCATTTTCGGCCTTTCGAGGTCCTCCACGGGCCCCGGAATTGTCAGAAAACAGCTCTAGATGAGGATCTCGTCCTGGGGGAAGGCGCTGGGGTCCACGACCCGTTTCTCTCAGGTCCCGCTTTCTCCCGCGCTAAAGGAACAGCCTAAGCATTCAGGTGAGGTTGCCGAACGGTCACTCACTGTCCCTGGGCGCGTGGCTGAAGTGGGGTTCCGCGGTGCGGATGGGTGTTGCGTTGATTGTCGTCGTCCTCGCCTTCGACCCGCCCGCGACCCACCCCGCGACCCACCTCGCGACCCACCCGCGACCCACTCGCAACGCTCACCGCGACCCACCCCTTCACTCTTATCCGCAATCGCGCAATTGCGGGGTGCTGCGTCTTTTGAGCTCCGCGCGGGTCTCTCAGATCCAATCGCAGACCCTCTCGCCGCCCCCGGCCACGGCCTCGGACTCGCGGCCCTGGCGTGCCCCGATCCTCGTACACCCCTTCCTGCCTGGGCCGTGGCTTTGCCAATCCGGCCTGCCCCCAGAGGGCGCGGCTGGGCTTTCGCCTGGGCGTTTGCCGGGCTCCACTGCACATCTGCATCCGACTTACTTCGTAAGGTCCTCCACTCCAGGAGGCTCTTCTGCCAGTTCGCCTGAACGAGGGGCAGCCCGGAACCCGGCCAGTCCCCCGGATGGAGCCGAGGAGGAAAGGGCCGAACCCAGCCGCCCCCTCAGGCATGGTATCCGGGGAGTTGTGAGCAATCCCTCCCCCGCACCTGAACGATGAGGCCCGAGAAGGAGAGTTCCGAGGGATCCGAACCGACGCCCCATGCATGTGGTGTCCGAGCCCTCCGTCCAGCGTAGACCCGTAATCAGGGGGCGCCCTCCTATGGAGGTTGGAGGCTTTTGGGTCAGCCGTGCCTTCTGGCCCCCCCCTCACGAGAAGCAGCAATAGGATCAGCGGTAGGGGTTCGTTCGGCACGCTGCCCTTGCCGTGGCGTTCTCTCGGGAGGAGAAGAGAGGGAGAGGAGCTGCAGAACATCGTGGAGGCCTACAGTCAAAACGTATATTAAGGACGCGTGGTAAGGACGCAAGACCCTTGAAGGCTGGGGTTGGGATTTATTGGGGCGGCGGCGACCAGTGAAAACGGCAAAGGACGGGCCACAGAGGCAAGGACGCAAGGGACTCCTGGATGAAGGCGCGCGTCCTTACTAGGCGCACTGACTGTATGCCCGTGCACCAGGAGGGGTCGCTCTCGTAGCAGCACTCGGGCATCTCAGCGGCCGGGCGGCCCGCCTGCGCCGCACCGGGAGGCCGCGCCGGGCACCCTGGGCCCTCGGAGAGCGCCAGGCAGGCGCCGGGGCGCCCGGGGACCCTGGGGAGGGAGGCGCGGCGCACGCGGCTCGGGGGGGCCACCGCCACCGCCACCGCCACAGCCACCTCCTCGCCTCCTCCTCGCCTCCTCCTCGCCTCCTCCTCGCCTCCTCCTCGCCTCCTCCTCCTCCTCCTCCTCCTCGCCTCCTCCTCGCCTCCTCCTCGCCTCCTCCTCCTCCCCGCCTCCTGCTCGCCGCAAGACGGGGTGTGGCCTTGGAGGATTCTCAGGAGCTCCGCGTGCCACACAGCACGTGGCACTCTGCCACGGCGTGCCAGGGGACACGGTGCCAGCCTGAGCAACCGTGGCAGGCGAGGAGGACGAGGGAGGAGGGAAGGAGGGAGGAGGAGGAGGAGGAGGAGGAGGAGGAGGAGGAGGAGGACGAGGAGGTCCAGAGTCTCCGGTCCCCGAGGTGTCGATGCTCCGCAAGAGTCTCGAGGCGTCCGAGCTGGAGAGGGAGGCGCTCCAGGCCAGACACCGCTCCGCGCGTCCCTCCTTGTCCTCCTCGTTGTCCTGCGCGGCGACGACATCGAGATGCTTCAAGGGGCTGCTGCTCCACGACGACGATCGAGACGACTTTTCTAGGGTTTCCCCTCCTGTCCTCCTCCGCTGCGATGGCGATAATGCTTCTCGCGGGGGTGTTCTCCTCGTTCTCGTCGACGGCAGTCGATGTGTCGAGGGCTCCTCCGCCTCCTCCTCTTCCCCCTCGCCCTCGACGACGACCATCGGGTTACTTTGAGAGCTCCTCCTCCTCCTCCCCCTCGACGGTTCCTCCTGCACGATCGGCTTCGAGGGCTTTTGTGGCTTAGGATGTGTATAGTTATCCTGCCTAGTTTCATGATTAGTTTATTATTAATAATACTATTATTTATTATTATTAGTATTTTTATTATTATTATTATTCGTATGATTCTTATTATTCTTATTATTCGTATGATTCTTAGTATTCTTCTTAGTAGTAGTAGTAGTAGTAGTAGTAGTAGTAGTAGTAGTAGTAGTAGTAGTAGTAGTAGTAGTAGTAGTAGTAGTAGTAGTCGTCAAAGTCGTAGTCGTAGTCGTAGTCGTAGTCGTAGTCGTAGTCGTAGTCGTAGTCGTAGTCGTAGTCGTAGTCGTAGTCGTAGTCGTAGTCGTAGTCGTAGTAGTAGTAGTAGTAGTAGTAGTAGTAGTAGTAGTAGTAGTAGTAGTAGTAGTAGTAGTAGTAGTAGTAGTAGTAGTAGTAGTAGTAGTAGTAGTAGTAGTAGTAGTAGTAGTAGTCGTAGTAGTAGTAGTAGTAGTAGTAGTAGTAGTAGTAGTAGTAGTAGTAGTAGTAGTAGTAGTAGTAGTAGTAGTAGTAGTAGTAGTAGTAGTAGTAGTAGTAGTAGTAGTAGTAGTAGTAGTAGTAGTAGTAGTAGTAGTAGTAGTAGTAGCAGTAGTAGTAGTAGTAGCAGCAGTAGTAGTAGTAGTTTATCAGTTGTGTTGTTATGCCTCTTCTTATTGTTATGCTAAGTATTATTGCTCTTCTTACGTGTGTTCTTCTTCGCCGAACGGCTGCGCCCGCGCGCCTCTCTTCCCTCCTGGCGGGAGTTGCCCGCAGCAAGACCTGTCCAGGGACGGGGAGGGTTTCGAACAGGACTTTTGTCAGTTCGAGGGAGCCCCTTCGCAAAGAGCCCGTGCCTGCAATGATCTATCATTTTTACATCGCAGCGCGGCAGAGGCAGTCCGCACGCTCGCTCGAGCAAGCCGGGTGACGGCACTGCGAATTGCCCAGATGCAAGAGGGGCAGGAGGGGGACGAGAGGAGCGGCCACGGGAGGAGGGGAAGAATTGATCGAAATGCTCAAGCATGCAGTGCGTTCTTGCTGGCGACGTGGCCGCCGCAACCTCCGCCGCAGCAGGCGGTATGGAATGGAAGCATTCGCTGTGGGATCAAAGGTTCAAGCAGTTGCTTACACGCCTTTCGTCTGCGCCCCTTCTCCCCCCTCCCGCCCTTCCTCCTTCCCCCTTTTCCCTCCCGGGTGTGATGGGAGCTGCTCGTGCGGTGTTTAGCCGGGGGAGACGCGTTCGTAAGCCTTGCCGTTTTCGTCCACGCACCGCCTAGGCGTCTGATGTGCCGTCCGTCTTTCCGTCCAACCCTGCCCTTTTTAGAAACTGATTCCTGTCTCTCCGACAGGCAGATTGGCAGGGCGACCCAGGCGTTTTGCTTGTCACTCCCTCACCGCTTATGATCCGACAGCTGGGGAGCCGCCACGCTTGCGCGGATGGCGGGCGGGTCGTTTTCATAAAGGGTGTCTGGCCTCGAGCGCCGCGCACAGTCATGTGAAGCAGTTGTAAGGAGATGGACGGTTTGTGGTTTTCAAAGTGAGTCTCTCGCCTCAGCGCTGCGCACTCGTCTTAAGACTTGGCAGCAGTAAGTGCAAGGATTGAGGGGGGGCGTTTTCAGAATGGGGCTCTCTTCGTAGCGCCGCGCACATTCGTTTCAAAAGTTTGCAGCAACTACAGAGATGGAGGGCGGTTCTGTTTCAAACTGTGGCGATCGCTTGAAGTTGAGGACCAGACAGTTGAGCACATGAAGCACATGTGAAAGTCACACGGAGACAGGGCGGTTCTTTCTCGAATGTGGATTCTCGTTGTGGGCTCCCTTAGAGTGAGTAGCAAGTTATGTAAACGATGCTTTAGTTGCACGGATGGGAGGGCGATCATTTGTCTTAACGGATTCTCTTTCAAAATGGGGCTCGCGTAGGAGATATTGGTTTTCGCATTATTTAATTCGCTAAGGGATGATTTGCAGTTCTTGTCCAAGACGTGGCTTTCGCCTGCTTACCAGCAAGGGGGCACTGCCTGTGGTGAAATGCACGGCTTGACGGGACTTGTGAGGAGGGGACGCCCGGCAGGAGAGTGTAGTTATTACAGCCGCAAAAGTGCACGCGCAGAGAACCGCAGAAGGAATGCGATGATGAAATAAGAAGAGGAGTAATAATAGCGTTGTAACCATGATGATGACTGTGAATACGCACAAGGAATGTCTTGGGCTAATCACCGCGGCTGGTCGCATCGTTGATCGTCGATGTTTCTTGGATCTCTTCTGGTCGTCCTCCTCCCCCCTCCTCCCCCCCTCAGAATCGCCCCCAGGAGGTCGCTTCGGACGGGGCCAGGACGAGGGCAAGTCCGCTCCAGAGCGTTCCGGAATGCTCTCAGGAAATCGTTCCGGAACGCGCTGAGAAGGCCGCGGCGCCCGGTAGATCATCATCCAGAGCCGCTGGATCCCAACGGTTCTCGGTGGAGCCCCACCCGCCAGAGGTGGTCCTGGCCCGAGGTGCCCCCCCAACCCTTCGCGCCATCTTGGGGCCCCTCGGGGCCTCGCGAGGGTGCTCGGGGCCCAAGAAGCGGGTGCTCGGCCCTCTGTCGAAGGAGAAAAGAACATTGGCATTTTAAACTTTTTGCGTTCCGCGCGGGGCTCTTGGATCCGCGCTGTGGCCCCCCTGGCAGCGCCTCCGGCGCCGCCCCTGGCGCGCTCCGCGCGCCAGGGAAGGGGGCCCGGCGCGGATCCAAGACATCCGCGCGGAGCGCCAAAAGTTTATGCATATGCCGTTTTTGCTTCTGCTGCTTTGGGCCTCGTGAGGGGGGCCCCGCGCTCAAGAGACGGGGGTCAGTGCAAATGGGTGTCAGCCAGAGCGCCGGACCTTGCAGAAGCTTGTTGCGCCAGGGTTGCATTGACCCGGGCTTGCGCGCAGGATTTTTCAGGATCCGGCAGGATTTCGCTGCATCCTGCAAGGCCCGACGCGCCCAGATTGGCATTGACCGGGGTCAATGCGTCCCCGATTGAGGGGTGCTCTCGAAGCCGTCTGAACGACGCAGAACACGGGATCGTCTGCACGGACATGGGCGCGCAAGTTGCCCCGCGTAAGGTCGCGAGTAAGCGCCCTCGTATCCTATGCACCGTGCCGCAATGGCGGCCCGCGTAAGACGCGGCGTAAGGTCGCCATGCCATCTCGCATAATAGTTGCCCGTTTCTGATCGTCGTTCATTTGAATTCCCAGGTGGGTAAAATGAGCAACGATTAAAAATAATTCATACACCCGGAGGTGCGTCGGACACAGGGCTGCAAAAAGCGATGTGCCTAAACGCCACATCTGGAGAATTCGGAATACATCGCATCAAGTGGGCAGCTTCGTTGCATGGACATAGTGTCGCCAAGAAGCTTCGTTCGTACAGAGAGGGGTTACATTGGCTATGTTACCTGCCTGCCGACGCCCAAGCGACGCGTAGCACTTGAATTATCTGCACCATTTTGGCAACACCCGACCAAAGGTTCGATCCTAGATTCTTTTCTTGAGCATCCTTGCACCTGCCTACATTCCGACGCTCCCTGGACCCTGCGACTGTTTACGCTCAACCGTCTCGAGGGATACCTCCTCCCCCTCGGCGGCGACGACTGCGACGACGACCACACACACGCACACATAACCAAACACACAACTATTGTGTGTTGTGCTTCTGAGACGCTTCCATGGCCCCCCCTAACAACGACGACGACGACGAAGATACGACGACGACGACAACGATACGACGACGACGACGACGACGACGACGACGACGACGAAACGACGATACGACGACGATACGACGACGACGACGACGATACGACGACGAAGATACGACGACGACGACGACGACGACGACGACGACGACGACGACGACAACGATACGACGACGACGATCTTGCCCTTGCTTGGGACGTTTCGAGCCCCCCCTCCTAGACGACGAGGATCGTTTCGGATGTGTGCTTCGACCCGTTGGGGCCTCCCGAGGCCCGCAGGGATACGCCTGCGGTCGCTGCGTTCATCCTTCTGCAGGGCCCCTCCCCCTCCTCCTCCCCCTCCTCCTCCCCCTCCTCCTCCTCCTCCTCCTCCTCCTCCTCCTCCTCCTGCCTCATCGCTGGCAGGGCGGCGCTTCCGGCGCCGCCCTTGGCGAGAGCGGTTGGGTCGGGTGTTGCCAGAAGTGCCCCTGGGCCAAGGTGCTCCCAGGAGTCTCGGGGTAGCCCAAACGGCCTCCAAGGCACCCCTCGCGACGCCCAGGGGGGCCCCAGGGGCTCCAAAAATGGAGCGAAAAGCTGGGGGGGGACTTTTGGGCCAGGGGCACTTCTAGCAGCACCCGGTTTTTTTTGGGGGGGACGCGAAATGGGGGGCAGCGGGGGCTGCAGGCAAGGAGAGCCCTTCGGGGCCCCTACAGGGGCCCTCTACAGGGCCCCAAGGGGGCCTTCCGGGCCCGAGCAAGCCACCTTTCTCCCCCCTCGCCCCCCCCATTATCAGGAGGGAAAAAACACACAGACACAACTAATCGTCGATTCCTCAGAAAATATAGGAAAATATGGGAAATGGGGGGGAAGACAAAAACCCAGAAAATATGGGAAAATATGGGGATCCGGTTATTTGTGTGTGTATTTATTTGTGTGTCCTTGGGCCCCTTGACATTAACCACCAATTCACGCCCAGGGTGGGGAGGGGCGCACTGCGCTGAGCCGAGAAGTCCACGCGGGCCTCCGAAAGTTCACACCTGTGCATGTTCTGGTGGCTGCACCACTCCCCCTCGTTCCCCAGACCTCCAGCTCCTTGGAGAGAGTGAGGTGTAAGATGCTCTGCGGCCTCTTGGGGTCTCTTCCTCTTGAGGCTAGAAAGGGGGGGGACCCGAGCTCTTCCTCTAGAGACGGGGACAAAGGAGTTGCGTGTTCTTCTCTCCTCTCTCTCCCTGTCCCGCTCTCGCGCACGCCGTGCTTTGAAAAACGGAAAAAATGTGTTCGTCTTGCAACTCGCCCCCTGCTCGGGGGATCCCCGCTGCCACGCTACCAGCCCATACCAAACGAGCCATCATATGGAGGGTGCACATGAAAGTTGATTCGTGGTGCCACTTGGGATTGCTTGTTAGTGAAGGCGATAGGCCAGATTTACCATCTGGTCCTCGGGTCGTCCTCTTGGCCCCTCCCCAGATGTATGATGTCTTGGTCTCAGATGTATTCAACACGTTGGCCACAGAGCCCGAATTAGCCTTTCTTCCAGAGAGTGGCGTTTTCGTCTCGGAGTGTCCTGCGACAAAAACAGCGTGCTGAGGCCGAAATGATAAAAACACACGACGGCTTGATTTCTTCAGGGTGTTGATTGGCAGGGCACACCGCCCTGCCCCAACCCGCCATCGTCCGCTGCCGTCTTGGCTTCAGCCCTAGGAGGCCCCCCAGTCGGCGTCGCGCCCGGGCCGGTGCCAAAGATGCCCCGGCACGGCGATTGGATGCGTGATCGTCGATGAGGAGCGGCCCGCTCTGAACGGAAGTAGCGCTAAGCCAAACATGGTTGATAATGCATGGGGTAGATGATCATTTGTTGTTCGGTAGTGTGGCTACGTGCTTACTGCGTGTGGCCAGCGGGCAGGTTTCCATCAATGTCATTTGAACGCATGTTTCTAGTGGCTAGCGCCAGTGCTCCCGGACCAAAATCGCAGGCAGGAAGAGCCCTGACCTCCAACACCTTGGACAACAATCGAGACGGACGTGTTTCACAGTTTTCGGCCTCGAAGGGTCGCCCCCAGGCTCCAGGACCGTCAGGTTGCCCCTCTCTCTTCCCGACCAAGATGCATCAGCCCATGATTTGTTTTAGACTTCGACCAGATCTTGTTGTGAAACATACAATGAATGCGTGGGTCACGGGGCTCTGGGATCGTGAAAACATATCGGCAAGGGGTCGAGAGTTCCAGAGCCATCAGTTTTCATCGGAGTACTGGCAGGAATGGTAAGAGTTCGGATTGAATCAAGATCTTCGTTTGTGCCAGCGGAGGGGGAGGGAGGGGGAGGAAGAGGATAAAGGGGAAGAGTGACAGGTGGAATTGGAGGAGGAGGAGGATCAGGAGCAGGAGGAGGAGCAGGAGGAGGGGGAGGGATTGGAGGAGGAGGAGAGGGAGGAGGAGGTGGAGGAGGAGGAGGAGGAGGAGGAGGAGGAGGAGGGAGTGGAGGAGGAGGAGGAGGAGGAGGAGGAGGATTGGGGAGGAGGAGGAGGGGAGGAGGAGAGGAGAAGGAAGAAAAAATAGAAGAGGAGGACGAAGAAGAAGATGAGGAAGAGGAGGAGGAGGAGGATTGGGAAGGAGAAGGTAGAGGAAGGAGGTGGAGGTGGAGGAGGAGGAGGAGGAGCAGGAGGAGGAGGAGGAGGACCCTTGGGGAGAAGGGCGGGCCTTTGGAGGGAGCCCCCCCCCGCAATCGCCTGGCAGTGGGCAAGTCCAGGTTACCCCGCGGGGCGCGAAGACTACAGTCAAAACCCCTAATAAGGACGCGCGACTTTGCTCCGGGTACCCTTGATGTTCCAACCGACTTTAGCCTTGACCACCAGGAAGCACCAATGTACCGAAACTGGAGGGTTTTCACGTGTCGGGCACTGGGAGGCGATATTTCTTCGACACTGTTTCGATATTTTTCTGGGTGCTCGAAGTTACTTCTGGGATGTACTGTCAAAAACCCGAACAAGGACGCGCGACTTTGCTCAGGGTACCCTCGCGTCCTTGCTCTTCCTTGCTCTTGCGTCCTTGAGGTTTCCGTCTTCCGCCGCCCCAAAAATCCCAACTTCGGCTTCCAAGGGTCTTGCGTCCTTGCCACGCGTCCTCAGTAGGGTTTTTGACTGTACCCCTCGAGGAAGAAAAAGCACCACAAACATAAACTGTTGGCGTTCCGCGCGGATCTCTAGGACCGGCGCATGGGCTCCCCCGGCGGCCTCGGAGGTGCCGCCCCACTGAGGTCCAGCGCAGATCCAAGAAATCCAAGCGGAGCGCCAAAAGTTTACGTTCATGCCGTTCGTGTTCTCTGTGTCCAACCACGCTCATGTCCTCCGATTCGCTTCGGTTCGATGTCGATGGCCCCCGATTCCGACTCGACCTGGGCTTCTGATTCGTGTTCCGATTCGGATTCCGATTTCTCGATGGAGGCCCACTGGCCTGCCGATGTCTGCCGACCCGAGGCCCTGCTCGCCCGAGACGTCCTCGGAGAACGACCCGAGTCCCAGGTGGAACCGCATGCAAGCCCTGCCACTGGGGCCCTCGGTGGAGCTCCATATGAGGCCACGAAGCGTGTGAGGGGTGTGCCGAAATTGGGGGTGGGACCGCATGCGAACCCTGCCACTGGGCCTTCGGGCCTTCGGTGGAGCTCCCTATGAGGCCACGGGGTGTGCCGAAACTGAGGTGGAACCCCACGCGAACCATGCCATTGGGGCCCATATGGGGCCAGGAAACGCGTGACGGGTGTGCATGAATGGGGGGTTGAACCGCATGCGAACCATGCCATTGGGGCCTTCAGAGGAGCTCCCTCTGGGGGATGGAAGAACCGCATGCGAATTGGAGATGGAAGAACCGCATGGCTCCATATTAGGCCAGGAAACATGTGAGGGGTTCAAGGGATGGGAGGAGCGGAAGGATGGGGAGGAGGAGGGGGAGGAGGAAGGAGGGAGTGAGTGGCGCGGGGCGCTGTCTCTTCAAAACAAGTGCCCAACACCATAGGATGGTTGGGAAAAAGGCTCCAGCTCCGATCCGAGGCATCCGCGCGGACCTCCGAGCTTTTAGGTTTATGTCATTGTTTTTTCCCCTACTCTGGGAATGTGGCACGCTCATCCTGCTCCGCATTTCGATGCTTCCGGCACGATTCAATTCGATTTCAATGGCTTCCAGTTCCGCTTCGATTCGGCTTCGGGTTCCGATCTAGATTCCGGCTTCTCATTGGAGGCCTAGTTGCCCGCCGATGTTTGCCGATCCGACGTGTCTCCTGATTCGGTTGCCGATTTCTGCCGATTGATTCATTTCGATCGCCGATCCGACTTACCGATTCGATTCTGGGCTCTCCTACAGTGGGGGCACATGCCAAGAAACACCCTGCTTGCCTTCAGGGTGCCCTGGGTTTCTTGGATTTCGATGTTTTCGCCATGGAAAGCGTGACGTTCCCACGCCAAAAATCTGTGGACGTCATCTGATCTCAGGGTTGGGTTTCTCGTAGAAGGTTTCTTGTGGTCGAGCACCTACTGTACCTTCTCATCCATCTTTCCGGCGCCCTGGATTTCCTCGCCCGTGGCCATGTTGGCTCGAGTTGGCCTGGCTAGGCCGCGCCCACTCGGGGTGCCATGTACGTGGCGGCGTGATCATGCACGCGCATGCGTGCTATGAGGTCTGAGCCAGGAGACGGATACGTGGCAGCCCCCGATGGCAATTCGCAATCACCAGGTGTGCTGGGCGGCAGACGTGGACTTGCGATCAACGTCGTCTTGGTTTTGTTTTTCAGCATCAGCGCCCACGCCTCGAAGAACGCCCTGGCGCCGGCGCAGCCCAAGCTGGAGAGGATGGGCCTCGGCCCCGTCGCGTACGCGATCGTGTCCGCGACGCCCATGCTGGGCGGCATAGTGCTGCCCACGGCCTGGGGCTCGGCGTACTTGGACCACGAGAGGTTGGTGCTGGTCGCCGTGCCGCTCGGCGAGCTCCTGGGGTTGGTGCTCGTCACCGCAGGCTTCTGGCTGCTGGAGGTTCCGTGGGCGGCCCGCTGGTGGGCCGAGGCCCTCATCGCCGGGGGGCTGCTCGCTTTCAGCGCCTTCCACGGCGGCGCCTACGTCGTGCAGTGCACGGCGCTCCAGCGGGTGCTGCCCTTCGGGGAGACCACGGGCTTCGTCGCCACGATCGGCTTCACCAAGTGCACCGTGGCCGCGTGCAACTTCTTCGTGCCGCCGATCCTGCTGGAGCACGGCGTCCTCGGGGTGCAGCTCGCCCTGCTGGTCCCGGGCCTGATGTCCGTGGTCGCGGGCTGTTGGTTGGCCTGCCGCGCGGACAGGTTCCCGGTGAAGCACGCGCGTTCGGTCAGGGTCTTGGACCAGGACTCGATCATCTCCGAGGAGCAGGGCCCTCAGGGCGGTTGCTTCACGAACGTGTCGAGGAGGCTCTTCGACGCCTCCAGGGGCACCGGGGTCATCCTGCTGCTGAGCTTCTGGAGGGCCATCATCATGGGGGCCCTGCACTCCTTCGCCACGATTCAGAACGGGTTGGTCTCGAGTTACGGCTTGTCCAGCGAACAGGCCGGGGTGTTGGTGGGCACCTGCCAAACAATCGCCCTTTGCTCCCTGGTCGTGCTCAGCGTCGTCGCTGACTGCGCCGGGAGGCGGGTCCTGATCGTCGTCATGTCGTGCATCGTCGCCGCTGGTGGCATCGTTCTCGCGATGGGCCCAGGCGTGCCCTGGTGGGCATGGCAGGGGTCGCTGGTGTCGGTGGCGCTCGCCTCGCTGGTGATCCCCGTCGTGGCCCTGTCGCTCGTGAAGAGGAACAGCCTTCGAGGCTTGGGCTTTTCGTTTGGTGTGCTCGAGTCCGTGTTCAGCTTGGCGCAGGTGTTCTTCACGCTCGTCATCGGATGCCTCAGGAAGTGGGGCAATGGAGATTATCGAAGGCGCCTACGCTGGGCCACCGCCGCCCCCTGCCTCTTCTCAGCGCCTGTCCGGATGGCCAAACGTTGTGCCGAAGTTTGGCCGAGCTATTGGACGACGTGGGGGAACACTTGGGGGAGGAAGAGAGAGAGAGAGGAGGAGGAGGCCTCTTGGAGGCCTCTTAGGCCGATTCTGGGGCTTCCCTGGGGGTCTCTGAAGGGCATTCTGAGGACCCTAGGGCCTCTTGGGGACTGTTGGGGGCCTTTGGGCCGTTCCCTGGCTCTATTCGCGCGTCTAACTCAGTCGGTGGCCTTACTGGGGGGCTCTCTGGGCCCTCTTGGGGCGCTTTAGGGCCGTCTTGAAGGTCTCTTGAGCCGTCTTGGGGCCATCTTGGGGGCCTTGTGTCCTGGCGCCCTCTTGAGGGCTTCTTGCGCTGTCTTGAAGCTATCGTGGAGGCATGTCGAGCCGTCCTCGGCTGTCGGGATCCCGAAAAGTCAAGAACGTGAGAATACCTCAACATCCCAAGGAACAGATATAGCCAGCGTGGACCCCGAGCAGTCAGTGCACTGCGCATGCGTCAACTGTCTGGTGCAAGCTATGCGGTGTAAGGTATTTGGTGCAAGCCATGTGGCCTAAGCCATGTGGTGCAAGCTGTGCTCAGGCGCGGAAGAAGGACATACACGTACATGAATCCACGCTGGTTTCGAGAGGAGTACGCATTGCTTGCATGTGCGTTTCACGCGGCCAGTATCGCAGGTCGAGGGGCCGTGTTCATGCACGCAGCTGGGCGCGTACGTCCTTTTTGCGGGCCCCTCATGTGTGGTGCACACTACATTCAAAAACCCTAATAAGGACGCGCGACTTTGCTCCGGGTTCCCTTGCGTCCTTGCCCTTCCTTGCTCTTCCTTGCTCTTGCGTCCTTGGGGTGTTCGTCGTCCGCCGCCCCAAGAATCCCGACTTCGGCTTCCAAGGGTCTTGCGTCCTTACCGCGCGTCCTTATTAGGGTTTTTGACTGCACGTGGTGCAAGCCGTGCGGTCGGGCGGCAGCGAGAGGGGGGTAGCGGGTGACGGCGCGGCGAACCCCTCGGCATGCCCCCCCCCTTTCCTGGGCGGCAACGGGCGGCGGCGTGGCGAATCCCTCGACGGGAGGACTCCAGACGTGAGCCAGGAGGGGGAAAACAAAAAAAAAACACGGACACAATGGACCGTCGACTCCCCAGAACATACGGGAAAGTATGGGAAGTGGGGGGAAAGACAAAAGCCCAGAAAATATTGAAAAGATCGGGAATCGTGTTGTTTGTGCGTATTTATTTGTGTGCCCCAGGGCCCCTTCAATGAGTTCGTTGTCACCGCCTGGGTTCCTCTTGGGGTCGTATCGAGGGCCTGCTGGGCTCGCCTTAGGGGCCTCCCGGGCCGTCTCCCGCCTGACTCACTGGAAGGCGGCCCCCGCTTGGAACAACATCCCCAAATTCCGCCACCTCTCTCCAATCACTCGGCTGGCGCGAGCGCCCTCCACACTTTGCCTCCCTCTGCTTCTGCCTCCCTCACTCTTCGCTGCCCCTTCTCTCTTTCTCGCCTCTTCTTGGGCTCCCCCCTTCTGAAGTCCCACATCTCTCCTTCACTCCTTCATCCCGCGCCCCGCTTCCCGCCTAACTGAATGGAAGGCGGCCCCCACTCCCGAAATTCCTTGATTTCCAAGTTGCCCCTCCCTCCATCTACTCGGCTGACACTGCTCCGCTCCTCCCCCGCTCTTCGTTACCCGTTCTCTGTTTTTTTGTTTTCCTCTCTCTCTCTCTGTCATTTTCTGGGGAGTCTCTCTCCCGTTCCACATTTCTCTCCTTCATTATTTCCTTCCTAGCCTCGCTTTCCGCCTAATTGAATGGAAGGCGGCCGCCATTGAAACACACAAATGTTCCAAAGTTCTTGATTGTTTCAAGTTGCCCCCGCTTTCCATTCAGTCCGGCGCCTGGCACAGGCGCAGGAGCCTCTTCAGCGTCTCTTGAGGGTCTCAGACAGCTCCGGAACGCTCCCAAAGCGCCCAGCCAGACCGCAGGAGGGAGACACAGGAGGAGGATGAGGAGATTGTGAACGATTGATGCTGTCTTATCGCGGCAAGCATTGTCCTGGACTGATCTAGAACGCGAACGCAGACGAAGCGCGCGTGACCGCTCTAGGATATATATATATATATATATATATATATATATATATAGGTGCATATATACATATATATATATATATATATATATATATATATAAGTGAATAAGTGTTTGCTTGCATCTATATGCATCTACACACATATATACATATATATATGTGTATATACATATCCTGGGATACTGGGTCGGCGGCTCCAGCCGCGTGCCTCGATTCTCAATGGGGACCCCGGGCCTCCGGGACCTCTCCCCAACGGCCCCAGAGGTGTCCCGGGCGGCCCTCAGATTGGCCAAGAGAGCCCCCAGAGGCCACCAAGACGATCGACGACCGCCCCGATAGCTCCAGCCGCGTGCCTCGATTCTCCATGGGGACTCCGGGCCTCCGGGACCTCTCCCCAACGGCCCCAGAAGTGTCCCAGGCGGCCCTCAGATTGGCCAAGAGAGCCCCCAGAGGCCACCAAGACGATCGACGACCGCCCCGATTCGCTGACAGAGGCGCTCAACAAGCACCAGATGGTCTCCTGGCGGCCCAAAACGCATCCAAGACGCCGCAAGATACCTCCAAGAGCACTCCCACAAGAGTCCCAAGAACCAAAGATCATGGATGTTGTTTCTGTCTTGTTGGAGAATTGTGCATCTCTGCCTTGCTGGCTGCCTTCCTCGCGCGCTCCCCAGAAGGTGCTAATGCAGCTCCTTGGGGGCCCCAGGACGGCCCCCGAAGCGCCCCTGCGGTGTCCCAGACGGCCAAGACGGGCCAAGAGAGCCCCCATGGCCCCCGACATACTCCGGGACCCAAGTGCTAACGGAGGTGCTCAACACGCCCCAGCCGGCTTCCCCACGGCCCGAATAAGCCGTCAACAATCCAAGATGCATCCAAGAGGACTCCCCACGACGGTCCGCGGCCAAGGACGGCTCCCTGAGGGCTCCAACGGCAGTCCAAAGTAAGTCCTACGCGAGTGCGCTCGCGTGACGATGATGACTGAGATGGTGATGATGACGGCGAAGATGGTGATGACAGCGAGGATGGCAAGGGTACACTGACGAGTATGGTGTTGATGACGATGCCGATGCCCAGTACTACGAAGCTGACGCAGATCATGATGCTGATGGTGCAGAGGGTGCGGGTGAGGGTGAGGTTGAGGGTGAGCGTGAAGGTGATGGTGATGGTGACGGTGATGGTGATCATCATGCTGATGCTAATGCTGATGATGGTGGTGGCGATGGTGACGATGGTGATGATGATGATGATTGCGATGGTCTGACTGGCGTCGGTTACGTTGGCGTTGACGATCAAGACCTTGACAGTGGCAATGATTATGACTCCTTTTGCCCTTCGATTCGGCGGTCGCACGTGCATGTGGACCTCCCCCCCTTGGCATACGCTAAAACTTGAACACGCAGCGAAACGCGCGCGATGGTTATAGTACTTTGCGTTTTTTCCTTGAAACAAGTTTATACCTATAGCTATATATCTAGATACACACATCAACCTCTGTCGGCATATGTATGGATGTCACTGTCTGCCGATATCTTTATCAACCTCACGATCGGTCTCCTCTATCAATCCCAATCGACCCGAGTGTCCCTCAATCGATCCTTCTATCATCTGTCGATCGCATTATCTATCCGTCGGGGCAATCATGAGGACAACCAGGTCATTGTTGTACTGCATTTGGGCCTCAATCTCGAGGCGCCGAAGACGCCCAGCGCATCTTTTTCGATCGGAATCCATCGGGACGACCGTCGGGACAACCATCGGGACACCCACGGGACAACCACAGGACAATCGCGAGACAACCGCGGGCATTTGCTCCGACTTCGCCCCAGCAACGGCGGGATCTTTTTTCTCACCCGCACGCAGCTTCGCGTCACCCGCACGCACGGCACGAACACGGACCCGAAACCGAATTCCCGGTGGGGGGTCCCGTTTCACGTCGATCTCGCCCCCCAATTTTCGAGTCAATATTGATGTTTCAATATTCACAGGCCGTGAGGATACTCAGTTCGTGCTTCCAGGCACGGTGGCGGATAGAGCGGCGATGGTTTTCAATGCTTTCTGTTTGTGTGTTGGTGCTGCAACTTCGTTGGTGGTGGCACGCAAGGTGAAGGACCTGGACACTAGCCCAATGAAAGGCGGATGGTCCAGAGTGCAGTTGATAAGCAGGCCGACGCTGCGGTCGCTGTTTGCCTAGTGTGCTCTTGAGCTGGGCAAGACTGATTTCACGGGGTTTTGATGTGTGGAGTTCGTCTTTCGGCCTGCTGCGGAGCACGCCCGACGTGGGACAAGGACTTGGGCCCTGCTTGTCGCGATGCAGGCTATTCCGGCGTTGTGTTGCAAGCCGCTCGTGCCGAGAAGTATGTCCTTGTGGTTAGTTTATGAAGTGTGCTGAAGTTATCGTTGTCGGAAAATACGCATGAAATCAAGCCTGGGCACGGCCTGTTCAGGATAGGCATCGCTCGTGCGGGTATTTGGGGCGCGCTATCGTGGCAGGAGAAGTGCCACTCGCCTTTTCGGCCACCTGTCTGTCTCCAGCTACGCCCCGACGGGCCCGGAATGTGCACAGGATGTGTAGTCTCCGCCAGCTGCGGGCTGCACTTTGGCCTTTATGCCTCTGGAGGTTGTGCAGGCTCTATGTGCTGGCCGTCGCGCGCCGCCCAGCGCGCTCTCGAGAAACGACTCGGTTGGAAAATAAACAACTGGGGCTGAGCTCGCCGAGGGGACTGAGCGTTGCCCCCACACCTGCCAGCAACCCGGCCGCACGCGGAAGGGGGGTAAGGCGAAGGGGGGAAGGCTTCCCAGAAGGCGCAGGCCTTTTGTCTGCAGATGTGAGGCCCGCGCCTTCTGAGAAGCAGCCTCCTTCTCAGAAGCCTTCCCCCCTCCCCCATTACCCCCCCTCTGTGCACCGCCGATCACTGCCGAGGACGCTGCAGCCGAGCAGCGTGCCGCCCAGCGAAGGCCACACAGCCCCGCTCATCAGCACCGCCGCTCGCCGAAGGAGTCGCTCTGTTGGCCCCTGCGCGTAAGCACGGCAGGCTCGTGCAGTTCCGAGGCGGCAGCGACCCCGCTGCGGCCGTTCAAGGTTAAGCGCCGCCAGTTGTCTAGGATCGGCCAATCTTGAATTGTCGTTCCCAAACATTCAGGAGCGAAAGAAGGACGTACACGCACATAAACCCACGCTGGTTTTCGAGAGTGCGCAATGCGCGAACGTTCGTGTCACGCCGCTGGTCTCGCGGACTGGGTGATTGTGGTCATGTACGTGAGTGGGCGCGTACGTCTTTCGCGGGCTCCCTAAACATTCGACGATGCGAGGCCCCAGAGTTCCCGACCGATTCTCGAGTGCAAAGTTTAGCCTCAGGCCAGTTTTTTATCGTCCTGAGGCCCGCAATTGTCGCCGCAGGCCGAAGCGCACAAAAAACAGACCTGGATCGAAATAGCACCCTTGCTGCAGAAAACCCTGAACAGCTTTAAGATCAGATGAGGAAAAAGGTACCCGAAAGAGCGCGTCCTGTGGTCGCTTGGAAGGGGGGGGATGGAAACGGACCCCCCCTCATCTATTTCTCCTCCCTCCCTCTCCTCGGCTGGCGGCGGCGGCGGGGACGACAATTCCCTTTTCTGGGCCGGCGGCGGCGCCTGTGGCGGCGGGCGGCGGCGGCGGGGAACGTCGACGAGGACGGCGGTGGTGGTGGTGGTGGGTTGTGGTGGTGATAGCGATGGTGGTGGTGGCGGTGGTGGTGGTGTGGTGGTGGTGTGGTGGTGGTTTGCGGTGGTGGCAGTGGTGGTGGTGGGTTGTGGTCGTAGCGGTGGTGGTTTGGTGGTGGTGTGGTGGTGGGTTGTGGTGGTGGCGGTGGTTTGTGGAGGTGGTGGGGGTGGGGGTGGGGGTGGGGGTGATAGTGGTGGTGTGGTGGTGGTGGTGGGTTGTGCTGCTGGTAGTGGTGGTGGTTGTGGCGGTAGTGGTGGTGGCGTGGAGGATCGTGGTGGTGGTGGTAGTGGTGGTGGGTTTTTGTGGTGGTGGTTGTGGTGGTGATGGTGCGTTGTGGTGGTGGTGGTTGTGGTGGTGGTGGTGGCAGTGGTGGTGGTGGTTGTTGTGTGGTGGGTTGGTGGTGGTGGTGGGTTGAGGCGGTGGTGGTGGCGGTGGTAATGGTGGTGATCGTCGCTGCCGGCCGCCGCCAGCGCCGGCGCTGGCGCCAAGGCGGGGGGAGGGTTGAACCCCCCCCCGGCGCCAGGGGGGGTTTGAACCCCCCCCCTCCGTCCCCCCCCTGCCTCTGGTCATCGTCGCTGCGTCCCCGCCGTCGGCGCTGCTGGCGGCCGCTGGCGCAGCAGGCGCTGGGGGGGGGTTTCAAACCTGGCCCCCTTCTTGGGAGGAGGGGGGTCCGTGGTGAGTCAGGATCCGGTACCATTTGACAACATGAGGCCAACATGGTTCCATCGGTGGGTGGGTGTGTGTGGTGTGTTGTGTGCGTGTGCGTGGTCGTGTGGCGTGTGCTTGTTGCGTTGTGCGTGTGCGTGTGACGTGTGCGTGTTTGTGTCGTGTGCGTGTGCGTGTGCGTGTGCGTGTGCGTGTGTGTGTCGTGTGCGTAGTGCGTGTGCGTGTGCTGTGCGTGTGCGATGTGCGTTTGTGCTTGGTGCGTGTGCTGTGCGTGTGCGTGTGCGCGCGTGCGCGCGTGCGCGCGTGCGCGCGTGAGCGGCGTGCGCGCGTGCTCGCGTGCGCGCGTGCGCGCGTGCGCGTGTGCGCGCGTGCGCGTGTGCGCGCGTGTGCGCGTGTGCGCGTGTGCGCGTGTGCGCGCGTGCGCGTGTGCGCGTGTGCGCGTGTGCGCGTGTGCGCGTGTGCGCGTGTGCGCGTGTGCGCTTGTGCGCGTGTGCGCGTGTGCGCGTGTGCGCGTGTGCGCGTGTGCGCGTGTGCGCGTGTGCGCGCGCGCGCGTGTGCGCGTGTGCGCGTGTGCGCGTGTGCGCGTGTGCGCGTGTGCGCGTGTGCGCGTGTGCGCGTGTGCGCGTGTGCGCGTGTGCGCGTGTGCGCGGGTGCGCGTGTGCGCGTGTGCGCGTGTGCGCGTGTGCGCGTGTGCGCGTGTGCGCGTGTACGCGTGTACGCGTGTGCGCGTGTGCGCGTGTGCGCGTGTGCGCGTGTGCGCGTGTGCGCGTGTGTGCGTGTGTGCGTGGGTGCGTGTGTGCGTGTGTGCGTGTGTGCGTGTGTGCGTGTGTGCGTGTGTGCGTGTGTGCGTGTGTGCGTGTGTGCGTGTGTGCGTGTGTGCGTGTGTGCGTGTGTGCGTGTGTGCGTGTGTGCGTGTGTGCGTGTGTGCGTGTGTGCGTGCGTGCGTGTGTGCGTGTGTGCGTGTGTGCGTGTGTGCTTGTGTGCGTGTGTGCGTGTGTGCGTCTGTGCGTCTGTGCGTCTGTGCGGTGTGGTGCGTGTGTGCGTGTGTGCGTGGTGTGCGTGTGTGCGTGTGTACGGTAGGTGTGGCGTGTGTGCGTGTGTGCCGTGTGTGCGTGTGTGCGTGTGTGCGTGTGTGCGGTTGTCGTGTGTGCGTGTTGTGCGTGTGTGCGTGTGTGCGTGGTGGGTGCGTGTGTGCGGGTGTGCGTGTGTGGTCTCTGTAGCTGTGTGCCGTTGTGTCGTGTCTCTGTGTGTTGCTTGTGTGCGTGTGTGTGCGTGTGTGCGTGTGTGCGTGGGGTGCGCGTGTGTGTGTGTGGGCGTCGGTGCGTGCGGTGGGTGCGATGCGTGCGGTGCAGGTGGGTGCGTGCGTGCGTGCGTGCGTGCGTGCGTGTGTGTGTGTGTGTGTGTGTTTGTGTGCGTGTGTGTGCGTGCGTGCGTGCGTGCGTGCGTGCGTGCGTGTGTGTGTGTATGTGTGTGTGCGTGTGTGTGTGCGTTGTGAGTGTGTCTGTCTGTATGTCTGTCTGTCTGTCTGTCCCTCTGTCTGTCTGTCTGTCTGCCTGTCTGTCTGTCTGTCTGTCTGTCTGTCTGTCTGTCTGTCTGTCTGTCTGTCTGCCTGTCTGTCTGTCTGTCTATGAGTGTGTCTGTGTCTCCAAAAAGCCGCTAACCTTGAGGCTCGAGGTTTGAACCTCGACGTGGTCACGATGGCAGGGGGCTCCAGGGGCCCTGGAGGGCTCCAGAAGCCCTTCCGAGGGGGGGGGGACCGTAACCAAATTTGGTTGCGATGGCAGGGGGCTCCAGGGGCCCTGGAGGGCTCCTGGGGCCCTTTCCAGCAGGGTGAGACCGTGACCACATTTGGTTACGATGGCAGGAGGTTCCAGGGGCTCTGGAGGGCTCGAGGGCCCCTTCCGAGGGGGTGGACCGTAACCAAATTTGGTTACGATGGCATGGGGGCTCCAGGGGCCCTGGAAGACTCCAGGAGCCCTTCCCAGGGGGGGGACCGTAACCAAATTTGGTTACGATGGCAGGGGGCTCCAGGGGCACTGGACGGCTCAGGGCGGCGCTCCGGAGGGAGGTGGGGACCGTAACCAATTTTATTACGTATCAATGGGCTACAGGCGCCATGGAGGGCTTCAGGAACACTCCAGGGGATGGATGGGAGTCCGTAACCAAATTTGCTTACGATAGGCGGAACTCCAGAAAGGCATCTGGTGGGTTCCAGGGGCCCTTTTCACGGGGGTGGGACCGTAACCAAATTTGGTTACGATGGCAGGGGCTCCAGGGGCCCTTTCCAGCAGAGGGAGACCGTAACCAAATTTGGTTACGATGGCAGGAGGCTCCAGGGAGGCCTTGGAAGGCTCCAGGGGCCTTTCCAAGGGGAGGGGCGTAACCAAATTTGGTTACGCTGGCAGGGGGCTCCAGGGTCCCTGTAGGGCTCCAGGGGCCCTTTCCGGGGGGGACCGTAACCAAATGTGGTTACGATGGCAGGTGGGTCCATGGGCTCTGGAGGGCTCCAGGGGCTCTTCCGAGGGGGGGGACCGTAACCAAATTTGGTTACGATGGCAGGGGGCTCCAGGGGCACCCCCCGGGAGCCTCGTCTTTGAATAAATTGCGAAGCAGTCTCAGGCGGGAGCCTCCTTCCTATGGGCCCCACACCTCATGTTATTAATCCTAGGGGGTCATCAAAATCTTGTAGCTGTCGTCACTTTCGGGTCCTTCAGGTTTGAATGTGGAGAAATCTGAGGCGGGAGCCTCCTCTGTGATTGAATTGCGAGAGACTCTCAGGCGGGAGCAACAAGAACCCACCACATCCTCCGCTCCCTCCTCCCCTTCCTTCTCCTCCCCCTCCTCTCACTTCCTCCTTCCCTCCTCCTCCTCTTTTTCTTTGCCTCACCGTACTCATCCTTGTCTTCGTCCTTATCTTCATCTCCCTCATCTGTTTCACCCTCTATATTCCTCCTCGCCTTCTCCAGGGGCCCTTTTCCAGCAGGGGGAGACTGTAACCAAATGTGGTTACGATGGCAGGGGGCTCCAGGGGCCCTGGGGGGGGGACCCTAACCAAATTTGGTTACGATGGCAAGGGGCTCCAGGGGAACTGGAGGGCTCCAGGGGCCCTTTCCGAGGGGGGAGGGACCGTAACCAATTTTGATTACGATATCAAGGGGCTCCAGGAGCCCTGGAGGGCTTCAGGGACACTTCCCCGGGGGAGGGGACCGTAAGCTTACGATGGCACAGAACTCCAGAGGCCCTGGTGGGTTCCAGGTGCCCTTTTCACGGGGGAGGGACCGTAACCAAATTTGGTTGCGATGGCAAAGGCTCCAGGGGCCCTTTCCAGCAGGGGGAAATCGTAACCAAATTTGGTTACGATGGCAGGGGGCTCCCGGGGGGCTTTGGAGGGCTCCAAGGGCCCTTTCCAAGGGGAGGGGCGTAACCAAATGTGGTTACGCTGGCAGGGGGCTCCAGGGTCCCTGTAGGGCTCCAGGGGCCCTTTCCGGGGGGGAACCGTAACCAAAATGTGGTTCGATGGCAGGTGGGTCCATGGAGCTTTTTTGTCTTTTTGCTTTTTTTTTTTTTTGTCTGGAGAGCTCCGGGGGCTCTTCCGAGGGGGGGGGACCGTAACCAAATTTGGTTACGATGGCAGGGGGCTCCCGGGGTTTAACGGAAGGCTCCAGGGGCCCTTTCCGAGGGGGGGTGGACCGAAACCAAATTTGGTTACGATGGCATGGGGGCTCCAGGGGCCCTGGAGGACTCCAGGAGCCCTTTCTGGGGAGGGGCCGTAACCAAATTTGGTTACGATGCCAAGCAGCTCCAGGGGCTCTGAAGGGCTCCAGGGGCCCTTCCCAGCAGGGTGAGATCGTAACCAAATTTGGCTACGATGGCAAGGGGCTCCAGAGGCCCTGGAGGGCTCCAGGTGCCCTTCCGAGGGGGGGGGCTTAACGAAATATGGCTTCGATGGCAAGGGGCTCCAGGGGCCCTGGAGAGCTCCATGGGCCTTTTCCGAGGGAGGACGTAACCAAATTTGGTTTCGATGGCAGGGGGTTCCAGGGGCCCTGGAGGGTTCCAGGAGCTCTTTCCGGGGGGGGCGGGGGGCGGCTGGCCGCCGCTGCCTCGCTGCCGCTGCCGCCGCTGCCTCGCTGGCGACGGTTGAAAATGTGTGCGTTTTCCCCGTGCGAAACCGCTCAGACGGTAAAAAAAAACCCGAGTGGATTGATACATTTATTTGTTCAATGATTGCATTCGATTTGGTTTCTGGTCGACGTTGGTCGCCGCGTTACGTATGAACTTACGTCTTCCCATTGGTTGTTGATGAACCCAGCGAGTTCGCACGGGGAAATGCAGGTGTTTTTGTGCTTTCATCTTTAGTCGCCCCGCCTTTCCCCTGGTGTGCTGATCAGAGCTCGTTTTACTGCGTAGTTGACATTGACTTCTTCTGGGAGTAGTTGGCGCTATCTTCATGTGGGAGTAGTTGGCGCTGTCTTCCTTTGAAGTAATGAACGCTGTCCTCGTTTGGGAGTAATCGCTTCTGGGACTCTGGATTTTCTGATTCTCAGAAATTCAGGGATTCGGAAACTCTGAAATTTGACATTGAATCATTGATTTTCCTGAAATTGAATCGTTGCAATTAGACATTGAATCATTGAAATTTGATTTTAAAGAATTCAGAAGTTCAGGAATTCGGGAATTCCGAATGGATTTCTGGATTTGTTGATTCCCAGAAATTCAGAAATTCGGAAATTCGCCCCTGAACCTTTGGATTTTCTGATTCTCAGAAATTCAGAAATTCGGAAATTCGGGAATTCGTGTCTGGACCAGTGGGTTTTCGCATTCTCAGAAATTCTGAAATTCGGTAATTCGGAAATTCGTGTGTAGACCCGTGGATTCTTATATTTTTAGAAATTTGGGAATTCGGAAATTCGCCCCTGGACTTTCGAATTTTCTGATTCCCAGAAAGTCAGAAATTCGGTAATTCGGAAATTCGCGTCTGGACCCGTGGATTTCCGAACTCTCAGAGATTCGGAAATTTGGAAATTCGCCCCCGGGAATCTGGATTTTCTGATTGTCAGAAATTCAGAAATTCGGTAATTCGCCCCTGGGACTCTGGATTTTCTGATTCTCAGAAATTCAGAAATCCGGGAATTTGGAAATGCGCGAATGGACCCCTGGATTTTGTGATTCTCAGAAATTCAGAAATTCGGAAAATCGCTTCTGTACCCATGGATTTTCTGATTCTCAGAAATTCGGAAATTCGTTCCTGGGACTCTGGATTTTCTGATTTCGTTCTCCAAAATTCAGAAAATCGGAAATTCGCCCCTGGGATTCTGGATTTTCTGATTGTCAGAACTTCAGAAATTCGGTAATTGCAAATGGACCCCTGGATTTTCTGATTCTCAGAAATTCAGAAATTCAGAAATTCGGAAATTCGGAAATTCGCAACTGGAACTTCGGAGTTTTCTGACTCTCAGAAATTCTGAAATTCGCCCCTGGGCAAATCCAGTTGCGAATTTCCGAATTTCTGAATTCCTGAGAATCCGAAAATCCAGAGGCTCCGGGGCGAATTTCCGAATTTCTGAATTTCTGAGAATCAGAAAATCCAGAGCCCCAGGGGCGAATTTCCGAATTCCCACCCGCCCTCTGGGCGTCGGTGGTTTAAGGAGTTTCCTCTTCCACCCCTCCTTCTTCCCCTTCGGGGAGGGGTTTACCCCTCCCCCTACCCCCTCCCCACTGACCTGGACAGGGGGTTTCCGCGGCGCGTTGGAGCGCCCAAGACGGCCTCGGCGAGGAAGCCAACATCATTGATTTTACTATGGTTTCGGCCCCAGGGGTTTACCCCTCCCCCTACCCCCTCCCCACTGACCTGGACAGGGGGGGCCGCGGGTAGTTAGAGCGTCCAAAACGGCCTCGGCGAGGAAGCCAAAATCATTGATTTTACTATGGTTTCGGCCCCATTTTGGCCTTCTGAGGGGGGGGCTGAAATTTAGGAACCCCCCTTCTTTGATCGATTTCCTCCACGATGGCCGCAAGAGGCCCCCAGGATGCCCCAAGAGGCCGCAGGATGGCCCCAAGATGGCCCCAAGAGGCCCCCCAAGAGGCCCCCAGGAGGCCCCCAAGAGACCCCCCAGAGGCCCCAAGAGACCCCCCAGAGGCACCCAAGGTGCTCCCAGAGGCCCCAAGATGGCCCCAAGAGGCCCCAAGAGGCCCCCAGGAGGCCCCAAAGAGGATTCCGAACGGCCCACAGAGGCCCCCCCGAGGCGCCCAAGACGCCGAAAAGCCCTTCAGGACGACCCTCTACTCGCCTAGGCGTCGTTTCTGGACGGGCTGGTGGGGATACGCGAAGCGTTTAGAATTTTTAAATGTCTGAATTTCTGAGAATCAGAAAACCTCAACGTTCCAATGGCGAATTTCCGAATTTCTGAATTTCTGAGACTCAGAAAATCCCGGGGTCCATTCGCGAATTTCTGAATTTCTGAATTTCTGAGAATCAGAAAATCCAGAGTCCCAGGGGCGAATTACCGAATTACCGAATTTCTGAGAAATCAGAAAATCCAGAGTCCCAGGGGCGAATTTCCGAATTTCTAAATTTCTGAGAATCAGATTATCCCGGCAAAGCAACCTAACAGCGATGTGTAGAAGCATATATGGAAACATTCCCCTTAAGATCCAGATGAGAATCCAGTTGTAGAATTCTCCTGTACTCGCAGTCGCAGTCGCATTCGCGATGACAGTCGCAGTGGCAACGGCAGTCACAGTCACAGCCTCAGCCTCAGCCTGCCTCAGTATCAGCCTGCCTCAGCCTCAGCCTCAGCCTGCCTCAGCCTCAGCCTCAGCCTTGCTTCAGCCTCAGCCTCAGCCACAGCCTGCCTTCAGCCTCGGCCTCAGCCTCAGCCTGCCTCAGCCTCAGCCTGCATCAGCCTCAGCCTCAGCCTCAGCCTCAGCCTCAGCCTGCCTCCGCATCAGCCTGCCTCAGCCTCAGCCTCAGCCTGCCTCAGCCTCAGCCTCAGCCTGCCTCAGCCTCAGCCTCAACCTTTTCCTCAGCATCAGCCTGCCTCAGCCTCAGCATCAGCCTGTCTCGGCCTCAGCCTCAGCCTGCTTCAGCCTCAGCCTCAGTCTGCCTTCAGCCTCGGCCTCAGCCTCAGCCAGCCTCAGCCTCAGCCTGCATCAGCCTCAGCCTCAGCCTCAGCCTGCCTCAGCCTCAGCCTGCCTCAGCGTCTGCCTCAGCCTCAGCCTCAGCCTCAGCCTCAGCCTCAGCCTCAGCCTGCCTCAGCCTCAGCCTGCATCAGCCTCAGCCTCAGCCTGCCTCAGCTTCAGCCACAGCCTGCCTCAGCCTCAGCCTCACCCTGCCTCAGCGTCTGCAGCCTGCCTCATCCTCAGCCTCAGCCTCAGCCTCAGCCTCAGCCTCAGCCTGCCTCAGCCTGCCTCAGCCTCAGCCTGCCTCAGCCTCAGCCTGCCTCAGCCTCAGCCTCAGTCTGCCTCAGTATCAGCTTGCCTAAGCCTCAGCCTCAGCCTGCCTCAGCCTCAGCCTCAGCCTGCTTCAGCTTCAGCCTCAACCTTAGCCTCAGCCTCAACCTGTTCCTCAGCCTCAGCCTCAGCCTGCATCAGCCTCAGCCTCAGCCTCAGCCTGCCTCAGCATCAGCTTGCCTCAGCGTGTGCCTCAGCCTGCTTCAGCCTCAGCCTCAGCCTCAACCTCAGCCTCAGCCTCAGCCTGCCTCAGCCTCAGCCTCAGCCTGCCTCAGCCTCAGCCTCAGCCTGCCTCAGCAGCAGCCTGTCTCAGCCTCAGTTGGCTACGGGCATTCAAAATGTGGCCAGGGAATGGAGTTCTGGGAACTCGAAGAGCACGAAGTGGCCTACAGTTGGCTCCGGGCATTCAAAATGTGGCCCGGGAATGGAGTTCTGGGAACTCGAAGAGCACGAAGTGGCCTACAGTTGGCTCCGGGCATTCAAAATGTGGCCCGGGAATGGAGTTCTGGGAAATAGAAGAGCACGAAGTGGCCTACAGTTGGCTCCGGGCATCCAAAATGTGGCCCGGGAATGGAGTTCTGGGATGTCGAAGAGCACGAAGTGTGTGACTGTTGCATCCGGTTATTCTAAATGTGGCCCGGGAATGGCGTTCTGGGATCTCGAAGAGCACGAAGTGTGTGACTGTTGCATCCGGGTATTGAGAATGTGGCCTGGGAATGGAGTTCTGGGAAGTCGAAGAGCACGAAGTGTGTGACTGTTGGTGAAAAACGAGCCCGGCACCTGCCGCCCGGCAACTCCCAACACCTGCCCGGACCCCCCTGTGGAGTGATCTGCTGCTCTCTTTTGATCCCACTAGAAACCTATCAGTCTTCGCTGTTAGGTAAAAATCCATGGGCACAGAGGCGAATTTCCGAATTTCTGAATTTCTGAATTTCTTACAATCAGAAGATCCCAAAGCTCCAGTTGCGAATTTCCGAATTTCCGAATTTCTGCATTTCTGAGAATCAAAGAATCCACGGGTCCACACGAATTTCCGAATTACCGAATTTCGGAATTTCTGCGAATCAGAAAATCCAGAGTCTCAGGGGCGAATTTCAGAATTCTCGAATTTCTGAATTTCTGACAATCAGAAAATCCAGAGTCCCAGGGGCGAATTCCCGAATTTGTGAATGTTGGAGAATCAGAAAATCCATTGGTACTGAGGCGAATTCCCGAATTTCTGAATTTCTGGGAATCAAGAAATCCAGAGTCCCAGACGCGAATTTCCGAAGTCCCGAATTTCTGAATTTCTGAGAATCAGAAAATTCATTGGCACAGAGGCGAATTCCCGAATTTTTGAATTTCTGAGAATCAAGAAATCCAGAGTCCAAGACGCGAATGTGTGAATTCCCGAATTTTTGAATTTCTGAGAATCAGAAAATCCAGAGTCCCAGAAGCAAATATCCGAATTTCTGAATTTCTGAATTTCTGAGCGTCAGAAAATCCAGAATTCAATTAGCGAAATCCGGAACTTCCGAATTTCTGAATTTCTGAGAACAAGAAAATCCAGAGGCTCAGGGGCGAGTGTCTGAATTTCAGATTTTCTGAAATTCTGAGAATCAGAAGCTCCAGAAGCCCAGGGTCGAATTCATGAATTTCCGGACTTCTGAATTTCTGATCATCCGAAAATCTAGATCTTTAGGGGCGAATATCTGAATTCCCGAGTGCCTGAAATTCTGAGAATCAAATAAAATGTGTTCAGAAGCGAATTCCCGAATTTCCGAATTCTTGAATTCGTTTCATATGGTTTGTTTCAGACTCCGGCCAGTTCGCACAGAGAAAACACGTGTTCTTGATGACGTCAATCTTCGTTGTCGCACCTCGTCCTCTGGGGTCTTGGACGGAACTTGCTCTGCTGCCCCTCCGCCCATTTAGGCTCGAGATTGTAGACGTCAGGCCTATTCCTGTGGCTGGCGGATGCGTCCTCCCGCCTCGCGCACTGGGCATCGCTGGCGCCATGAACTCGCAGATGCCGGTGAGGAAGACGTTCATCCAAAACGTGGAGTCGCCAGGGAATCCGAGGAAGCGCGCCTCTTCGATGCCCCCCGCGTGCCCCGTCGACCAGGGCTCGCGCGACGATGCTGAACAGGCTGAATTGGAAGCTGCGCTAAAATTCGCGTCCCGCCGCGCCGCTGGCGGCGTGGCTGCGCGGCCTCCAGCGCCGCCTGCGCCTGCGTTCGCAGCTGCGCCCGAGGCCCAGGCGTCGCCCAAGGCCAAGGCGCCGGCCTCCTCGTCGGGCGAGGTCGCCGAGAACATCCCGACGGCGCGCAGCGGCGGTGCCCCCCCCGGCGGCGCCCGCTGTCCACGACGGCGGCTTCCAGTGGCCCACGTCGCCGCAGACGCACAACCGCCTCGCGCGCGAGCTGAAGCGCGTCAACGAGAACCTCCTGGGCCCGCCAGCGCGCGGCCACCAGGCGAACGACGCTGCTGTTCGGGAGGCAGGTCAAAGAGTCGATGTGCGAGCTCGTGGAGCACATCTTCACCTCCCCTGACAGTAGCGCGGTTGCAATGGCGAAGCGAGTCATGAACGCGGCAGCGGCGAATGAGGAGTTCAAATGTCTCAGCCACGACGCCGCCATCAAAGCCGCGTTCGCCATCATCGGGC
Source organism: Prorocentrum cordatum (assembly GCA_963575745.1). NCBI lineage: Eukaryota > Dinophyceae > Prorocentrales > Prorocentraceae > Prorocentrum > Prorocentrum cordatum. The sequence continues at coordinate 745,199 of CAUYUJ010015949.1, forward strand.
AGACGCCCATGTCGCAGAGGGCAGGAGAAATACACGCGCTCCACACTTTCGTGGCGCAGTCTGGGCTTTGTCCAGGGCGGAGTGGGCAGCGCACGGAGGTAGGAGGAGTCGGCTTGCAGGGGGGGGCGGGCGCGGGGGGGGCGCCAACGATCGCGCCGATTCCATCGCGGCCCGCTGCCCCTTCCCGGGGCTCTCAGGAATGCTCCGGGCCCAGTCGGCCTCGCAGTCGGCGCCGGCGTCGCGTCGCCCGCGAGCGCCAGCCGGCGGGCGGGCCGACCTTGTTGCGCATGTTCGGCGCGAGAGACCCGCGCGGGCCTCGCGCTGTGCCCGCGCCCCAGGGCGACGGCCCAGGCCACTGTAGCCCCCCGCGCTGGCGCGATGGCCTCGCGCGCGGCGCAGGAGCGGGCGCCGCCGACCGTTCGGTTCGGTTCCGCTCACTTCTCATGCGAGAACGCAAAGCCCCCATGCTGCGCGCTTTGCGCGCTGAGCAATGCGATGCAGTTGAGACGGCCGCGCGTTCAATTGGAAACCGCAACGCAAGTTTCCATTCCCGCGCGCGGGGCGGGGCATGAACTTACAGATGCGCCGACGGTCGAGAACTCGCGCGCGCGCCCGCGCCTGCCATGTTGGGCGCGCGCACTGGGCCCGGAAATCTGTGGCTCGGCCGCCCGATGCGCCCCAAGAATCGCTCCGCCTCCCCCCCCGCCCCCCTCCCCCTCAAAACTCTTCCGCGCTCCTGGAAAAACCATGCCGCCGAGGCGGGAGCTCGGGCCGCGGCCTGATGGTCCCCGTGGCACAGGGGAATCAAAGGAATCAGCGCGGAATCAGTACAGAATCAAAACAGAATCGGCACAACTGCGACCCCTGATTCTAGCGGAATCAAAAGAATCAGCACGGAATCAGTACGGAATCACAGGAGGAATCGGCGATAGAATCAGAATCGGCCAGAACGGGGAAGTAGGCCAGAATCGGTGCCAGAACCCATGGAGAGAGGCCTTTTCCCGCGAGTTCCTTGCGGCGGGTCCGCGGCGCGGGCGCGCCGCGCGACTTCGCTGGTTCAGCGAGGCGCGCAGTCGGCGGCCAGAGTGAACAGGTTGTTTTCAGGGCGATATCCTGGCGGCGCGCTGGCGCATTGCGCCTTTGCGCATTCCTGGCGGGCTGTTTGAGGGCGACCCGGCAGCGTCGGCCGAATGGCCCGCAAATACCGCGCGGCCGATCGCGCGCCCCATGCGGTCACGTCGACCGCCCTGTGCCGCGACGGCCGCGCGCCCCGGACCGCGCCATTGCCGCGTTGGATTGGGCGGCGCAGCGCCCGTCCTCCAAAAGTCGTCGCACGCATATCGCTCGCGTCGAGCCAGCAGCAATCGCTCCCAAAAGCAGCCTTGACAGGCGCCCCATGCCCGTTGTCGCCCGGTTCCGATCAAAATCATAGTTTCTTAGGATGCGCTTGCGCGAATGTGAGCGCGCGGGCAAGTAGCGCGCGCGCTTGGCGCAGCCTGGGAAATCCAACATGGAGCCCCCCCGGGGGCGCGGGGCGCCGGCGACGCCTCCGCCCGCCTCCCGCGCGCCCGACCCCCCCCGCAAGCCGACTCCTCCTACGCGGGGGGGGTGATTTCGCGCAGGCTCTCGCCAGGCTCCTGCCGCAGGACGCGATCTCGCAGGTGGAGTACCTGCTGTCGGATTCTCCGAGCGAGTACTTTCTCCGCCGCCTGCCGAACTGCCGCGGCGCGGCGGAAGACCCCGTGCACTTATCGACGAGGATCGACGGGCGCACCCGCGAGCGCAGGGCGGCTCTGTCATGGCGAGCGCTGAAGCTGCACAAGAAGCCCCAGTGCCCCGCGCCGCCGGAGTTCGACATTTACCACGGCGAGCACAGGCGCATCCCCGAGTGGGACACTGTTCGGCCAGGCCGAACGTTCACCGATGCCCGGCGAGCGGCGCACCTCGAGAAGCCGCTCACTGGCGTGCGCGAATACGTCGGGGCCCTCCGGCGCATCGCGCTGATGTACCCGAGCACTTTGACCCGCAAGGATCTGAAAAAGGGGTGTCAGTTCTGCAGCATTTTCAGCGCGCGTGCTCGCACTTCTACTACACGCAGAACGTGTCCGTGTTCAGGCGCCTGCACCCTGACGCGCTGAAGAACACGATGCGCAACGAGGCCATCCATCGCCAGGTCAAGGACTGGGGGCGTTGCGTGTTTCAGTGCCGCCGGGAGCGCATCGTCCTCGGTGGCAAGATTTTCGGCGTCTACAAGGCGCTCGCGCACTCTTGCCAGCAAGGCGCAGCGGTTCTTCGCGAGGGGTGGAGGATCTTCGAGTTTCCCACGTGGAGTTGGAGTAGATGGGGGAGTCGGAGGGTCGCGCCGCATCGCCGATGAATCGGCGACGCGGCGCAAACCTGAACCAGTTTTTCTGTGCCTCGGCGTCGCCGACGCATCGTCGATGCATCGGCGATGCGGCGCGCTCTTCCGACCCCCCCATGTGCTTCGACCCCGTTCGGGAAACCCCCAGGATCGCGCTGCTCGCGGGCGCGCTCTCCAAGGGAATGACGCCCGCGTTTGCGAGCGGCGCTCCAGTCGCCATCGGAGACCGCGCGCAGCTGCGCGCGCCCATAGTGGCCGCGTCCGACGAGGGCGCCGCGCGCCGCGCGGCCCGCCGCGCATCCCAGCGGATGCGCGCCGCTGACAAGCGAGTCCTTGACGAGAGCCGCAAGTCCAAGCGGGCGCGTTGAGGCCTTGCCACGGTTGGCTGTCCTCGCCACGATGCAAGGAGGTGCCACGAAAGACGCAGGGCCGACAGGCGAGGTAGGTAGATGCGCGCACCTGTGATTGTCCCCGCCGAAGTTCGGGGCGCCCGAAGCGCGCCCGCCGCGCGCCCATCTCCTCTGCGGAGGGCCCGGCACTTTTGACGCCTGTTTGCTTCCCTGCGCATGCAATCATCACCATCGCCATTCTCTCGGCGCGCCTCCATTTTTCCCTCAAAGTCTGAATTCAGGAAGCCATGCGAATTCTAATATTTCCCCGTGTGAACTCGGAAGAGTCATTAAATACACATCGGAAAACTACAAATTATCCCGGCAAAGCAACCTAACAGCGATGTGTAGAAGCATAGCTGGAAACATTGCCTGTGGTATGCATGTAAGAGCGCCGTTGTAGAATTCTGGTGTTCTCGCAGTCGCATTCGGATTCGCAGTGGCAGTCGCAGTGGCAACATCAGCGGCAGTCGCAGTGGCACTGCCAGTAGTTGCAGTAGCAATAGCTACACTAGCAGCAGCAACAGCAGCAGCAGCAGTAATAGTAACAGTAGTAGGCCAACTTGTTTTCGGCACGTTCTTGTTCGGACGTTCCTTTATTTCGCTTCGGTATCCGGCCGAACTGCTTCACGTGCTCGACGAGCGTCTGCAGAGGACCGCTCAATGCAGCACGCGGAGGAGCAGCGTTGTTCCCTGCCGCAGGCTGAGGAGCACCGCTGTTCAATGCAGCAGGGTCAGGAGCACCGCCGCCAGACCGAGAGCTATCAGCACGTCCTGGCATTAAGGTGCGCAGTAGGCGCTGCGCAGTTCCTTTGAAAGGAAATCTTCGAAAGCAGGGCTGTAGCCAAGAAGGCTACGGGGACGATGATGAAGATGAATATGATGAGTCTTGGAAGTATGGGAAGTGGAAGAGCACGAAGTGGCGTACAGTTGGTTCCGGGCATTCAAAATGTGGCCCGGGAGTGGAGTTCTGGGAAATGGAGAAGCACGAAGTGGCCTACAGTTGGCTCCGGGCATTCAACATATGGCCCGGGAATAATGTTCCGGGAAGTCCAAGAGCACGAAGTGGCTTACAGTTGGCTCCGGGCATCCAAAATGTGGCCGGGACTGGAGTTCTGGGAAGTCGAATAGCACGAAGTGGCCTAGAGTTGGCTCCGGGCATCCAAAATGTGGCCCGGGAATGGAGTTCTGGGAAGTCGAAGAGCACGAAGTGGCCTACAGCTGGCTCCGGGCATTCAAAATGTGGCCCAGGAATGGAGTTCTGGGAGGTCGAAGAGCACGAAGTGCGTGACTGATTGCTTAAAACGAGCCCAGACCTCCCTTCTGAGTCATCAGATGTTTTTTTTTGACACCACTAGAAACCTATCAGTCTTCGCTGTTAGGTAAAAATCGCAACCATCGGCAACCAGGTCAGAGCGGAAACCGGCCCGAACGAAGGTTCTGATCACACAAACCATAAGAAAACATGTGTCATTGCATATTCAGGCGGTTTCGCACGGGGAAACGCTTGGATTTTGAAAGTAATGAAGGTATACCCTCCATGGGGGTGCGACCAAAGACGAAGAGGGCGGGCATCGAGGATTTGTGATATATGCGTTTGGTGCCACGCGCGCGTATAAGAGCGAACAGTCTTTAAACAAGTGTTGTCGTTGTGGTCGTTTTCGCTGCCGTCGTCGCCCCGCGACCCCCCCGCGATTTGCCCGCGACCCGCCCACGTCGCACCCGCGACCCACCTCACCCGTGACCCACCCGCGAGCGCGCCCGCTCCCTCATTGCTATCCGCAAATGCGGTGCGCCAGGTATGCATGTACCTGTGTGTATACATTTTACATGTGTATCGGGCTGTCGATGCATAAGCGCGTATATGCGTACGTATGTGTGTACATGTGGATGTGTGTATGGATCACTTGTAGCACGCATACCCATGTGCACGCATCGTTGCACGTGTGTGGTTGAATGTATGTTAAGACGCATGCGGGCCTTTTGATGCGTGATTATGTGCGCACGTGCACGTGTCACGTAGAGGTCAGGTGTATGCGTTTGTTTATCCATGTGCATACGTGTTTTCATACATGCATTCATGCATGCGTATGGGACCACTTATGTACACGTGTAAGTCCAAATTGACATGCATGATCATCTCATATCAAGGACAGACATGCGAATACATGGATGAGCATGCGGGTATGTATGTGTAAAATAATGCTCGTATGCATGCGTTTGGTTGCAAGTGCATTGATTGTGTAGTTGTACGTAAATATATGTGCACACTCACATATGAATATTTGCCCATATATATATATATATATGTATGTGCGAACACACATGTATGAATATATATAAAGGTATATATACACATATGTGCAAATTCCTATATGCATATCCACAGGATGATATCTGTATGCCGGGCCGTGCACGCTCCTGCCGCGTGCGTGCACGCTTACACGAACACTTGCACAGTGCGTATGTATGATGCGTGAACTTTTCGTCCAACGTTGCATGTTTGCATGTAAACTTTAAGTGCACATGCATGCGCGTACGCATGTACAAACGTTGTTCCTGACGTGAACAAATGTATTGATCTGTGCGCGTGTGATTGTAATTGTATAAATACACATCCACATGCTTGTTTAAGTGTGTACGCGTTGTTTTGCTTTTTCAGATGCATGCACAAATCTAGAAATGTGCTTTTATACTTGAGTAAATATTTGCATACACAACCATACATGAATATATACACATATGCACACATGCGTGTTTGCATATATACTAGTGTGTGTATGTGTATATATATATATATATACATATCCATAGTAGCCTGTATACATGTTGAATGTTTTTGTAGTGTATGCGCACGTATACATTGATACATACTAGACATAACGGTACACACACTTAGTTACTCATTGTGTACATGTACACACATCCTTTACAGATATTCATACGCATGTCTCCTCATTTTTGTACACGTGGATACATGCGACTTGCAATGTTTACACGTACGTGTTGTATACTATTGTTGTATAGCCACATGATAACACATACATTGTATACCAACATGTACGCACATGCATGCGCGCATTGTACATCCATACAATCACATTCAATTACACGCATAACCATATGCATTTTTTATGTACGTGAATGTATGAATACACATCTCTGTATATGTCTATCTTGTACCCGTGTACATGACATATATGTGTGTGCTCATGTAATTGTATTATATATATAGATATGTGCGTATGCAAGCGTATTTATATGTACGACAATGCATGCACTTGTATGTTATGCTTACGTACACACACATTATGTCACACACACACACACTCTTCTATAACATATACAAAAGTATCCCGGCAACGCAACCTAACAGCGATGTGTAGAAGCATATCTGGAAACATTGCCTGTGGTATTCATGTAAGAGTGCTATTGTAGAATTCTGGTGTTCTCGCAGTCGCATTCGGATTCGCAGTGGCAGTCGCAGTGGCAACATAGCGGCAGTCGCAGTGGCACTGCCAGTAGTTGCAGTAACAATAGCTACACTAGCAGCAGGGTCAGGAGCACCGCCGCCAGACCGAGAACTATCAGCACGTCCTGGCATTAAGGTGCGCAGTAGGCGCTGCGCAGTTCCTTTGAAAGGAAATCTTCGAAAGCAGGGCTGTAACCAAGAAGGTTACGGGGACGATGATGATGATGATGCTGATGATGATGATGATGATGATGAAGATGAAGATGATGAGTCTTGGAAGTCTGGGAAGTGGAAGAGCACGAAGTGCCATTGAGTTGGTTCCGGGCATTCAAAATGTAGACCGGGAGTTCAGTTCTGGGAAGTCCAAGAGCAAGAAGTGGCCTACAGTTGGCTCCGGGCATCCAAAATGTGGCCCGGGAGTAATGTTCTGGGAAGTCCAAGAGCACGAAGTGGCCTACAGTTGGCTCCGGGCATCCAAAATGTGGCCCGGGAGTGGAGTTCTGGGAAGTCGAAGAGCACGAAGTGGCTTGCAGTTGGTTCTGGGCATCCAAAATGTGGCCCGGGAATGGAGTTCTGGGAAGTCGAAGAGCACGAAGTGGCTTACAGTTGGCTCCGGGCATTTAAGATGTGGCCCGGGAATGGAGTTCTGGGAGGTCGAAGAGCACGAAGTGTGCGACTGTTTGCTTAAAACGAGCCCGGCCCTGGGCCCGGCCCTCGCTGTCCGGATGCCGCCCAGACCTCCTTTCTGAGTCATCAGATGTTCTTTTTTGGCGCCACTAGAAACCTATCAGTGTTCGCTGTTAGGTAACAAATACAAATTTTATGATTGTATACAGCCGCCGTCATATGGTACCAAATCCAGCACCTTACGAGGGGGGTCCCCCCATGGTTTTGGGGGGGAGGAGGGTCCTCCTGGTTTTGATCGACGGCGCCGAGGGTCGGGGGGGGCCCACCCCCCGGTTCGAAACGCGCCGCCGAACGTTCCCAAGGCGAGCGCCCGTGAAACGCGTTCGCTCAGGTACCCATACCGCGACCCTTCGCCCGTTTCCCGTTTTTTCGGCCTCCTGCGAGGCCTTCGCCGGCACCGCTGGATTCGCCTCGATCGAAATCCTGGCCCGAACGCACCCCGGGAGAGGCCCAGGGAGTAGCAGTAGCGGCATTTTCGTTCCCCACAGAAAGGCAGCCGGTGGAGAGCCACGAGGGGCAATGAGGGGGGGTAGCGGGCCCCCGATCTCAAGGCCAACGCCACGGGGGAGGGCAACCAGGGGGGGGGCCTCGGGCCCCTGAGTTCCGAGGCTCGGCGTCCGCCACCGGGCGTTTGAAGACATGTACGGAGAACAAAAACCGCAGAATTGGCAAGAATTGACCAGAATTGGCCCATGCAGCAGCCCCTGGAGACAGGGTCGCAATTTCTGGGGACCTGCTGTTGAAAAGCGAGAGTCCAAGGATAAACACAGCATAACAGTCACTTTTGGCGCCCCGCGCTGATTTCTTGGATTCGCGTTGGGCCCGTCGCCTCCAGCGCCGCCCCTGGCGCGCTCCGCGCGCCAGGGAGGGGGGTCCAGCGCAGATCCAAGAAATCCGCGCAGAACTCCAAAAGTGTTTGTTTATGCCGTTTTCTGCGCGTCTCAACATACCATACAGAACCCATTCTGCTGAGAGCCATAGTTCGTCGGGTACTTGGGTCTGTTTCGGCATCACGGTCGTCTCCGATCCACCGCCAAGGATGACCCCCCGCGCGGAACCTGCGCGCCCCGCGCCCGCTGGTCCAGATCTTTGACGTCGCGATCTTCTTCGCAACGTGAACCCCCAGGGGTGGTCTCGACCAATCCCCAGGGACCGGCCGGTTTCTCACCGAGAGTCGCTTTCCGACTGTCCCGGGGCCCGGCGAGGGCGCCGAGAGGGTCGGTCGTTATTCTTTCCACTACATGAGTTGTCCCCCTTTTTGTATTGCCCAGTCAAGGGATACCCCCCAGCGGAGGATGAGCAGGACGAAGAGGTCCCCTGGCCTAAAGGCCAGCATATCGCGTAGCCATGGCCCCTTAAGGCAGGGGCGGTGGAGCAGTGGCCGTACGTGCAGACGGGGCGATCCTTCCAGCCATCCCTCTTCTGGTTTTTTCCTTTTCATCATACCTCGTTCCACGTTGATCGTGTTGGTGCTGGGGCGTCAAGAGATGAGGAGGAGGAGAAGGAGGAGGAGGAGGAGAAGGAGGATGAGGAGGACCAGGAAAAGCCAGAGATACACTAAAAAGGCGGCAATACACCGTTCCGTCCCAATGCCCCTCATCTTAAGTGCGTACAAGTTCTCCTTTCCATCTCAAGAGCCGCCCGTATCAACGACCAGCACCTCTTATGGACCTGCCAAGCGGGCGCGTGCTCTTTTTTGTTGAAAGGGACCGAACTACCTTGCATCCTTCCATCGTGTCATAGGGGACTCGCAAAGGTATGATCATAGAGTCGGGGCGCTGAACAACGAACCCTTCTTGTTTGGGAGGGGCTCAGTGTCCCTTGGTTGTTTTAGAGTTCGCCTTAGGTGTTCCTTATGTATTCGATGGGAAATCGAAGTTCAACTTTTGGAGAAAAAGGCCTCGTTCCTTTCTTAGGGTTCCTTTGGTCAACGCCTCGACTGTACAGTTCGAAGAGGTGCCCATCGAGATCCCCGCTCTGCAACCCCACCTCTGCAACCCTAGCGCTGGCTACCCACACGTGTGGCCATGAGCGCCGAGGAGCTCTCCGAGCCAGAGCCCCACCTTTGGAAAGGAGCCGCCCTCCGTCCGCGCAGGTGTTGCTCCCGACCCCGGAAGCCGCCGACGTCCCCAGCGAACTCCCGGTGTTGCACAGGAACCGCCCTGCAGCTCTGCGGCTGCTGCGTCTACTCAGGTTCTGGTGGGTTTCCTCGCGGAGGGAGTCGCGAGGGAAGTCTCATTTTTTGAACAGGAGCCGCCCACGCTCCTCCGTGCCAGGTGCTGCAAGCCTGTAGGACGACTGCGCGCGGCGCCGACGCGAGAATCCGCTGTTTGGAAACGAGCCGCCCTACAGTCAAAAACCCTAATAAGGACGCGCGACTTTGCTCAGTGTACCCTTGCGTCCCTGCTCTTTCTTGCTCTTGCGTCCTTGTGGTTTTCGTCGTCCGCCGCCCCGAAAATCCCAACTTCGGCTTCCAAGGGTCTTGCGTCCTTGCCGCGCGTCCTTATTAGGGTTTTTGACTGTACAGGCTCGAGTGTGCTGCACACGCTTCGGACGGCTGCGCGCGGCGCGGAGGCGGGAGCCCCCTGGTGCGCAGAGGAGGGGCCGGCCTCCGCCCGTGCAGCCGCGGCAGGTGGTCAAGGCGAGCGCGCGCGGCTGCGGGGCGATGGCCACAGGCTGAAGATCACCACCACCCCATCCATCCTTCACTGGCCAACATAGGTCATGGTAGCGACTGAACGCGCGCTCTTACCACAAATTCTGGAAAAAAAGGATGATCTACTGAGGCGAGGCATTCAGTAACCCACCACCCCTGCATCCTTCGCCATGGCATCGCTCGGGCGTGTGCATTTGTCCTCGGCGAGGACAATTCAGGATCCTCTTGGATCACCCAGCGAAGAAAATGCACGCGCGAAATAGAACATGCGCGGGGAATGGACGTCCGAGCGATGGCGAGTCACTGGCCAACACAGGTCATGGTAGCGAATGAACGCGCGCTCTTAAAACAAATTCTTAAAAAAGGATGATCTACCGAGGCGAGAAGCAGATCTACGAAATTGCGCGGCTGCAGGGCGATGGCCACAGGCTAAAAATCACCACCACCCCTCCATCCTGCACCTTGGCATCGCTCGGGCGTGTGCATTTTTCCTCGGCGAGGACAATGAAGGATCATCCTGGATCACCTAGCGAACAAAATGCACGCGCGAAATAGAACGTGCGCGGGGAATGGACGTCCGAGCGATGGCGAGTCGCTGGCCAACATAGGTCATGGTAACGAATGAACGCGCGCTCTTAAAACAGATTATTAAGAAAAAGGATGATCTACTGAGGCGAGAAGCAGATCTACGAAATTGCGCCGACGAATCAAAGCAAGATAAAGCAGCATTCAGTAAACCACCACCCCTCCATCCTTCACCTTGGCATCGCTCGGGCGTGTGCATTTTCCTCGGCGAGGATAATTAAGGATCATCCTGGATCACCTAGCGACAACATGCACGCGCGAAATAGAACATGCACGGGGAATGGGCTTCCGAGCGATGGCGAGTCACTGGCCAACATAGGTCATGGTAACGAATGAACGCGCGCTCTTAAAACAAATTCTTAAAAAAAATGATCTACTGAGGCTAGAAGCAGATCTACGAATTTGCGCCAACGAATCAAAGCAAGATAAAGCAGCATTCAGTAAACCACCACCCCTCCATCCTTCACCTTGGCATCGCTCGGGCGTGTGCATTTTCCTCGGCGAGGATAATTAAGGATCATCCTGGATCACCTAGCGACAACATGCACGCGCGAAATAGAACATGCACGGGGAATGGGCTTCCGAGCGATGGCGAGTCACTGGCCAACATAGGTCATGGTAACGAATGAACGCGCGCTCTTAAAACAAATTCTTAAAAAAAAATGATCTACTGAGGCTAGAAGCAGATCTACGAATTTGCGCCAACGAATCAAAGCAAGATAAAGCAGCATTCAGTAAACCACCACCCCTCCATCCTTCACCTTGGCATCGCTCGGGCGTGTGCATTTTCCTCGGCGAGGATAATTAAGGATCATCCTGGATCACCTAGCGACAACATGCACGCGCGAAATAGAACATGCACGGGGAATGGGCTTCCGAGCGATGGCGAGTCACTGGCCAACATAGGTCATGGTAACGAATGAACGCGCGCTCTTAAAACAAATTCTTTAAAAAAAAATGATCTACTGAGGCTAGAAGCAGATCTACGAATTTGCGCCAACGAATCAAAGCAAGATAAAGCAGCATTCAGTAAACCACCACCCCTCCATCCTTCACCTTGGCATCGCTCGGGCGTGTGCATTTTCCTCGGCGAGGATAATTCAGGATCATCCTGGATCACCTAGCGACAACATGCACGCGCGAAATAGAACATGCACGGGGAATGGGCTTCCGAGCGATGGCGAGTCACTGGCCAACACAGGTCATGGTAACGAATGAACGCGCGCTCTTAAAACAAATTCTTAAAACAAAAAAAAAAATGATCTACTGAGGCTAGAAGCAGATCTACGAATTTGCGCCGACGAATCAAAGCAAGATAAAGCAGCATTCAGTAAACCACCACCCCTCCATCCTTCACCTTGGCATCGCTCGGGCGTGTGCATTTTCCTCGGCGAGGATAATTAAGGATCATCCTGGATCACCTAGCGACAACATGCACGCGCGAAATAGAACATGCACGGGGAATGGGCTTCCGAGCGATGGCGAGTCACTGGCCAACATAGGTCATGGTAACGAATGAGCGCGCGCTCTTAAAACAAAGTATGAAGAAAATGATGATTTACTAAGGCGAGAAGCAGATCTACGAAATTGCGCCGACGAATCAAAGCAAGATAAAGCAGCATTCAGTAAATGCATAATACCGTTCACTAAATGCAAAAACCGATTTTCCGAATCCGGGGCCGCTTTCCTAAATCCCAGATCCTACCATTACCACGACCTGGGTGGCTCGATCAATCCTTGAAGCTGCTGCAGAACTCAAGCTTCAGGATCGTAAGTGGTGGGGGGGGAGTCTCAGGCGAAACGCCCGGCGTGCACTGCCCACGCGCCCGCGGGGTGCGACGGGGATGAGTTGTGCACGAGGGGGACGGAGGAGGGCGAGGGCAGCGAGGAGGAGGAGGCGGAGGGAGGAGGAAAAAAAGGAGGCAGGAGGAGAATAGAAAGGAGGAGGAGGAGGAGGAGAAACAGCAGCAGGAGAGGAGGAGGAGGAGGAGGAGGAGGAGGGATCGAGGAGAACGGGGGGAGGGGGAGGAGCTTGGGAGAACAACCAAGAGGAGGAGCAGGAGGAGGAGCAGGAGGAGGAGGAGCAGGAGGAGGAGGGAGGAGGAGGAGAGGAGGAGGAGGGAGGGAGGAGGGACTGACGGGAAGGGGCACGAGGAGAAGAGAGAGGACGAGGAGGGAGCCAGGAGGGAAGAGGAGGAGGAGGAGGCCGAGGAGGCGGCGCGGTGCGGAACGGATCCCCCCATCGCAGAGGATGCCTCCCCGCGCGGCCCGCGGCCGCGCCCGCGGCGCGTCGGGCGGAGCCGCGGCGGGCCCCGGGCTGCCCCTGCTGGCGCTGCTCGCCACCGCCGCGGCGCACGCCCCCACGCGGCCCCCGGGGCAGGGCCCCGCCGGCGGCCGGGAGCCGCGCGGGGCTCGGGGCGCGCCGCGCGGGGCTCGGCCGCGCGCGGGAGTGGCCCGTGGCCGGAGGGACCGTCGCTGGTGCGGGCTCGCGGGGGCTCGGCCACGAGCGGGGGGGGGGCAGCGCGGAGGGGCGGGCCTGCTCAGGAGGCTCGGGAGTTCCCCGGCATTCGAAAAGGTCCCTGGGCTTCCCAAGGAGGCAAACCAAAGCTTCTCAGAAGGCGCGAGTGCTTCTGAGAAGTCCCGCCGCCTTATGAGAAGGCCTTCTTCTTCTTCTTCTTCTTCTTCTTCTTCTTCTTCTTCTCACTTCCCCCCCTCGCTCGCCGCCGTGGGGTGGCCCCAGCGCTGGCCCGCGCGCTTGGACTTGGGCACTTCACGGTCCCTCGACGCCGCGCACCAAAAGGCCACTCTTGCCTAGGGTCACTCTTGCGTGGAGTCGAAGGGTTCGTGTCGACTCGTCCGACTCGGTTCCGACTCCGATTCGGCTTCGGAATGCGATGTGTCAGAGGAGGGAAAAAGTTACCCATGCTATTCTGCACCCGGTTTCCCCTATTTTGGGCATCTTGGGAGGCCTTCGTCGGTACCGCTGGATTCGCCTCAAAGTTATGGTCAGAACGCACACCTGGTGATTCTCGAAACATGTATTATCTTGGCGAAGGTCCCAACCATATGCAGTTGTGGGTACCGCATTTGTAACTACCGTCTTTGGTGGAGCTCCCCAAGGGGCCACGGAACGTGTGAGGGGCGTGCCGAATCGGGTGCAGGGTCGCCATGCGAACCCTGCCGCTGGGGCCGTGGGTGGAACTCCCAATGGTGCCACGAAACGTGTGAGGGGCCTGCCGACATGGAGGCGTTGACGCCGCGCGAACCCTGCCGCTCGGGCCTTCGCTGGAGCTCCCCATGGGGCCACGACACGCGCGAGGGGTGTGCCGCAACGGGGGCGGGGGCGCCATGCGAACTTTGCCACTGGGGCATCTGGTGGAGCTCCGTTGGGTTGCGGCTGCTGCCGTGGCCCGCGCGAGTTTCGCGCCTCCCGCGTTTTTCCCTGTTGCCTTCTCCTTCCTCAAGCTTGGGCGCGCGAAGGTAACAACTGCGCCGCGCGATCTCCGCTCCTCCGTCATCTTCAACTCCCCGCCATCCGTCATCATCTTCGTCCTCCCCCTCATCCCCCTTTTGCTCCCGCCCCCTGCTGGCTCCCCTCTCCTCTCCTGTTGTTCCCCGCTCTCCTCGCCTCTTCCTCCTTCCGCTGCTACTACTTCGACCTGCTTCCTACTCCCAGTCCCTCCGCCTTCTGTGTCCGCACTCCCCTTCTTCCGCACTTCTCTCCTAGTCCCCCGTCGTCGCCCACTCCTCCGGTGGAGGAGGAGGAAGACAACAGGGAGGGATAGGGGCATGGGGAGGAGAACAAGGCCTTCCTCTGCTTTGTCCTCGGCGTCTCTTCTCCTCCATCTTTGCCCCCCGTCCATCCCCTCCATCATCGGCCTTCTTTTGCTCCCCGCCACCGGCAGCATCACCATCATCATCAGCATGACTGTACTCTTCCGCTGTATCCTGTTTGTCCTCGTCCTCACCCCCATCTCTTTCTACAGCATTGCACGGTCTTTAGGTAGGACCCGCCGTCTCCCCCCCCCTCATCGTCCTCTCTGTTTCTTTTTGTCCTCTTCTAAGTATTACAATTATTATTAGCACTCTTGTTTATAGTATCATGAGTATCCTCATTACCATCACTATTATCATCCTCCGTTCCCTTTCGCCCACTCCTCCAGCTTCCGCCCCATCGCCCCCGTCGTCGTCGTCCTCTCCTGCTTCCTCCTCGTCTCATCCGCCCCCCTCCTGCTGGAGTTGTCAAGAGGTTGCCTGACTGCATTGCGGATCATCCGCCCCCCTCCTGCTTGAGTTATTAGCAGGCTGCCTGACTGCAGTGGGGCAGTGGAGGAGGAGGAGGAGGAGGAGGAGGAGGAGGCCGACAAGCGAAGGAGAAGCAGAGACCCAGGAAGAGGGGAGAGGGGTGGAGTGGAGTGGACGCCACGACGATGTCATACGGGTAGAAGGAATTACCTCACAGCCTTCGCAGCTTCTGCTGCCTGTTGGCGGTGAATGAGAGCCTCGAAGGAGGTAGGGGTGAGGGGCGAAGGACGATGGAGCTAGGAAGGGATCGGAAGGGCCGATACCGGGTCGAAGGGAGCGGGAACGGTGCGTGACAGCATTTCTTGTTCAGCTCGAATCAGCGGGGGAGGAGGGATGAGGCAAGGGCGAGGAGGAGCAGGGCAGGAGGGGGCGGTCGGGATCCCTCGGACCAGTGTTGCGCTTGTGTAGACACCCGAGGCGAAAAGTAATGGGAAGCACTCGTCCAGTCCTTGACGCCTCTGGTGGAAAATCACCTCTCTGATCAGTCGGCGCGACGTTCGCGCGGCAGCATTGCGTGGAACATGCTCGTCCGGCGGTCGCCGACGCGGTGAAACCGCGCGCTCCGGCAGCGCAGCCCTCGCGGGAAGAGAGACGCACTCTGCTCCGTGGCCGACCCCGCTTGTGAACGCTCGCGCGGGAGGCACCCCGCCGGTCGGGCCCAGGACCAGGGGTGGACAGACCTTCTACCTTGACACGTCGATTAAGGAATTGGCCGTTTTCGGTTCGCGAGAGGGCGTCGCGGCCGTCGTTTTTGCGGGTCCAGGTCCGTCGGTTTCGGTCCCAGGCCGTTTTCACTAAGGGGAGGTTTACTAAAGGACGGTTTGTCCACCGCCGACAGGACCGGCAAGCAATCACTCCAGATCATCTCAGCGGCACCGTAACGGGTACTCACCAACGGGTACTTTGGAAAGTTGCCGAAAGTTGGCAGTTTAGGTCCTCTCTCTGGCATTGCAGCGTTGCCCGCATCGGGGAGGGCGGGGTTCGCCGGGTCACTGGCCAAAGTACCCGTTAGTGGAGTCCCCGTTAGAGGGGCGCCGAAGATCGTCCCCCGCACCTCTCGCAGCCTCTCAGGAGCGCTCCGGGACGGCCGCGGCGCCCGATGCCTCCTCCAGAACCGCGGGAGTTCCGAGATCCCCGATCTGTCTTTAGGGGAACAAAAAGTGACATAAGCATAAAAACTCGGAGGTCCGCGCGGATTTCCCAGATCGGCGCTGGACCCCACTCCCTGGCGCGCGGAGCGCGCCAGGGGCGGCGCCGGAGGCGCCGCTAGGGGGCTCCAGCACGGATCCAAGAAGTCCGCGCGGACCTTTGAGTTTTCATGTGTATGTCACTTTTCGTTTCCCTATGTCCTGGTCCGACTCCTGCCGCGGTCCTGGCTTCGTCTTCCCGCGGGGCCGTGGCTCCTGCGGCGTGGCAGCAGCGCGGGCGCGGGCGGCCCACGGCCGAAGAGCGCCTCTCTCGGGAAGGCCCCAGGGTCAGCGGCGGCTCCCTCCATCCTGCCAGGGGCTTTTGCCGTGTTGCGCCCCCGCTCCGAGGGAGGAGGAGGAGGAGGAGGGAGGAGGAGGAGGGAGGAGGGAGGAGGAGGGAGGAGAGGAGGAGGAGGAGGGAGGAGGAGAGGAGGAGGAGGAGGGAGGGAGGAGAGGAGGAGTGAGGAGGAGGACGAGGCGCAGGTGGAGGTGGTGGTGGAGGGGGGCGAGGAAGAGTTGGAGGCAGAGGCGGAGGAGGCGGGCGAGGTGGAGGAGGTGGAGGAGCAGGCTGGGAGGAGGAGGTGGAGGAGGAGGCGGTGGAGGCGGAGGTGGAGGTGGTGAATGCGGGGCTTGAGAAGGAGGAGTCTGATGATGTCGAGGAGGAGGGGGCGAATCTGCTTCCACGGATGGCGCCTCTGGGCCGTGGGGCGCGGGCGGCGAGGAGATCGAGCCCCTGACCTGGGAGGCCGCCTACGCCATGGCGAACCAGACGCTGGGGCGGATGAAGGTCGGGGCGCTCGGCAGCGGAGGAGGAGGAGGGGGAGGAGGAGGAGCATGAGGAGGACGAGGAGGAGGAGGAGGAGAAGGAGGAAGGCGGAGGAGGAAGGTGGAGGAGGAGGAGGAGGAGGAGGAGGAGGAGGAGGAGGAGGAGGAGGAGGAGGAGGAAGGCGGAGGAGGAAGGTGGATAGGCCGAGAGAAAATCTGGCAAGACTCCTGGGGCGCGTCGCGGCGGGGGCAATGCAGTCATAGTCATAACGAGGTGTAAGATGGAGGTCGGTTCGGGGAGGGTACCCTAATGTTCTTCGCGACTGTTGGATCTTATGGTGCATCCTGCTGGAGGGCACCATCGAAGGATCTCAGGGTTTGGGGTGCGTTGGCCGGCGGAGGGTCTGTTTTTGAAAGCTGTTATTCTGGCCCAGGTCCGACTGCACACTCATGTCAAACATCATCTCATCCAGATCCCCCCCGCGCCGTGGAGAAATCGCGACTGGTGGTTGTTGGCTATTTTTTTGTTCGAGGAGCCCGCACGGGGAGGGCCTCGCAACTGCCCAAAACGGCCCAGGATGAGAAGCCGGTCCTCGGGAGGGGGTCGAGACCTCCGGGGGGCCGCGTCGTGAAAGAGAGCACGGCGTCGGGGTCTGAGAACCGATCCATCTCTCCACTTAGGCCATGGTACCTCAGTCCCACGGGTCCACCCCCTCGGTTGGGGGTGGGCCCCGCCAGCCCCGAGGGAACAGCGTATATCCCCATCTAGGGGGTTAGACCGGTCAGAGGGGCCAGGGCCATGCCAGTGAAGATGGGGATCGGTCAAACTGTGCTCATCAGGGGAGCGAGAAATGAAGGGAATGGAAAGTTCCCAGATTTCACACGGTTCCATGAATCCCTATATTTTGTCGTTCCACACGGGCTTCATAGACGAGGGCCGCTAGATACCCCAGAAGGTACTCCGACATTCTTGGAACGCATTTTGAGCCAATCGCAGCATGCCATCATTCTTGTCCTCTACACGGGGGGGAGCGGCGATTGCAGTTTTCCAGGCCTCCAGACCTGGTCAGAGAGGCTGGGGTCGGAGGACAGCGCCGCGTCGCAGCTGCATGGCGGTGCGGCTCGACGTGGAACAGATTCTCCGCGCGCCGGCATCGCCAATGCACCGACGATGCGGCGCGATCCTCCGACCCCATTTACAGTGGGGGCGGTGAAGAAGAAACCTTTTTCGTTTGGGAGGGGCTCCGTGTTCCTTGGTTGTTTGACTGTTTGCCTTAGTTTGACCTTCGGTGTTCGAATGGAAATCGAGGTTAAACTCAAGGAAAGAAGGGGCCTCGTTCCTTATTTATCGTTCCTTAGGTCAACGCCCCGACTGCACTCCGGCCCCACCTCTTCGGGCCCTTTTAGTGAAGTGGCAGATGGTCTCTAAGCTGCTACCGCGGGCCATGCTCGCCCCGCGTTCACGTCCCCCCCGTGAACCGACCGCCCGGGCAGGCCAGGGAGAAGCACGCCCTGCTCCAGGGCGTCGGCTACGATGAGCACCGCTGGTGGGAGGTGAAGAAAGGGTACTACGTCGGCAACACGCCCGCCATGCCTCACCTGGGTATCCCCAGCCTCAAGATGCAGGACTGGAACAAGAACAAAATGCATGAGCGTATTCAGGAGGGGAAAAAACATACAGACACCATGAATCGTCGATCCCAAGGAAAATATAGGAAAATATGGGAAGTGAGGGGGAGGACGAACATCAAAAAAACATTGGAAAATATTGAGAATCCTATCATTGCGAAAGCCTTACGGCCAGCGCCGCCGACCCTGAGGTTGGGGAGGAGGGCGCGGAGCATGGGGAGGGAGGAAGACGAAGAGGGGGACAGGAGGAAGAGGCGGATGAGGAGAAGTAGGAGCACAGGGGGGGAATGAATAGGAGGAGAGTGAGGCGAGCAGGGTAGCGAGGGGGGGTACGAAGGAAGGGCAGGGGCGAGTAGAGCGTGGCGATCATGAGGAGGAGAATGAGGAAGATAATGGCGAAGATGTTGACGATGTTGACGACGCCGGTTGCCTATGAGGACCATTCGGGGCGTTTTGGAGCCCTCCTGGGGCGGTCGACTTCCAGGCTTCGTTCGTTGTTTTGAGGCTAGTTTCGGCATCTTGTGCATCTAGGAGGCCACGGAGGTGTAGTTAGGTTTGGAGGGCGCTGGGCCAGGTCCGGGGCCAGTGCGGGCCGGGAGCCACGGCCAGGGCCGGGGCCGAGGCTGGGACTGGGGCCGGGGGCAGGGCGGGCCGGGGACGGCCAGGGCCGGGGCCAGGGGCGGGGCCGAGGCCGGGACTGGGTCCATGGCTGGGGCCGGCGGGGCGGGAGTCGGGGCTGGCCGGGATTGGGGCCAAGGAGGGGAACTGTGGGGGCTCGAGTCAAGAAACAACCACATTACCCCTGGATCACCCCCCCCAGGACCACCCCCCGCGACACCCCCCCGGGACCCCCCCCGCCGGGACACCTCCCCCGCCCCGGGAAGGGATCCAAGGGAAGGGTTTCGCCTTTACCTGCACGTGAACGATGTTACCTGGCGTATTGGCTGGAGTGGATTGTTTAGCCTTCACCTCCACGTCAACGATGTTATCTGGCGTACGACTGGAGTGGATTGCTTCGCCTTCACCTCCACGTCAACGATGTTATGTGGCGTAGTGGCTGGAGTTGCTGCGGAAGGGATGGCGGCGACCACGCGGACGAAAGCGTCTCACACACGCCGACAGGGTCGGCGGATTTGTGTGCATTTATTCGTGTGTCCCTGGGCCCCTCGCATGTGGCAGGTTCGCGGAAGTGCCGACGCGCCGACCACGCCGTGGACGTTGTCAAGGTGGAACGCCGCCAGTGGCCCAGAATTCGCCAACACGGAAAGATCTGGCGATCGAGAAGCCACCGCCGGAGGTTGATAGACCCCCTAATTCCCCTGACACGTCGATCAGCGAATTGGCCGTTTTCGGTTCGCGAGGGGGCGTCGCGGCCGTCCCTCTCGCGGGTCCAGGTCCGTCGGTTTCGGTCCTAGGCCGTTTTTCACGAAAGGGTGGTTCAGTAAAAGGAGGTTTTTCCACCGCCGAATGAAAAGATCTGGCGATCGAAGAGCCACCGATCGTTCAAGGTTGAACCATCCGCGCTATCGCAGAAGCAATCGCCAGGGCCTTCGGATGACCGCGCATATTTCAAATGAACTTGCACGCGCCTCCGAAAGCTTGTGCTGCTGCTCGTGCAGTGCTCTCCTCCTCTCGGATGCAACTCCTGGGAGGTCAAACGCTGTTTTTGCCCTGGTCCGGAATCCGGTTTGATCTGCTCATTATCGCTTAATCCGTTAATCCGCGGCCCAATCCGGCGCAACAACCCCCCATGGGGTTCAATTCTCCCCAATCCTTCCGACGAAAAATTCCCATCAGTTGCTCCCTCACAGTGCTCTCCTCTTCCGAGGATGGTGGCGCGGGGTTCCACCTGAAGTTCTCGGGGGGCCTGGGGACGATGACCTGCTGGCCTTCGCTGCTGGCCTTGGCGGCCACCTGGGACCCAGCCCTGGCCCGCGAGTACGCGGCGGCCCTCGGGGAGGACCGGGCGCACGGGGAGGGTGGCCGTTCGCTGGAGTGGCCTGTGGTACGCGGCTCTCGTGTGGCGCGGGTGTCAGGGGCAACGTCAGTCACCACCCACCAAAGCACCCCATCCCAACCCGAAGGCCCCAATTTGTCTGCCATTCCCAGTCGGGGGGGCGTCGGGGAACATGGAGAACACGCATGTGGAACCCGTGATTACCTCGCAATTTGGATCCTTTGAGAAGGTTGGGGTGGTCTGGTAGGTAGTCAGTCACGGGGGGATAGATAGGCTAGGGTTCAGTCGGGCATGTCCCCCTACAGGAGGAAAAGTCGACAATAGTTGAAAAATTGTCTGGGGATGATTTTTTGATCAAGTTTGACTATTTGGGGGCTTTTTTCACTATTATGTAGCTTTCCTCCAAAATCCCCCTGTAGGGGAGGGGGGACGCGCCCGACCTAAGGCTTTGGGGGGGTGGATCGACCCCCGATCGCGTATGTTCATCGCCGATTGGGGGGGCTGCTGGCCCACTCCGCCCTTGGAGCGTGCGGCTTCGCTATATCGGGGGCACATCTCCGATTCATCGGGGATGCACCGCCGACTTCCGGCTTGAAGTGTCCCGCCCTGAACCGATCCCCCCCCTATCTCAGGAGCGAAAGAAGGACGTACACGTACTCCAGATTTCGTAAAAAAGGGAGGGGGGTCTCATTTCGGGGGGGGTCTCTTCCAGGCTATCTTGGAGGGCCTGGAGGGGTCTGGGGACGATGTTTTGGAGGGTTCTCCCACGGGGGGGGGTCTAAAACTTCTCGTCTGGGAAGATTGAGACCCCCTCCCTTGTGTCACGAAATCTGGAGTACACGTACACGAATCCACGCTGATTTCGAGGGTACGCACTGCGCAAATCTTCGTATAGCGCGGCCGGTCTCGCGGATCGAGGCGGCGCGTTCATGTACACAGCTGGGCGCGTACGTCCTTTGTGGCCTCCCTACTATCGATGCCCTTCAGTCGGGACCTCGCAAAGGGGGGGGGGGGCGCAGGGCGCATCAAGCCGCAGAAAAACTATGCAAAACGAGGTCTCTGGCCGCCGCCGGAACCCGAGAGGTGTCGACAATCGGGGCGCGCGGGGGGCATTGTTTTTCGGAAGTTCGATGCACCAGCGGATCGAACTCCCGTCCCTTCTCAGGGCCCCCACCCCCTCTGCTGGGCCCCGATTCAGGGTGGGGGCGCGCGGGAGGGGGGGGGGGGGTAAGCCGAGGCCCGTGTGCCATGGCTGTCGCGTCGCATGCAGCGATCGCCGAGCCTGGGCCCTTGACGTCGTGGTCGTTAGACAGAGTGTGGGCCCCCCCCCCCCCGGGGTGTCTCGACCAGCTCCCTGGGACTGGCTGAGCATCCCGAGTCGCTTTTCGTTGGGTCCCAGAGCCCGGCGGGGGCCACTCGGCCACCACCGTGTCAACATTGAGCTACACTGTCAATGCCTCGCTCTCCTGAGGCTCTGCTGTGTTCTTGTTCGCTGACATCTGCCGCGTGTACGGAGCTGCACTGTCGATGACGCGCTCTCCTGCGGCTCTGCTGTGCTCCTGCTCGCAACGCGCACCGCCTGAGGCGGCGGAGAGCTCGAGAGGTCCAGCCACGAAAAGTGCCGGGCCGAAAAGAGTGCCACCCTGCCGGCGCGGAGGGGAGGGGGTCTCCGGGAACCGAGGGGGTCCCCGGGAGCGAGGGGGTCTCCGGGAGCCGCGCGAGGGGGTCTCCGGGAGCCGCGCGCCGCTCTCGCCGACCGCGCCGCGCCTCCTCCTCCTCCTCCTCCTCCTCCCTCCTCCTCCTCCTCCTCCCTCCTCCTCCCTCCCTCCTCCTCCTCCCCTCCTCCTCCTCCTCCTCCTCCTCCTCCTCCTCCTCCTCCTCCTCCTCCTCCTCCCTCCCTCCTCCCTCCCTCCCTCCCTCCCTCCCTCCCTCCCTCCCTCCCTCCTCCTGCATTTCGCGCGCGGCCGGGGAGGAGTTCGCCGGGAAGGGTGCCAACGGCATGCTCGGCCCCTCCCTGGATGTGCACCGGGTGGCCCGCAACGGGCGGAACTTCGAGTACCTCTCGGGCGAGGACCCCTACCTCGGCGCGAGGCCGCCCGTGGCAACGTGCGGAGAGGAGGAACAACAATCAAAAACATGAGCATAAACTGTTGGCGCTCCGCGCGGAGTTCTTGGATCCGCGCCTGGGCCCCTCTGGCGGCGCCTCCGGCGCCGCCCCTGGCGAGCTCCGCGCGCCAGGAAGGGGGGCACAGGCGCGGATCCAAGAACTCCGCGCGGAGCGCCAACAGTTTCTGTTTATGCGGCTTGTTTCTTCTTCTAAACGTGCGAGGTGCGAGGCTTCCGGACGGTTTCGTGGGTTCTCCACGGCTTCCCAGCCTCGGGATGCGCTCCAGCAGTTGCGCCTCGCCGAGGGCGCGAGGGGGGTGTCCCGAAGCGTCCCGAGCGGCCGCCCGAGAACCAAGCTCTGACCCGGATGCCGAGACCAGTCAGCGTTAGGGTGAAGTCGGGCGTGTCCCTCCACAGGAGGCAAATTCAAAAATAGTCAAACAATAGTCCGGGGGACGATTTGTCGATTACCTATACGACCACCTTTCGGGTGATACGGAGGTTGTGGGGGGGTGGAGAGGGGGGGAACCAACATCTGACTCAACCGATCTCATTATCGATCTCACTCAACGGGGCCCCACGGGACACCACAGGGCACTTGTCGATCTCACTATAGATCTCACTCAACGGGATACCACGGGCCACCACGGGACACCGCGGGACACCTCTCGATCTCACTATCGGTCTCACTATCGATCTCACTATCGATCTCACTCAACGGGACACCACGGGACACACCACATCGATCTCACTATCAATCTCCCTATCGATCTCACTATCGATCTCACTCAACGGGACACCACGGGAGTCCACGGGACACCTGTCGATCTCATTATCGATCTCATTTTTTGGGACACCTCGGGGCACCACATCGGTCTCAGTATCGATTTCACTATCGATCTCACTATCGATCTCACTCAACGGGACACCACGGGATACCACGGGACACCACAGGACACCAGACACCACGGGACACGGGACACCACGGGACACCGCCAGGGCCACCGCCGGACGGACGGACGGACGGGGGACGGGGGAGAGTTATTTGTCTTGACTTTTCCCTAGCAACGGCGGACACCACGGGACACCACGGGACACCGCGGGACACCGCTAGGGCCACCGCCGGACGGACGGACGGACGGGGGATAATCATTTGTCTTGACTTCGCCCTAGCAACGGCGGGTTCATTCCTCTCGCGCGCCCACGCAGCTTCGCCTCGCACGCACGCACGACACGAACGAAACGAAACGATTTCCCGATTGGGGGTCTCCGTTCCACTGCAATCTCACCCCCCAACCTCCGATTTTGAGTATTCCTGAGCATTTTTTCGATATTTGTTTGTTTCGTCCAAAATCCCGCTTTAGGGGGGCATGCCCGACCTAACGCCAGGGGGGGATATCAGAGCCCCGAATCATCAGGGGTAACTCGGGTCAGGGCTAACTCGGGTTCGCTTTTCGGGGTTCCGAACCCGAGTTACCCCGGGCCCGAGTTACCCCGGATAACTCGGGCGTCCAGAGCCCCGAATCATCAGGGGTAGTAACTCGGGTCAGGGCTAACTCGGGTTCGTTTTTCGGGAATCCAAACCCGCGTTACCCCGGGCCCGAGTTACCCCGGATAACTCGGGCGCCCAAGGATAGCCTCAGGCGGGGGATGCATCGACCCCCAGTCGACGGGCCGTCGGGGCCTGACAGCCCGAACCGCCCAGAAGCGTGCGGGTTCGTCGTCGGGGGCCTCCTTCTCAGCATACAGCTCTTGCACGGTGGAGGTCGGCATCGGCGCTGGCACGTCCGTGCTGGAGAGTTGGCATCGTCTGGCATCATCCCGCCGAGTCTTGCTCGATCCCTCACAGTCTGTCTGGATCGAAATGAAGATTGGGTTGAATCTGGCCTATTCTGGCATACCCCTAATCGGGCTTGATCATCCTTAATCGTTTTTGCGAAGACCTCCAAGGAGTTGCTCCCTAATATCGCCGACACATAATATATATAGTATGTATGTATGTATGTATGTATGTATGTTTGGATGGATGGATGGATGGATGGATGGATGGATGGTTGGTTGGATGGATGTATGTATATGTAAATGTATGTATATGTATATGTATATGTATGTGTATGTATATGTATGTGTATATGTATATGCATATGTATATGTATATATATGTATATGTATATGTATATGTATATGTATAGGTATATGTATATGTATATGTGTATGTGTATGTATATGTATATGCATATGTATATGTATATGTACATGTATATGTATATATATCCATACATACATATATATATATATATACATAGATGGGCGACGAATCGCGGATTCCAGAATGTTTCCCCCGCCCCGAGCCGGTCCCCCCCCCGAACGTTTCCCCCCAGGCTGGCGGAGGCGTACGTCCAGGGCCTGCAGTCGAGGGGCGTCTTCGCCGTCGTCAAGCACTGGATTTTCAACTCCCAGGAGACCTACCGAACGAGCGGCCTGTCTCGAGTAAGACATTGCAAAAAGACACACTTGGAGATCCGTGCCAACCTGTATCGGGGCCCTTTTTGGACCTGTTTCGGGGCGCCTTCGACCCCGAGAAAAGGAGTGCGGGATGCGACGGAGAGGAACCGCGGGGGGGCACGCCGGGAACCTCGTAGTTGAGAAGTTGGTGTCCGGGCGCCTCTTGGCGTTCCATCCGGAGGGCTGAGGCCAGGACTGCGATGAAGTCAGGCCTGCCCCTCTACAGGAGGAATCTTCCCAAATAGTCAAACAAAGTAGTTTGGGGGCGATGGTTTTAGAATTATGGGGCTACTTGTTCTATATTTTTGGAATATGTTGTATTTCTCATCCGGGATCCCCCTGTAGGGGGACATGCCCGACCTGAGACTTCGAGGGACCTGCAGGCACTCCACGTCGTGCCTCGTGGCACGGCTGCGGACGCTGCGGGAGGTCCGCGCGGATCTCGGGGGTCGGCGTTGGCCCCGCCTCCCTGGGTCGCGGAGCGCGCCAAGGGGCGGCGCAGGAGTCGGGCGACGAGACGTATGCTCAGGTCGGGCATGTCCCTCTACGGGAGGCATAGTTTGTGTTTATGTTATACAAAGCTTGTCGACGATATGTTGGCTATGGTTGCTCATCCTTGCGTATGTTATGATTCGTTTCCATATCTCTTTTCAAGATCCGCCTGTAGGATAAGTCGGGCCTGTCCCTCTGCAGGGGGAAGATTCAAAAATTGTCAAAAAATAGTCTGGGGACAATGTTTTGACTAATTTTGAGCATCTTTGGAGCAGTTCTTGAGTATTCTTAATTTTTCGCCCAAGATCCCCCTGTAGGGGGACATGCCCGACCTAACTGTAGGAGGACATGCCCGACCTAAAAGTATGCACGTGCACCGACCGCGACCAGGTCCAGCGTGGGCCCAGGCTCGGCGTATACACGCCCCCCTCCTTGCCAAGCCAGGAGGGCATACTTGCACCGATCCTGGGCGCAGGATGGGCCTGACCGGGCTCGGTGCAAGTGCACAGTTTTCTTTTTCTTCTTATTTTGCGTACTCGTCTGACTAATAGTAGTACTATTCATAATATTATTCTTAGCATTATTATGTCCAGTATTATTCTTACGATTCGTATTAAGATTCTTCTGATTCGCATTATTATTGTTACTATTCGTATTAAGATTCTTTCTCTTCTTCTTCTAAGGAGGCGACGCCGTGGGGGTCCAGCACGGATCCAGAGCGTTCCAGAACGCTCTCAGAGCGTTCCGGAGCGCTCTGCGAAGGCCGCGGTGCCCGGGACATCTTTCAGGGCCGCCGGGTCTCAATGGGTGTTCGAAGTATCTTCACGCGATGTTGCTTTCGTCTTGGCTTCGTCTCAGCAGCGCGTATCCGAGGAGTCTCCGCGCGGACCTCCGAGAAAAGGTTCTGTGTTTTTCCAGGAGGGAGAAAAAACACACAGACACAATTAATCGTCGATCCCCCAGAGAATATGGGAAAATATGGGAAGAGGGGGGAAGGCAAAGACCCAGGAACATGTCGGAAAATATTGGGGATCCTATCATTTGTGTGTATTTATCTGTGTGTGTCCCTAGGTCCCTTCAATTCTGGCGAGTGTGCTCTTGGCATCGCTCGGACGTGTGGTGTTGTGTGCGCTTCTTTCTCGGCGCGGACCGTCGAGGGACATCCTGGAGCATCCGGCAGAGCAAGCGCGCACGGGGCCGAAGAATGCACAGGGAGTGGGCGTCCGAGCGATGGCAAGCTCACTTCTGCACGGAGGGAGGGGGTGCGGGGTGAGGGCCGCTGCGGGGCGCGAGAGGAGATCTGGACTTCGCGCAAGCGGGCACTGGCTCGCACGCCTGCTCCGCCCACTGGTGTCTGGAAGGGCGGCGACGGGAGGTGGGAGGGAGTGCAGGGAGAGGAACAGGGGGGGGGAGAGTCGGGTTGACCCAAAGGGGGTCCAGCGACAAGGGGGTGGTGCAATAGATTTGGTGCAAGAGATTTGTGGGGTTGCAATACATTTGGGGCGTGCAACACATTCCGAGGCGCAAATGTATTGCTGGATTTTCGCGTGCAATACATTAGCTGCAATACAATGCAATACAATTCTCCGGCGCAATACGTCTGCAATACAATTGTCCCAAATCTATTGCACCACCCCCTTGCAGCTGGACACTCTTTTGAGCCGCCCAAAGAGAGGGAGGGGCGGAAGGGAAATGGGGAGGACGAGTCAAAGGGATGAGGGAGGAGGAGGAGGAGGAGGAGGAGGCGGAGGAGGAGGAGGGGGAGGAGGAGGGGGAGGAGGAGGAGGAAGAAGGGGGGGGAGGAGGAGGAGGAGGAGAGGAGGAGGAGGAGGGGAGGAGGAGGGAGGAGGAGGAGGAGGAGGAGGAGGAGGAGGAGGGAGGGGAGGAGGGGGAGGGGAGGAGGAGGAGGGAGGAGGAGGAGGAGGAGGAGGAGGAGGAGGAGGAGGAGGAGGAGGAGGAGGAGGAGGAGGAGGAGGAGGAGGGGGGGAGGGGGGCGAATCTGCACAAGGACAGCCTCTTCTCAAGCCCT
Source organism: Prorocentrum cordatum (assembly GCA_963575745.1). NCBI lineage: Eukaryota > Dinophyceae > Prorocentrales > Prorocentraceae > Prorocentrum > Prorocentrum cordatum. The sequence continues at coordinate 772,325 of CAUYUJ010015949.1, forward strand.
CTCCGAAGCCCCGGCGCCTTCCCTGAAGGCCTGCGCTCCTTCCCTCTCTTCCTTTCTTCGGTCCGCCGCCGAGAGCAGGGGAACCGACAACAACATAAACATCTCGAATGTTTAGAAGAAGAAACAAACCACATAAACATAAGCTGTTGCTCCGCGCGGATTTCTTGGACCCGCGCCGGACCCCCCTCGCTGGCGCGCGGAGCGCGCCAGGGGCGGCGCCGCCAGGGGGCCCCAGCGCCGATCTGAGAAATCCGCGCGGACCTCCGAGTCGTCATGTTCATGTCGTGGTTTGTTTCCCTAGAGAGGAGACCAACCGAGAGAACAGCTCCTCGGAGGTGGACGAGCGGACGGCCTGGGAGCTATACTACCCCCCCTTCGAGGCGGCCGTCGACGCGGGGGCTTCCGCGGTGATGTGCGCCTACAACAAGGTGAACGGCAGGTACGCCTGCGAGAACAGCCAGCAGCTCCAGGACGTGCTCCGGCGCCGGATGGGCTTCCAAGGGTCCTCCGGGGGCCCCGAAGCGATGTGGTAACCACACCGCGTGGTGAGTCAGATCGGCGGTTGCTAAAGGTACCCCTAGCTCAAGGTGCCCCCAGCCTTTCGCTCAGTTTTGGTGCCCCAGGGGCCCTCTGGGCCTCATGAGGGGTGCTCTGGAGGCCGTGGGGGCTTCCTTGGAAGTCCTGGGGGCATCTTCGGCCAGGCGCACTTCTGGCAACACCAGATCAGAGGGGATCCGAGGTGACTCGAAGAAGAAAGGACTATACACAAAGATATCAATCTTACGGAGCTCCGCGCGGATGTCTTGGATCGGCGCTGGAGCCCCCTGGCGGCGGGCACGCCGCCCCTGGCGCGCTCCGCGCGCCAGGGAGGGGCGTTCAGCGCAGATCCAAGGAATCCGCGCGGACCTCCAAAGGTTTATCTTTACGCAGTTGTTTCTTCCTCGTGACCGCGCGGTTTGAAGACTCAGGCCGTTCCCCGAGGACGTCTCGGGCGATTTGGACCTCAAGGGATTCCAAACAGCGCGGTGACGGACCGTGCTGTCAGGCCCCAGGGTATCCCGAGGTCACCGCACGGTCTGTCACCGCACTGCTTTGGATCCCCAAAGGTTCGTGCAGTCGGACTGGTGGGCCACGCAGAGTCTGAGCATCAAGGAGGGTCTGGACCAGGAGATGCCCGGCGAGGGGACTCACGTGTATTTCGACGATCTCGACGGCATCTCGCGGAAGAGCCCAGCCGCGGTCGACGCCGCCGTGGCGAGGATCTTGGCGGTGATCTACCGGATGCGCCTGGGGGAGACTCGAAGAAGGGACAACGCCATACACATAAATGTTCGAGGGTCCGCGCGGATTTCTTGGATCTGCGATGGACCTCCCTCCCTTGGAAGAAGAGACAACGCCATAAGCATAAACTTCTGGCGCTCCGCGCGGGTTTCTTGGATCCGCACTGGGCCCCCCCAGCGGCGCCTCCGGCGCCGACCCTGGCGCGCTCCGCGCGCTACGGAGGGGGGTCCAGCGCAGATCTACGAAACCCGCACAGAGCGCCACAAGTTTATGCTTGTGGCGTTTCTCTTCTTCTATGCCTGGCGCGCGAAGTTCCTGGCGCGCGGAGCGCGCCAGGCACGGCGCCAGAGGCGCCACCAGGAGGCGCACCGCAAATCCAAGAAATGCGCGCGGACCGTCGAAAGTTTCTGTTCATGACGTTTTTCCTTCCTCTAGAGACCAACGAGTGCACCCCTCCCCACTGCATGGAGGCGATGATGCGGAACGTCACGAGCGCCAGTCACTCCGAGCTCGCGGCAAGGGTGGCCACGGAGTCGATCGTCATGCTAAGAAACGAGGACTCGAGGAAGAAAAAATCGCATAAACCAGGATCCACGAAAGCGAAGCGTACGGTCAGAACTCATAGCACGGACGCACGGATGTCCTCAGGGTGCGCCCCTGCGTCCTCGCGGCTCTCGTTTGCCAACTTCGGCGCCCAAGGCTTTTGCGACCTTACCACAAGTCTTTCCTACTCGGGGGTGGACAGAACCCCCAACAATGACACGTCGATTAGCGAATTGTCCGTTCTCGGTTTTCGAGAGGGCGCCGTGGCCGTTATCTTCCAGGCTTGCGCCCGCCAGGTTTGGGCCTCAGGTCGTTTTCACTACACCACGTTTTGCTAAAGGGGGGTCCGTCCACCCCCGAACTACACAGATCTCTCGGCTGTGGTTACACTCCCCGCGCCTCCCTCGCGGCTCTGCCGCGCGCGCGCGCCGCCTGTCTGCAGCCGTTTTTGGGGTGTCGAGCGAGGGACCGCTTGTCTCCCGCCCGCCCCACACCCCTTTGTGTTGGCTTTTGCTGCTGCCTGGGCCTCCCAGCTGCGGCCGGAGCAGCTGGTCACCACCCACCAAACCACCCCAACCCAACCCGAAGGCTCAGATTTACCCTCGATTTCCAGTGGGGGGGGTCGGGAAACATTAGAAAACACATGTGGAACCCTTACCCCCCCAACCCGAAATTCGGGTCTTCGGGTTGGGTTGGGGTGGTCTGGTAGGTAGTCAGATGGGGTCGGAGGATAGCGCCGCGCCGCCGACGCATCGGCGATGCGGCTCGCTGCGGAGCCCGAGTTTCTCCACGCCGGCGTCGCCGACGCACCGCCGACGTCGGCGATGCATCGTCGATGCGGCGCGATCCTCCGACCCCATCTTCTCGGACCCCTATCGGGGAGGCCTCTAATGAAAAAGAGGAGGACGGGGTGCAGGAGCTAACGCAAACTTTCGGAGGCCCACACGGATGTGTTGGCTCTGCGTTTGGCCTTCTTAGCGGCGCTTGAGGCGCCGCCCTTGCCACGCTCTGGGCGCGAGGGAGAGGGGCCCGCGCGGACCTCCGAAAGTTTGTGTTTCTGCGGTGCGTTGCTCATCGAAGGACGCCGCCCTCCCGCTGAAGCCGAGGGACCAGGGCGGCCCAGGGTCCATCCTGGTGGTGGGCGAACGGGCGTTGCGTAATGTGATGGGCCTGTTTTCCACCACCACCACCACAAGTTGAAGGGGGGGGAAGGAGGAGAGGAGGAGGAGGAGGACGGAGGAGGAGGAGGAGGTGGTGGAGGAGGAGGGGGAGGAGAAGTAGGACCCTCTCCCCCTCCTAATGGGGGGGAGACAATAACATGGGGGGCTAAGGATGAAATGTGCACCCATCATGTACCTTCGGGGCCCTGAAAGGGGCCCCCTGGGCACGAAGAGTGCGCGCTCCCTCGCCCCCCCCAAGTCTCGGCCACCCGCTCTGGGCCGGATTTTTGGACACGCGGGCGTGGTTTCGTCTCTCCTCCTCCCTCGTCTTTCCCGCATTGCTTCCTTCTTCGTCGCCCCCTTCCCCCTTCCCTCCTGGACAGTTCTTGCATGGTGGAGAGACCCCTTCACATCAGATGAGCGACGCAAAGAGAAAATGGGGTCGTCTGCCATCAGCGCGTAAGCTGCCCGCGTGAGGTCGCCCGTAAGCGCTCTCGTCTCCGATGCAGCGTGCCGCGCCGCCTGCCCCCGCAAGCCGCCGCGTAAGTTCGCCGTGCCATCTCGCGTGAGGCCCGTTTCTGATCGTCGCTCAGTTGGGAAGTTGGCAATTGTACAGTCGGGGCCCTGAAGAAGGAACCCTTTTGGTTGGAGAGGGGCTCCGCGTTCATTGGGTGTTTCACAGCTTGCCTCAGGTTGTCCTTATGTTTTCGATAGGAAATCGGAGTTCAACTTATGGACAAAAGGGGCCTCGTTCCTTATTTAGGGTTCCTTAGGTCAACGCCCCGACTGTACCATCCCGAGCCGAACCTCGTCGTCTTTCCTGTCCCTCTGTGCAGAGCAAGAGAAGACGTGTCTTCGCCTCCCCGCTGATCGCCCTGTGGGCGACAAAAACACATCCGTACCCGTGGCCTCGCAGGCAGGATCCTTGTGCCGCGACCCCGCAGCTGCGGTGCGTTCCTTTTCTTGTCCGCGGATGCCCCGCGCGGAGCGCCTACGTCCGATCGCGCGCCCGGGGGAGCGCGCCCCGGAGCTCAGACCGCGAGAACGCAGATGCGGTACGGAGACGGTCGCAACCCATGCCCCTCCGACCTTTGGAAGTGCCAGGGCGTCGGGGCCGCTCGCGAGCCGGGCAGGGAGCGCCTCCGCAGGAGAGCGCTTTCGTGTAACCCTCTGGGCCATAGCGCGCGTTACGCCCCCTCCCCCTCCCCCCTCCCCTCCCCACCCCCCCGTGACGTAACGCCCCCCTCCCCCGTGCGTCCCCAGCGCCGCCGCAGCGTGCGTCCCCGGCACCACAGTCTGGGGGGGAGGGGACGCTACGTGATGCCCCCTTCCGCCCCCCCCCCCCCCATGACGCCCGTCAGGGCCGCGAAAACATCACCTGCTCGCGGCGGCGCCCACGAGGGGAGCGGCGCAGGGGGGGAGAGCGGCGCGAGGGAGCGAGGGAGGAGCGGCGCGGGGGGTGGGAGCGGCGCGCCCCAGGTGACGCGTCCGTGGCCCGGCCGTTCGACTCCGAGGCCGCCGCCCAGGGGGAGGACGCTTGGGCGGTCGGGGACTACTACTCGGGCGGGGGCAGCGGGCATGTGGTGGCGCGCCGCTTCGTGAGCCCGCTGGACGGGATTCGGAGCGCGGAGGAGGAAAATCGAGGAGCAAGTGCCCGTCCCCCCCTCACTCCCGCCCCCTCCCCCTCCCACTCCTCCTCCCCCTCCCCCTCCCACTCCCCATCCCACTCCTCCTCCCACTCCTCCTCCCCCTCCCCCTCCCCCTCCTCCCCCCTCCTCCCCCTCCCTCCGACTCCCCCTCCTCCCACCCCTCCTCCTCCCCCCCCCCCCTCGTCCCCCCCTCCCCCTCGTCCTCCCCCTCCCACTCCCCCTCCCCCCTCCCACCCCTCCTCCTCCCCCTCCCCCTCCCCCTCCTCTTCCCCCTCCGCCCCCTCCCACCCCTCCTCCTCCTCCTCCTCCTCATCCTCCTCCCCCTCCCACTCCTCCTCCCCCCTCCACCATCCTCCCCGTCCCCCCCCCTCCCACTCCCCCTCCCCCTCCCCCTCCTCCTCCTCCTCCTCCTCCTCCTCCTCCTCCTCCTCCTCCTCCCCCCTCCTCGTACTCCTCCTCCTCCTCCTCCTCCCCCCCTCCTCCTCCCCCCTTTCCTTTCCCCCGTCCCCCTCCCCTGGCCGGCCAGCCGCGGTCCTGCCACCTCTTCTTGACGTGGGCGTTCGGCTCGTCCACAGGCAGCCGCACCGAAGCCAGAAACATCAAGAGCGAAATAAAGACGTACACGTACATGAATCCAAGTTGGTTTCGAGAGCACGCATCGCGCGAACGTTCGTATCACGAGGCTGGTCTCGCGGACCCGGAGGTCCGTGCACCCCTGGCGGCGCCTCCGGCGCCGCCCCTAGCGTGCTCCACGCGCCACGGATGGGGTCCAGAACCGATCCAAGAAATCCGCCCGGACATCCAAGAGATGTTAGACATTTCGCGTTACCTCACCAACACATCCAGATACGATGGCTAGACGAGTTGCCCTGATCAGCGATGTGGAGGAGCACGCAGTGGAATAAAGGGCTGGGTGAGACGTCATATCCCAAGAAGGGGAGGATGGAGGAAGAATCAGAGGAAGAGCAGGAGCAGGAGGAGGAGGGGATTTTGGATTGCCTGCTCGTTGAGGCAACTAGCCTGTCGAGTTACGGTGGCGCTGCGGCTAGCGATGCAACTGAAATAGTGATATCGCACGGGCACCTAAGGATTGCAGTATACAGCACCAGTACACCAAACCCACCTCTCCTTATTCCTTCCACCCCCACGCAAAATCCCCCACCCTTCAACTGGGCAACTGGACGGCAAACGCGAAAAGCTGCGACAGTGGCTTGCTGTGCCCGTCCAGGGCATTCGGGCGGAGGGGCGGAGGGAGGGAGGGGGAAGTAAGTACGTAAAGCGGGAAGGAGGAAGGCTGGGACGCAGACCACATTCCCTACTCGAGGTTGCCGGCGAATGGCAACGACTCAGCTTGGCATCTATGAGGCATGGCGGTACCGCAGTGGGAACACCATGCGGAAACTCTATGCCGAGACAGGTGGCCGTCAAAGCGGCCGTCGGCCGAGGAGGAAGATCCATCGCACGGCACTCGCAGGAGGAATCTTCGCACCTACGCACGGCACTCCCTTCCCGATCCATCCTGAACCCCCACCCTCAACAATACGCAGCTTGGCCGGCAAACGCTAAAGGGGCTTGCCGCAACGGCCTGGGCACTGTGGAGTAGGGACGGGAGGAGGAGGAATAATGAAGGCGAGGGAGGCTGCAGAGGAGGAGAGGGTAAGGCTGGGACGACGACCTGGGCCCTGAGCCCTCGGAAAAAGACGCGGCGTGGGAGCGAAGCTGCAGACACTCGATCGCCGCTCGGCCCTCCACTCACGCCTCACTCGGTCGCCGGCCCTCCTCTGCGAGACAAGCGGTGAACCGGAGTCGAGCAACGCTCGCAAGAGTGCAAGGGCCGTGCAGAGAAACGTGTGCATCCCACCGACAGCCACTCCTCACACCCCAAAGCATCAAGCAGCTGGGCTGGCATCTGGGATCGCTCAAGAACGACCGCCGATCCGCCGGCTCTCGGCCGCTCGGGATGGGAATGGGTGGAGGGGGGAGGATGATGAGGAAGACGAGGAGAGGGTAAAGCTGGGACGCAGACCTGGGCCCTAATCCCTCTTCTCTCTCGCTCGCCGGCCCTCCTCTGCGAGAACACACCGGCTCTGTAATCGAGCAGTGCTCGCGAGAGTGCACGGGCCGCGCCGAGAAACGCCTCCATCCCGATCCTCCCCTCCTCTGACATCTTGAAACCCCACCCTCAAATAAGCAGATTGGCCGGCAAACGCTAAAGGGGCTTGCTGCAACGGCCTGGGCACTGTGGAGTAGGGACGGGAGGAGGAGGAATAATGAAGGCTGGGACGCAGACCTGGAGCCTCCTCGCTCGGGAACAACTGGGCGAGAGAGCGATGCTGCAGAGAAATCGCTGAGCTCGCTCGCCGGCCCTCGACTGTCGCCTCTATCGATCGCCGGCCCTCCGCTACAACACAGTGGATGAAGGAGGGAGGGCGAGAGGGAGGCAGCAGCGGAGGAGAGGGTAAGGCTGGGACGACGACCTCGGCCCTGAGCCCTCGGAAAAAGACGCGGCGTGGGAGCGAAGCTGCTCCCACCGACAGCCACTCCTCACAACCCAAAGCATCAAGCAGCTGGGCTGGCATCTGGGATCGCTCAAGAACGACCGCCGTTCCGCCGGCTCTCGGCCGCTCGGGATGGGAATGGGTGGAGGGGGGAGGATGATGAGGAAGACGAGGAGAGGGTAAGGCTGGGACGCAGACCTGGGCCCTGATCCCTCTTCTCTCTCGCTCGCCGGCCCTCCTCTGCGAGAACACACCGGCTCTGTAATCGAGCAGTGCTCGCGAGAGTGCACGGGCCGCGCCGAGAAACGCCTCCATCCCGATCCTCCCCTCCTCTGATGTGTGTATTACATGTCATGATGCTCGGCAAGGAAAATGAAGCCGCGTGGAGGCACCACAACGGAAACTACCACGCGGAATCAGTGCAAGCTGAGGCATCTTCGCACCCTCGCAGCGCACATAGAGATACACAGCAGCACGATTTTCTATACGCCATGCCTGCCTCAGTCCCGCCTGCCTGGGCTCTCGCAGGAGCCGGCTCTCCCAGTAGGCGGCGGCCCGGCCGCAGCAGCGGCCCGAGCCTGCACAGCGGCGGCGCCGGGGGGGCCTCCAGGGTCCAGCGCGGCCCGCCACCCGACGGCCTCATCCACCAGGCGCCGCAGCTCGCACGCCCTCCACCGGAAGTCCTGCACCTGCGGGGAGTTTGGGGCCGCCTTCTCCCTCCAGTACAGCACGGCCTCGACCCTGGACAGCTGCTGCTTAAGGAGGCGGACCGCGCCGTCCGCCGCCTGGATGTCCGTGGTAGGCTGCACGCGCTGCACCCTCTGCATCGCCGTAGGCGGAGCAGCCGTGGGCGGAGCAGCCTCAGGAGGAACAGCCTCTGAGGCAGCATCGGCTCGCAGAGTCTCGGCTTGCGGCACCCGCGGCACCCGCGGCAGCCTCTCCATCGCCGACGGCCGAGGCAGAGCAGCCGCAGGCGGTGCAGCCTCAGGGGCACCAGCGACCATTTGGCTCTCAGCAAGCTGCACAAGGGCAGCAGCAGCCGCGGCGCGGGCCTCGCCCACGCGGTCGGCCGCGTGCTGCGGCGGCCGGCTCATCCCGAATGCCGGAGGAACAGCCTCTGTGGCATCGGGCGTCGTCGCTGCATCCGCAGCGGCCTCGGCGACCACCTCGTCGACGCGCGGCTGACCCTCACCGGCACCGCGCGCAGCGGCGGCGCGGCGTCTGGGCCACGCGTTCCGGCATGCCGTCGCCTGGCACCTGGCACTCAAGGACACGACAGCGGCGGTGGTGGCCTGTGCCTCAGCCGTCACCTGCTGCACGATCTCGTCCTCCGCGGTGGCGAGCCGCACGCGCGAACCCGATCGCGGACGCGGCTCGGCCTCGGGCTGGCAGCGGCGGCGACGGCGCGAGGCCGACCGCAGGCGGCCATCGCCCTGCTGGCCCGCGCCCGCATGGCGAGGCTCTCCAGGTGGCGGCGACGGTAGCACACGAGGCTGCTGCAGCAAACGCGCCGGACTCGGTGATGTAGGTGGAAGGCACACGAGCACGAGCTTGCAAGCCGCCAGTGGCTCAGCAAGAGCATCACGAACACGATCACGAGCACGGGCCTCGCCCGCAGCCGCAGCCTCCTGCTCCGGCGCACCAGCGCGACCAGCACGATGAGGCTCGCGATCGGCATGAGCAGCGACGCGAGCGAGACTGGCCACGTCGCTCATGAGCGGCCGGCGACCAGTCCGGGCAGCGAAGCCGAGCCTGCGCACAGCGGCGCGCAGGCCCGGTCTCGGCTGGTCGCCATGGCGCCAGCCGGAAGACTCTCGGTGCGCGCGGCTAGCCCTCCACTCGCCTGGGCACGGCGAGGCGAGGCGGCCGGCACGCATGGCTGCCCGCCCCGCGCGAGGTGCGCTGCTCCTGGAGCAGTCCCAAACACCTCGGACCGGGGCGGCAGCTAGGAGGAGGGGAAGGAGGGAGAGGGAGGAGGAGCAGGAGGAGCAGGAACACGAGGAGGATGAGAAGGAGAAGGAGCAGGAGGATGAGGAGAAGGATGGAGAGGGAGAGGGGTAGGAGGAGGAGGAGGAGGAGGAGGAGCAGGAGAAGGAGGAGGAGGAGGAGGAGAAAGGAAGAGGAATAGGCGGATGAGGCAGAGGAGGCGAAGGAGGAGGAAGAGGAGAAGGAGGGCGAGCAGAAAGGCCAGAAGTATCTTGCATGCCTCTCGGAGTCACTGCGGATGGTGATGATGATGATGATGATGATGATGATGATGATGATGATGATGATGATGATGATTTTGATAGTGATAGTGATAGTGATAGTGATAGTGGTAGTGGTAGTGGTAGTGGTAGTGGTAGTGGTAGTGATAGTGATAGTGATAGTGATAGTGATAGTGATAGTGATGATGATGATGGTGATGATGATGAAGACGATGATGGTGAGGATGACGACGATGATGCTAAGCATAATGCTGATACTGCTGATCACGATAATGGTGTTGCGGATGATGATGATGATGATGATGATGATGGTGATGATGATGGTGATGATGAAGATGTCGATGCCAATGATGATGATGCCGATGATGATGATGATGGTGGTTGTGATGATGGTTATGGTATTGATGGTGATGCGGATGACGACGTCGATGGTGACAGTGATGATGATGTTGGCACTGGCGATGATGAGGATGATGTTGATACTCATGATGATGTCGATTATAATGATTGGGATGATGATGGTGATGGTGATGGTGATGGTGATGATGATGTCGATGATGATGGTGGTGATGATGATGATTATGTTGATTATGACAATGATGGTGGCAATGATACTGATGATGGTGATGGTTGTGGCGATGACCGGGATGATGAGAAGGAGGAAGATGATAAAGGATCAGGAGTATGACGGTGGTGATGACGATGGCGATGGAGATGATGTTGTTGAGGATGAAGGTGGTGATGATGATGTTGATGATGATGTTAATGGTGATGGTGATTGCGTTTGTGATTGCGATGGTGATGGTGATGGGTGATGATGATGATGATGATGATGATGATGATGATGATGATGATGATGCTGCTGTTGACGATGATAATGATGCTGCTTCTGTGGAGAAGATGCTGATGAGGAGGAGGAGGGATGAGGGAGAAACGAGAACGAGGAGGAATAGGCGGAGGGCTGTCCCCTCCTCGCCTGCTAAGTCCTACCCTCCTGTCCCGGGCTGCCCTGGTCGCTCCCGTTTGGATGTTGACGTCTAGAATCGCCCCAAATACGAAGCGACCGCACTGCTTCCCATGCCTTCGCTGTAGATTCTTGTAGCTCGGACGCCCAAGTCAAAGGCCTGGGAAGTGCGTGTGTTCCTCCAACTACTTCGAGATCCCGGAATTGGAGGAATATTTTGTCTGGCAGATGCCTTGAACAGAAGGGTGTGGCGGTTGATGTGGATTATCATCTTCCCATCTCCGTGTAACCAGATATTTTGATTCAGCCACCCAGTGGTGCTGCAGCCTTGGTGTGGATTCCAGTGCGGATCTGCACTTTCATTCTGTGGCATAGGCGCTGCTGCCAAAAAATAGGCGGAGACGGGGCGGAGGAGTCTTGCGAGGTCTCTCGAGACTTTGTCGACCGTTTGGAGGGGCTTTCTGACGGTCCCGGCGGCCTCTTGAAGCGTTTTGGGTGTGTATTAGGGCTTCTTGGGGGCTTCTCTGGATTCTCTTGGGGACCCCCTGGGAGTACCTCGGGGGCATATCGGGAGTTTGTTGGCGCCTCCTGGGCGCCTTTTAGCGCCCTCTTGGGGCACTCTTGAGAGCCTCGGGGGCCATCTTGAGGCCATCTTGGAGGTGATCGATCAAAGAAGGGAGAGGTTCCAATTAGCACCCCCCGCCAACATGTGCCCAAACCAATGTAAAATCAATGATGTCGGCTTTCCCGCCGAAGCCAAACAAGACCCTCGCACACCTCGCGAAACCCCCAGTCCAGGGGGAGGGGGTAGGGGGAGGGGCAAACCCCTCCACGAAGTGAAGAGGGAACATGAAAGAGGGAACGCTGTAAACCACTCACGCAGAGGGTTGATGGGATTCTGTTATGCCAATTTTTTATGTTTAGAAAAGGTGCTGATATTCTGCGCTTCCCAGATGCGGTCGGTGCAGATGTGGTCGGAGGATCGAGCCGCATCGCCGATGCATCGGTGATGCGGTTCGATGTGGAGACCGATCTTATCCACGCCGACCGCGCCGATGCATCGCTGACGTCGTCGACGCATCGCTGATGCATCGCCGATGCATCGGCGATGCGGCGTGATCCTCCGACCCCATCTAATTTTCCCACTCCATCAAGGGGGCTTCTATGTACGTTTAGACAGGAGAGGGTTCAGCAAGGACTGGTACCATCCCCAGAAAAATTATAAAGTGAGATCTTCCCGAAGCCTTCCGAAAACCCTCCCCGAAAGGTTCCGGGATGATTTTCGGAGGGTTCCGGGAGGGTCTCAAAACGGGTTCAGTCGTTTTGGGGTTTATTTCCCACCTGGGGAACCCAGAGTGTTTTAACGACACGCGTCGCCCCGCAGTTGCGGATGCGTCGTGGGTGATTCGTGGGTGGGTCGCGGGGTGGGACGCCGCCGACGACGACGACGACGATCATAATTTTAAGATTGTTCGCGCTTTTTTGCTCGCGCATCAACCAAAGCGTATATCCCGAAACCTCGATACCCGCCCTCTCCGTTTCCAATCGTATCCCTTTTGGCGCACATCTTCCTTACCTGCGACGTGTAGTTGCCGCAGCCCCTAAAGCAGGACGAAGAGGAAGACAGAAAAAACACACAATACAGTGCAGCGGTGAGGAGAAGAGTGAAGGGAAGAGGGAGAGAAAGAGGGAACACCAGAGAGACTAGCATGAGGAGGATTACGAAGAGAAAGCATCTCAATAAGACGGGCGGGTCGGGCGGGCGGGCCCAGACGGCCGGGTCGAGCAGGCGGGTCGGTGAAGAGTCAGCTTGGCATGAACAGCGAGGAAGTATTCAGCAACAGTGCGATTCCCAAGTAAATCGTGAGGAGGCCCAGATCGAGAGTGTGATTAATGAGTGGCGAGGGCGCTGAGTTTGAATAAATTGCAGGGAAGTGCAAAGCGAGAGCGCGATTCTTATGTAAAGTGTAAGAAAGTCTCGCGCGAGAGCGCATTTCTCCAATTAGTTGTTGGGAAGTATCAGGCGGGAGCCGAACAGTTCGTTCCGAGAATAATTGATGTTGATCCTCCCCTTCCGGTTCACTTTCAGAGTTTTTGGGTTGAAGTGTTGTTCCCGGTGTTCGCACTTATTTTTTAATGAGGGACCAATGTGAGTAGCCTCGGACTATGTAGTTGGCCCCTGGATTGGAATTTGGTCACTCTTCCGAGCGCCCTCGGCATTTTTGTTGACCGCTTTGCATGCCGGGCACTTGACGAGCTAAAAACGAGAAACGAGCGTTACGTTTATGGTTGCGTTTTGATGTATGTTTCTTAGCGATTTCAGGCCCGTCGCTGTGGATATCATTTGTTTTAGCGACGTTTGCTCACTTGCTAAATGTTCTGATGTTTCAACCTGCTTTAGCCTTGATCACCAAAAATAATTTCGAGCACCAAGAGTTGTCCGAAACTGGAGGGTTTTCTCGTTGCGGGGCCCTGGGAGGCGATGTTTGTCCGACACTCTTTCGACACTTGTCTGGGTGCTCGCAATTATTTCTGGGATGTAGTCTTTCAGTTTGTGGACGACGATCAATTGAGAGGAAGCATGTCGCCAAATAATTTCCAGATGTCCAAAGCATGTTTCAAACATGTCTTAAACACGTAAAAGACATGCTTTAAACATTTCGAGGGCATGCTTCAAACATGTTAAGCACACCTTTAATTCAATGATAGGATTGTTAGGGTGTGTCCATTGTCATGGCATCCACGACCTCAAGTACGCGATGGGAACAACACAAGTCAGAGGCTGCTCCTGGTCGTCATCGCCGTCTTCGCTCGCGCTCGCCCGTCCCTGCCGCCTCCCGCTCCCCCCCCGCTCCGCACGCGGAGAGCCGGGGGTAAACACGCAAAACGAAAAACACGCCCTCACACCTGTCTAACATCAGCGCGGAGAGGAGGAGGAGGAGGAGGAGGAGGAGGAGGAGGAGGAGGAGGAGGAGGAGGAGGAGGAGGAGGAGGAGGAGGAGGAGGAGGAGGGGGAGAGGGAGGGGGAGGAGGAGCAGGAGGAGGAGGAAGGAGGAGGAGGAGGAGGAGGAGGAGGAGGAGGAGGAGGGGGGGGACCCAGAGGCCCCGCGACCAGCTGTGCGTGATCCATTGTGTAGCAGCAGCGTTGTGCATGATGTGTGCTCTGTAATGTTTCGGCTTAGGCGCTTTGACCAGTTTTAGCTACATATCAAAAGCATCGAGCGATATCAGCGATATCCGCCACGTCAGTGGCAGCGGAGCGGTTCACCCGCGGCTGTGCCGGCGGCGCCGGCACTGTTGGCCTCAGCGAGGCCCTGGCTGCTGCGCGGCCATCTGCAGCGCAGAACATCACCTTCGAGAATTTCTTGGCGAGTTTGATGCTTGGATTTGTCTTGTGGTTGTTTCTGTATCTCGTTGGAGGCCCGACGACGCTAGCAGAGATGATTTCCAGCCAAGATGATGACAAGTATCAAGGAGCAGACGCCTACGTTCCACACTGGGACGGCAATCCCGCTTCCTGGCACACGTACAAGGACGAGGTCAGGATCTGGACGCTTGGACTGAACTTGGATGTGCCATATTCGCTCGCAGCTCGGATGATCCGCAAGCTCAAGGGTGCAGCGAGACGGAAGGCCCTCACGCTCACGAATGAACAGTTGCAGCCTTTCCGTGGAGTACCTGAGCGACGCAACGATGAAGGTCTGGTCACACGCGAAGGAGTTCCCCCGGACCTCGAGCGGGGCATCCGCAACCTGATGGAGATTTTGGAGACGTTGTGCCCGCCGAAGGTTAGCAGGAAGGGCGAGACGATGGCGGACTTCTTCGAGACAATGAAGTACCAGCGTCGGTTGGGCACGAGGATTTCTGATTACATCACGGTGTTCGACCAGGGAGTGACTCGGCTCATAGACGATGGAGTTGATTTTTCGGACGACTCTGACATTTTGGGCTATTTCTTCATGAGGCGACTCAATACTACAAAGGAGCAGCGTGAGAGATTGATTGCGGCATTACCGAGCGAGACTTTCCAGCTTCGAGAGGTTCAGGCCACAGCGATGCGGATTTTCCAGGATATACACTTGACAGAAAGAAGCCTGCCTCGACGACCCGACCCCAAGCGGCCACCTCACAAGGGAGCTCGACCTCCGGTGAAGCAGGTGAATGTCACCGAGATCGAGGAGGACGAGGACTACGACGACGAGGAACCCGACGGGGACGGCGTCGAGGAGCTGGTTCAGCGCGAGCTCGAGGCCCTCGCCATGGAGCTCAACGAGGTGAACGAGGACGACCTTGATCAGGAGCAGCTGGACGCGGTCGAGAAGGCGGCGGTGCAGCTCACGGAGTTGCCGGAGGCCCTGGCGACGGTGCGCAACGCGACGAGCAGCATCAAGAGGGGCGGCGGCTCCTCCGGCTCTGGAGGCGCCGCGGTGGCTCCAAGAGGACGCAACGGCGGACGCGGCCGCGGTGGAGGCCGGAAGCCCGGCCGCGGAGGCAAGTTCCAGCCGATCAAGGACACGCTCGACGGCAGGAAGAAGAAATCACAGTGTAGGGCCTGCTACCAGTGGGGCCACTGGTCGGGAGACCCAGAGTGCCCAGGCCCGCCGCAGGAGGTCTCCGCAGTGACGAACGAGACGCAGCTCGACGACGACGAGATCGAGGTCCTTGCGGTGGAGATGTCGGCGCCCCTCGCCGTGCCCCAGACGGTGATCGCCCCGGCGGGCGCCATGTGCAGGAAGGGCGCGGTCGACTCGGCGTGCGCGAGGAGTGTGATGGGCACGCCCTGGTGGGACGACTACTACGGCTACCTGAAGGCTATCGGCCTGGACAAGGAGGTGACCTTCGAGAACGTCACGGAGACTTTCAAGTTCGGAGATGGTGGCACGGCGGATTCGGCAACAAGAGTGAGGTTCCCGGTTGCGGCGGCCAAGGTTCCACACTTCATTAAGGCCTACCTGTTGGACATCCCAGGCCTCAGCCTACTCCTTAGACGAGATTACCTGGAGTCAGTACACGCCGAGATCAAGACATCACCGCCGAGAAGGATCACTATTGGACCACATCGAGCAGAGCTTTCACAGGACAAGGCCACTGGGCACTACATGTTGGATTTGAACCCAGATGCCTACCATGTGCTGCGCAGCCATTCCAAGACCAAGAGCGAGTTGGACGAACTTCCCCGAAGGCTTCGACCGAGGACGAGTGGCAAGTTGGCTTCAAAGATCACGGCACTCATATGTGGAGCTTCGGCGGTTACCGCGACCGGAGGCCAGACGTGCAACGTAGAGGTGGTGAAGGACTTCGTGAGTATCAACGAGGTTCAGAGTATGAAGAACGTGACCTTTCCCACGAGTGCGGAAGTTCAGGACACGACAGTTGAGACGATTTGTGGAAATGAGTGCTACGTATGTGCGAGACCGACGAGTTTCACTTGTCCTTGTGGGTTGCATTCCTGCTCTGGTTGCGTGCGAGATGGATTTTGCCCTGGCTGTAAGTACGACGTGGACATGGTGGGCTTTGTGGACGGCGATTTCTCCAACAGCGTTCAGAATGGCACTTGGAAGTTTATGAAGCGTGGCCAGCACAAGCAGAATCTTTCGGGGATCACTAAGGCGAAGACGCTGCACGACCACAACGTGATCCCGAACCGCGTGAGGAAGTTGATCCAGCTCGAGCAAGCAGATGAAGTTCATGGACAGGCAGTTGCAGCTATGCGACGGGGACGCCCAAGGAACTACAGCCTGTTCGAGTTGGCATGCGAGCCCAATAGCAAGCTGGGGAACGAGTTCAACAAGGCCGGACGGACAGATAAGGCTTTC
Organism: Prorocentrum cordatum; assembly: GCA_963575745.1. Lineage (NCBI taxonomy): Eukaryota > Dinophyceae > Prorocentrales > Prorocentraceae > Prorocentrum > Prorocentrum cordatum. Next base: position 788,443 of record CAUYUJ010015949.1, read on the forward strand.
AGAGTTCATCTACCCAAATGCGACCTACGCAAGAAGGGTACTGTCGAAGGGTTGTTGGTGAAGATCAAGCGCGAGAAGAAGAATGGCAACCTACCGGTTATTTGGATCAGTATCCCCTGCACTCCGTGGTGTACATACCAGCGACTTTGGAATTCAAGGACGCTGGCACAGCGATTTCGACTAGAGTTAAAACGTCAGGAGAACAGAAAGATACTTCGTAATGTACTTTGGCTTCTTCGAGAATTACGCCCACTTTCGATACCTACAGGCTTCGAGCTACCCTTCCAGAGCGACATTTGGAATGGGAAGTTCAAGCCGAAGGAGTTGAGCCAGATCGAGGAGATCCTCAACTTGCAGACGAAGTTCGACGGGTGCCAGTACGGGACCAAGACCAGGAAGGGCGAGCCTATTCGTAAGAGGTTCAAGGTACTGACGAACCACCAGCCGGTGGTCAACAAGCTCTACAAGAAATGCGACGGGAAGCACGTGCACGCGAAGGTGTTCGGCGGCAGAGAGCTCATGGAGACCGGGAGGTACACGCTGGCGCTGGTGAAGGACATCGCCGCTGGACTACGAGCTCCCCGCCAGGGACACGATGTGCTGCCCGTGGCCTACGACAAGGAGATCACAGCTCGCGCCAAGGAGGTCCTCGACAAGATGGACCCGCAGGAGCGCGTGCAGTTGGAGCGCGTGGTCAAGCTGGTGCATACCAACACCGGCCACCCGACCAACGCCAGCCTGGCCAGGGCCATCCGCCTGCAAGGTGGATCAGCCGAGGCGATCGCGGCTGCCGAGGCTCTTCAGTGTCCGGACTGTGCGAGGCGGAGGCCGCCCGACATCTCGACGCCGGCCGATTTGAGGTCAAGTTTCGTGAGTTCGGCGACGGGGTGGCCGCCGACCTGATGATGTTAGCCGACGTCAAAGGCCACCAGGCCCAGTTGCAGAGCAACGTCGGCATGGCCACCCACTTCCAGCTGGTGGCACCGCAGACCGACAAGAAGCCGATCACTTCGTGGACGACGCTACTCACGAGGTGGATGGGCTGGGCTGGCCCTCCTCAGGCCAGCATCGCCGACCTCGGCGGCGAGTTCGAGAGGGAGTTCCGCGGCGAGCTCGAGGGCATGGGCTGCGAGCTGATCGCCACGGCGGCGCTGAGCCCCACGCAGAACAGCGTCTGCGAGAGGCACGGCGGCGAGTGGAAGTACATCGCCAAGGCCATCATCGACGAGTACCAGATCGATTTCACGGTCCCAGGCGTGCTGGAGTGGCTTTGCACCGTGGTCAACTGGGCCAAGAACAGCAAGATTGGCCCCTCAGGATTCAGCCCGGCGCAGTGGGTGCTTGGCCGTGGCTACAGGCTGCCCTACGGCATCCTGTCAAACCACGCGAGGCTGTCTCTCCACCAGCGGGCCAGGGACGACCAGACGTTCCAGCAGCGCATCGGCATGCTGGCGGCGGCGCAGCGTGCAGCCCAGGCGGTCGAGTACGATCGCCGGCTCTCGGAGGCCTTCCTGGCCAAGAGCCGAGGGAAGTCAGCGAGGCCATCGAGCCTCAATTTCAGCATCGGCGACCAGGTCTTCTACTGGCGTGGTCTCAACAAGGCCAAGACAATGTGGAATTTCAAGTGGCACGGTCCTGGAGTTGTTATCGGCTACGAGGGCAACAACGTGTGGGTTTCGCACCGCAACGCCACCCTCAAGTGTTCGCCGAAGCACCTCCGACCGGCCATGCCCGAGGAGTGCGTGCCCTGGAACGAGATCTTCGATGCTCTGGCCCACAACCTGGAGCCCGAGTTTGAGGAGGACACGCCGTATATGGAGGCACCGCCTGGTACGGAGACCGACTACTACGACATGACCGTCGACGAGGAGGAGCTTCCCGGACCGACCAACACACATCCAACCTCGGGAAGACGCTCTACGGGGAAAAGTCGCGGTCGGTTCGGCTACCGACCTGAGGGCTCGGCCGAGGAGGAGACCCCAGGACCCCCTCCTGATTTTGATGCCGCTGCGGGTCCTGACGAATCAGCCGAGCCAGATGCCAAACGAGTTCGATTTCATAATGACCAAGATCAAGAGCCGGAAATGCCACAAGTACCTCAACGGGAAGCGGCGCCACCCCATCAAGAAGCCGACCCAGAGCCGGAGACGCCCTACTTCGACCAGGAGTCGCCCATGGACGCGCACAATCAGCAGGTTCCCGAGGACGAGATGGATGAGGAGACGCCCTACATGGAGCCGCCAGGAGCCGACATCGAGGAGGAGACGCCCTACATGGAGGAGCAGGCCTCGGAGCAGGAGCCACAGACCGCGGAGGAGACGCCGTACCAGGCACCGGCCGCGGAGGAGCCCCGACCTGCACCACCTGGGCACGCTGTGCGACGGACAAGGTACAACCCGCTCGACGACCTGCCCGTCAGCATCCGCAGGAACCTCGAGTCCAGGAGGATGGCGGCACAGTACGACCCACTTGACGACGTACCGAGGGTGATTCGGCAGGAGCTTCGACAGCAGCAGGACGCCAAGAAGCACAGGGTCAACGAGCACATGATTATGGAGCTCTCACTCAAGGAGGCGGCCGATTTAGATTTCTCGACTCCATGCCCGACCAGGTTTAAGCGCGTCGATCTTGTGGGCAACTCGAGGAGCAAGGAGCTGACGTTCAAGAACCTCACGGGCGCCAACCAGGTCAAGATGCGTAAGGCTATGGCGTCAGAATGGGACAAGTGGCTGGCATTTCATGCAGTACGATTTTGTTCCAAGGAGGAGCTGGACGAGCTCATGCGCGAGAGGCCGAAGCTCAAGATCGTTGGTACCCGCTGGGTGCTGACCGAGAAGGACGTCGACAACTTCAAGGCGAGGCTCGTTGTTCAAGGTTGCCAAGAGAACGACCTCGGCATCCGTACAGACGCCCCGACTGGCAGTCGGGACGCCTTCTGGCTTACGGCCGGGTTCGCTGCCCAGCCGGGCTGGGACGGGGCTTTCTTCGACGCGAAGAGTGCCTACCTGCAGGCCGAGGGGATCGATCGCGTGTTGATGATCAAGATGCCGCTGGAGAATCCCCCTCCAGGTACCAAGCCAGGCCAGGTTTTCTTTGCGACGGGCAGTATTTACGGCACTAAGGATGCTGGCAGGGCCTGGTATTTGTATCTGAAGTCTGTGCTTAAGGAGTTCCAGATACACGAGAGCAAGCTGGAAAGAGGTTGGTATTACCTGGCACACAAGGGCGAGATCGTCATGGTCATTCACTCGAACGTGGACGACATGTTTTTCGCTTGGAAGCGCTCGAACGCCTACGTCCAGGAGATCATCCCGAAGCTCGAGAAGCGCTTGTACCTTGCCAAGAAGACTGGAGACGTGGACTACCTGGGCACTCGAGTTCAGATGACGCGCGATTTCATCAGCGTGACTCAGGAGAAGGCTATCAAGGCGATCGACGCGATACCTATCCAGCCGAGCCGTCTGAAGACCCCGGACGCGGAGGCGACGCCGGAGGAGATCAGCAGTTTCAGGGCGACCAACGGCCAGGTGCAGTGGGTTGCCACGCGCTCGAGACGGGACGCGGCCTGCAAGCAGAACATGGCCGCCCAGAAGATCAGCAAGCTCAAGGTTAAGGACCTCATCGACATGAACAAGTTGGTCAAGGAGCTGAAGGAGAACTCCACGCTGGGCATTAGGGTCGTCAGGAATCGGGTCAGGGTCTTGCACGCGCAGCTGCTCTTCTACGGGGACTCCGCATTTGCGAATGCCGAGGGCGAACGCTCGCAGTGCGGATTGGTTGGAGGTCTCACCCACAAGCCCGAGGAGGTAGCCATTGGGAAATTCAGCGAGATGATACCTCTCACTTGGTGTTCAGGTCGGGTGAAGCGAGTTGTTCGGAGTACGCTCAGTGCCGAGGCCTACGCCATCAGCGAGGCTTCCGAGTACGCCGACTGGCATCGCCAAGTGCTCACCGAGCTGCGTCTTGCCTCGGCCCTCAACGGGCCGCCGAAGCTGAAGGATGTGGAGCGCGAGTCGGTAAAGATCCCGATGACGACGCTCGCGGACAGCAAGAACCTGGAGGAGACCGTGGAGAAGGACGCCGGAGTTGTCGCCGACAAGAGGCTACGTATTGTTGTGAGCATGCTTCGAGAGAGTTTTGGATTGCCTCATTCGGTTTTGCGGTGGATTCCCACACATACGATGGTGGCCGATGCTCTCACGAAAATCATGGAGGCTGGTATCCTTATGAGTTTCATGAGCGGCCGCGATTACAAGTTTACTGCGCCGACGCCGAGGGCCAAGAAACTCATCCAGATGCTCACGATGGTCTCTCTTTCAAAGGGCGCCGCTGGATACGAGCATATACCGAAGTACGAGGTCAGTTGCGCAGAGTTTGCTGTGGACACTTTTGAGTATTCTGAGCAGTGGATATTTTCTTGGATGATGTGGTTTCGAAGTGCTGTGTGTGGAATTGGTTTTACTTTGGCTCTGTTTCTTATCATTTGGATTTTCATGAGGTTCAAGGGTGTGTTGACGATCACCCGGGACGAGGAGATTCTCGTGCCAGTCGATACCGAGATTGTATCAGTGAAGCCGAAGACCGGACCCAAGGGCATGAAGGTGAGAGATGTGATGACCATGTCGCAGACGACTTATGTCAGGAGCCACAGGCATGTGGCGGTGAACAATTATGAGGGAGATGTATTCACTGGGACAACCTACACACGTAAGTGACAATATCGAGGACTACGGGCCCTCCTTTCGAGCTCCCCGCTGAGCCCAAGGAGGTACTTCGCACTACGAGCCCCCTTTTGAGCTCCCCGCTGAGCCCAAGGGGGCACTCCGCGTGAGGCTCGACCTGGGTTGAGGTCCGAGCCGGTGACACTGCCGCGGCCACTTGGGCCTGCGGGACTTGTCCGCCACTGGGGCGGAGTGCAAAGACGATTTCCCCCTCCATCCTCGATCCTTCTCTCTTGAATTCACGATCGTTTTATGCTAGCAGGTTGTTTCACGTAAGAGTTGTTTCACTAAAGCCACTGGAGCAAGCCAGCAAAACCTGTTTAGAGCCCCGGGCCGACATATGACAGAGGCACGTTTAGACCGTCAGCGACGGACCGTTTCCTTTTAGATTTAAACAGCGTTTAGATCAGCAGAAATGTACAGCGTACATTTGGAGGAGTGTGCGTGATCCATTGTGTAGCAGCAGCGTTGTGCATGATGTGTGCTCTGTAATGTTTCGGCTTAGGCGCTTTGACCAGTTTTTAGCTACATATCAAAAGCATCGAGCGATATCAGCGATATCCGCCACGTCACCAGCCAGCAGCGACGACCAGAGAAGAGCAAAAAGGTTATGATAAACGAAACACACAGGGTTGGGCGCAAGGAGAAGAAACTAAGGACGTGGTAGACGGCTTTGTTAAACAGCGCAATCCACTGGTCTGAAAACGCTGATAAAGAGGAACTCAAAACGCCAACAGATGCGCAGGTGCTGTGTTGTTGTTTCGTGTGTTTGGGTTTCTTGTTGGGACCTGACAGCGCTTACAAAAGCAATCCAACACGCAGAGTTGAAAACTGCATTACTTGACGGCGTTTACAGCAACGGCTCCCGCCTGGTAATTCTTTACAAATTATTGAGCAACCATCGCGCTCTCGCGCGGGACCCCCCCGCAATTTACCCAGGAATCGCGCTCTCGCGTGCGACACCGCGCCGTCGACACTCAAGGCTCACGCTCTCGCCCTGGACTTCCTCACAATGACACTTGGGAATCGCTCTGTCGCTCGAGACCTCCGCTCGATCCATGCAGGGCTGATGCGTCAGCGACCCGCCCGCTCGACCCAGCCATCTGGGCCCGCCCCGCCCGCCCGACCCGCCCGTTAAAGTCCGCCCACCCGAGCCGCCCGTGTGTTTATGCCGCTTATGTTATTGTTGTTATCTTCCCTTTGATGATCTCTCTTGTGTTCCATCCTTCTCCTCCCTCGTCCCGTCCCTCTTCTATTCCTTTCCCTGTCTTAAGGGCTGCGCGAACTACACGTGGCAGATACGGAAGATACACCCCCAGAGGGGGGTACGATCGAAGACGAGGAGAGCAGATATCGAGGATTCGGAATATACATGCTGAATGACACGCGAGCAGAGAAGATCGAACAGTCGTAAAATGATTGGTGTTGTTGTAAGCCGGGGGGGCAGCAACCCTGTCCATCGCGCAAGACTTCCCCTCGGAAACAAACAGGGTGCGAGGCCCAGGAGGTGCACTGCAACTGGAAATCACAACACCATGGGCACCCGGAGGGGTTAACAGTAGTCATCATCCGCCAGACATGCGAGTTCAACTTGAGAGTTCAACAAAAACCATCATTTTGGACACGGAATCCCCCTTCACCCACCCATCCAGGGATGGTGTAAGAGCCTTCGGTCCCATTACTCTGAACGATGCCGCTGCCCTTGCTTCGTTGTCACCTTTATGGGTCTCCTGAGAGGCCCTCGTGGCCACGGCCGGATTCGCTTCGAAATTGTGGTCAGAGCGTGCCCCGGGAGAAGCCTGGGGAGGAGCGGTGTCGGTCTTTTCTGGTTTCCCCAGGAGCCGCGCACAGCAGGAGGGCATCAGAGTGATCTCGTCGCCCACAAACAACGTCAGCGAAGCCGTGTTTGCTTCGAAGTTGGTGGACGTCATCATCGTCGTCGTCGCAACCACGAGCGGCGAGTCTAAGGATCGGGAGAATCTGAGCCTTGACGGCGAAGCGGACTCGCTGATCGAGGCTCTGTCCGCGGTCGCGCTGCACAGGAAGATCATCGTGCTGATGCAGATTCCGGGGGCGGTCCTGACGCCCTGGCGCCAGTCTGTCCACGCCATCCTCGCCATGTTCCTCGGAGGGCAGGAGTCGGGGGTCCCCCAGAACGGTGCGGTGGCCTCACCCCGTGGCGAGTCGGTGGGAATATCGGCGTCAGCGCACGGTCTTGGGACTCGGGCCGTTTTCCGAGGACGCCTCGGGCGATGGGGGCCTTCGAGGTTCCAGAGCCATGCGGTGACGGACCGCGCGGTGAGGTCGTCACCACACGGACTTGCGGGGCCCCGGCAGGAGACGGGCTTGGCCTGGGGGACGGTGCTGTTCGGGGACGGGTCCCCAGGGGGTCGCCTGCCGGTGATGATGCCTGCGACCGAGGCCGACACCATACAGCCGTCCCTCAGCAGTCTGGTGAAGTACGACGAGGGGCTGAAAACGAGCTATCGGCGGCCCTCATTCAAGAACGCCTATCCTCGGGGCGTCCAAAGAGGGGGTGAGCATTGGGGAGGGATCTCACGACCAGGGCCCTGTGTTGCTAGTAGCAACTCGATTCGATGATTCTTAGCATTCGAATTATCATGTGTGTTGTTCCACTCTTCATTCAGCGCGTCCCCTGGCACGTGCCGCGGGTCATGATGCGCACCCCCCCTCTTCCCAGACCCTCGACGTCATGATGCTTTCACAGCGTGAACCCTGGGAGGTCGCGACCCATCCCCCAGGACCGGATCGTCATCCCGAGCTGTTTTTGTTGACGGCCCCGCGGCCCGGCGAGGCCCCCGGAGGCCGAGGATGGCAAAGCATTGCCCGTCGAGCTCCTGCTGCTCGCGGCGCGAAGGGATCCTGGCTTCCCGGACCCCCTCTTCGGCGCACCGGGTCATCCGTTCGGCCACGGCCTCTCCTACTCGAAGTTCGCCTACGGGCCGCTGAGGACCCGGGCTTGCGGCGGCGGGGCAGAGAGCCAGGCGCTGGCGTGCTTGGAGGCGCGCGTCAGCAACGTCGGGGCGTCTGCGGCGCGCACCACCGTGCAGCTGTACGCGACGTTCCCAAAGGAGCGGGGCGACGACAGCTGTGCACAGGCACCGATCTTGTCGGCCAGGCCCTTCCTGGTGGTCCCAGGATGGGTGCACACGCCTCCCTGGCCAAGCCGGGGAGGGAGTGTGCACCGATGCTGAACTCAGGCTGGGCCTGGCCAGGATCAGTGCATGCGCACCGTGTTCTTCCTTCGAAGGTGGCCGGGTACAAGACTGCGATCCTGAAGGGCTTTGCGAAGACTGACCTGCTGCAGGTCGATGGAGAATAGCGGCACGAGCGTAGAACCTTTCGGAGTTCCGCGCGGATTTCGGGGATCTGCGCTGGATTCCGCGCGGGGCGCACCAGGGGTGGCGCCAAAGGCGCCGCCAGGGGGTGGCCCAGCGCCGATCTGAGAACTCCGCGCGGACCGTCGAGAGAGGACGTTTTGTGTAGTGTGTTCTTCTCATGGCAGGGGGGCGAGTCGCAGGTCGTGGCGTTCGCTCTGACGAGGCGCGACCTCTCCTACTTCGAGGCCTCGGTCCGGAACTGGCAGCTGGTGGACGAGGTCATCGCCAGCATCGGAGAGTCCTCGGAGGACCTGCGCCAGAGCGTGAGCGTCCGGTCGCGGCCAGCGGGCCAGAGCGTGAGCTTCCGGTCGCAGCCCACGGAGTCGTCGCCGTCGCTCGCGGACGACGCGGACGACGGCGACGGCACGGCCTCGACGCCGCACCCCCCGGTGGCATCTCAGGTGTCGGCGGCGAGCCCAGGGGGGAAGGCAGGGTCCTCCTCCTCCCCCTCCTCCTGCTCCTCCGCCTCTCAAGCCATTGTGGGTCAGGCCTTCTTGGGGGGAGGCCCCGACCCGCATTCGCGCACGCGTACCGTGTGTCGGTGTGCCGCGCGCGCGGGGCGGCCAGGCACACCCGCGGCTTGAGGGGCGCCCAGCAGAAACGGCGAAAATTGCGCGTGAGGCCTCGGATGGCCAAGGGGGCAAACATGATCGCCCGAGGTCGGCCAGCCGTGGTCGGAAGAACGAATATGTGGTGTGTCCTCATTGCCCTCGTTCTTGGGTCTTTGTGCACAAAGCAGGCAAGACGGGGTGGGAGGGTTGCCGAGAGTGCGGGCGCCTGTGAAAAGATCCAGCCCGTGCGCTCGTCGCCTTCGACCTGTGGGAGGAGGACGGCGGCAGCCTGCCGTTACGCTCCTGCCTCAAGGGAAGCGAATCGACCCGAGACCCGATCTTGGAGGTTTTGCTGCCCAAGCTCAGCAAGGCCAAGTCAGACGGCGACCAGGAGACCCAGGACAAGCTCTTGGCTGTCTGCCCGTCCCTGGCGATTGAGTGGAAGCCGCCGCCCGAGGCCACGCCTGAGGAGCGCTTGGCTCCGGCAGACGACGAAGAATTCCCAGAGTTGGGGACAGATGAGTTGGCATCCCTCGACGAGACCACACGCAAGCAGTATGAAGACGCATCGACAGCTCACCAAAAAAACTCGCACCGCGCTCAAGTCAGCCACAGACGCGGGCAAGGCGGCGCGAGAGGCAGCTGAACGATTGCGCTCGGCACACCAATCTATCAAGCGCCGGCGAGGGCAACGTGGTCAGGCTCAGCTGACACAGCCAAGGACTAGGCGCAGGAGACCACCAACCCAGCGTCGGTGGACTTTACCAATGCGGCCGAGGTGGACCAGTACATCTCGCACACGGCGGCGTTGCGTGCCAGGGCCAAGGGCGTCGCCAGCAGCAGCGCAACATTTTCCTGACAGCCCCGACTCGTCGCAGAAGCAGTCAAGACCTACATGGATGAAGAGTGGCCATGTGGACGTGCTGTTCGCATATGCCACGCACTACGGGGAGAAGGTGCGATACTGCGTGGAGCACTGCAGTTTTGACATGGTTGGCCTGGCGGAGCACCACCTGCCACCCAAGGCCGCCAAGCAGGAGGCCAAGAAACTGCGATTCAAGGGGTGGCAATCGCAGTTCACATGGACGCCAGCTACACCGACGAAGAGGAGTACGTCTGGTACTCACGGGGGGGCGTGCTGGCTTGCCAGAGCAGGCCACGTCACGTCCGCACACCTGCCCGACAGCACGGGGCAAAGCGTATCCCAGAAAGAACTGCGAGACATCTCGATCATCCCTTGGCGTCTGAAAGGGTCGACGCTGGCGCTGATCTCGGTGTACCTGGATTGCAGCGTGGGGCTGGATTCTCCAGCCCATGCATCCAAGATGGTGCAGTTGACCCGTGTGGTGAAGTCTTTGGGCGTACCATGGATTGCATTGGGTGACTGGCATAACACACCGACGGAGATGCAGAACTCACCGTGGTTGAAAGCCTTGCGAGGAGACCTGCTGGTTCCCAGCGACTGCACCGTCACCTGCACGGCGGGCAAGGGCAGGCTCATTGATTACGGCATCGTTTCGAGAGACTTTCGACCGTTCGTGAAAGATTTCAAACCAGCGAGGGAGGCACATTGGAGCCCGCAGGCGGGGCATCACGTGCGACTGCACTCTCGACCAGCGTCAAAGTGCAGATGCCAATCCAGCCAGTGAAGATCGAGATCGCCACCCACGCGGTCCAGCGAGAAAAAAGGACTCAAGCGAGCCCAGCGAGACCGGGGGCGATATATCATACGGACGCAGTACAATGATGAGCAAGGCGCCGACGCAGCTGCGCCAGGTGACCTTCATCATGACGAGTTTACCCACCTCCTGGAGAGTACATACCCGACGAAGCAGAAGGATGCGGCCAGTGATGAACACTGGCTCTAGGCGTTGGCAGAGACTCGAGGGCTACCAGCTCAGGAGCCTGTTGATGAGGTGGCTGAATCAAGGGCGTACCGACTGTACCCCGAAGGAGCTTGCATATTGGCCAACCATGTTGGCGAGTAGACAGCTGCGGCAGAGAAGTCGCCGTGCCTCATGACGGACCCCAAGCCTTAGAGCACCGCGAGAAGGGGATGCAACCCCAAGTTCACGATGCGGAAGGTCACAAATCAAGAGAAGATCGACCGATTTTTGGACGCGGCGCTGAGAGATAAGGCCAACGCGCGGGAGGCGCTGGCAGCCAAAATGCGAGAGCTGGCGATCCTCAAGGCCAGGCATGACGTCAACGTGAAGACAGTCGATGGCGCGATCAGATCTCTGAGCGAGCGAATTGCGAGACTTGACCAGGCTCAGGGGGGCAGCAATGACACGAACGCAGATAAGCATCCGAACGCCAGGGCGTTGCTCGATTTATCCAACTACTTGGATGGCAAACCGCGCCCCATGTTGCGACGCCCAGCGACAGCCGCACCGTCGAAGAAGCGCAGCAACAAGAAGACCGAGGAGGGCGAGACAAAGGCGGCAGCATCAGCAGTGCGACCTTCGAATATGGACTGGGAGGGCGACCTTTTCGCACAGCTGGGCGCGGAAGCAGACGAGCCGCACGTTCTTCAACGGCAGCTCGAGGAGGAGGCGAGTCCAGCTACATCGTCGACGGCGCCAGCCCCAGCGCAGGATCAGCTACCGCACTAGGCGAGATCTAGCGTCGGATCCAGGCCCGAGGCCACGCCGAGTCGCCACGACCCCCGTCAGAACGCCACCCAGGATGATCCCCAGGCTCCTGGCCAGGACCCGCAGCAGGACCCCATTGGTGGTCTGAGCGCGGCTGCTCCGGGGGGCGGACCTGCCCCATGGGCCAACGCCACCGCCGCCCTTGGAGTGCCTGCCGAGGATACGCAGAGAGCCCACTCTGAGTCTCAGCGAGGGCTCAACCAGTCTCCCCAGCGCGGCGAGGCGTTAGGCCACGGCGGACATGCGAGGTTCGTGCCAGATGGGCCCCCCATGGCGAGGACTGTGGTAGATGAGCCCCTCGCGTCCGCCACCTCCTGCGACCAGAAGGCCAACGAGACGGAGTTGAGGACCGTGCCAGGTGGGCCCCTCAGCTACACCAGTCAGCAGCAGAACGAGGTGTCGGAGCAGGCCGAACTCATTGTCGACGATACGCAGAGAGCCCTTGCAGAGTCTCAGCGTGGGTCCAACCAGTCTCCCCAGCGCGGCGAGGGGTCAGGCCGCGGCGGACGTGCGAGGTTCGTGCCAGGTGGGCCCCCTCGCGGCGAGGACTGCGCTAGATGACCCCCTCGCGTCCGCAACCCCCCGTGACCAGAAGGCCAAAGAGACGGAGTAGAGGACTGTGCCTGGTGGGCCCCTCAACTACACCAGCGAGCAGCAGAACGACTTGTCAGCGCAAGTCGAACTCACTGCCGAGATCTATCAGAGGGCCGCTTGCCCCGTCGCCCTGGCGCGGCGCGACACTGGTGCTAGGGTCCGATCGTGGGCCAAAAAGGCGTCAGACAACTCGATGACAGGAGCACATCGGCACCTGAGCTCTGAAGAACAGGTCGACACCAGCGACGGCTGCCTGGACCCCGACACGATGAAGCGGGAGATGGGCCCGCAGCGTGGTACCCAGCTGCGACGGCGACAATGGGAGCGACGCTGGACAGTGCACAGGGAGTTTGCCAGGGTGGAGCTCCCACAGGCCATGAGCGACCTGAAAGCCAAGGTCAAGGACGACCTCGTCGAGCGGCCGTGCCTGACGATGGAGACCTTGGAGATGGCGTCGAGCAGCCTCCAGGCAGGCACGGGGCTAGGCGCTGACCAGTGGGCGCCCGACCAACTCCGCGCACTCTGCCCGACGTGCAAGGAGCCCTTCCTCCTCGTACTGAACACGTGCGAGCGGCAGCTGACCTGGCCGCGCCAGATCACGCAGATGCGGTACGCGTTGCCCCCGAAAGGAGAAAAACAGATAGTGGGGGAAGAGCGGCCTATAGGGCTGACGTCGATGCCGATGCGGGTATGGGGGGAAATGACGAAAAACAGGTTGGCGGAATGGTGCGACCGAAAAGCGGCGTTCTGGGGTGTTGCGGTGAGAAGGGGCCCGGCGTTGCAGCCAGCGTTGCTCACAGTGGCCCTGGACGAAATCCGAGCCAATCTAGATGAAGCTAGCCAAGCTACGTTCTTCCAGGACTTAGAGAAGTTCCACGATCTGTTAGATTAGCTGCACGAGCCTCAGAAGTAGAGTACCCCCCAGTCGAGCTGTACATGTGCATCATGTCATACCTGCGCCCTCGACTCGCCAAGGCCAATATGATCTTCAGTGACTTGATCATCCCAGGTAACGGCATGGCCCCTGGCTGTGGCAAAGCCAACCATGGAGCTCGAGCCCTACTCTACCATGTACTAAAGGAAGTACACCTTGCTGTGCCGATAGCGAGATTCAGGCAGTTCGTAGATGGCATTACGGTGCGAGTCGAGGGGCCCGACGACGCGGTAGGATCAGCGGTGTCGAGAGCAGCGAGCGCTTTGGTTGGAGGCTGTCTCAAAGCGAGCTTCACGATCTCAAACAAGTCCACCATCCTGGCCCAGAACCCCAGGACGCCCATGAGGTCGAGAGGCCCCTGGCAGAGCTCAACAGAACCATAAAGAAAGGGAAGAGATGGAGGACCTGGGGACCGACAACACCACGGGGCAACGTAGATCCAGGAAGCGGATTCGAAGCCGAGTAGGTTGGGCAAAATTCGGGCCGATGCACGGCTACGGTCGTGCTCCTGATGCATGAGGAGGGGGGCCCGTGGGCTGCGTGCGCGAAGCGCCAGGCCAAAGAGCGGCTGCGTTTCGGGGCCCACAACCCCCCCTCAGGCAGCAGGTTCGGCGGTGATGGTCGGCCAACTAAACCAGCCCGTTTAAAGCCCCATTCACGGTGGCGTGCAGTAACAGGGCCCATGGGGGCCATGCTGCTCACCCTTCGGTCCCTGGGATGGGGCGGGGTTGAACCTGATGTTCGGGGGGGCCCCTTCGGTTGCGAGTGGCGTTTCAACCCCAACTTGTTTGATGATGCCGAAGAAATACGTCGTGCTCGGGCCCAGCCTGTCACGCAGAAGTAGTGGAGGCAGGCCGCCCAGCACAGTGAAGGGACTTGCCTGGAGGACGGTGGTGACCTCGCCATGTCGCGTTTGAGTGCCAAGCGCATGCATAAAACAAAGACATGTTTCAGGTAGCGGGAGCCCTGGAGGGGATTGCACGTGCAACAATTTGGAACGGCGATCGCCAGCGGGGAGCTGGAAATCAGACCGAAGGCTTGCGTACTAAATCTGGCCTAGGGGGCCTTGATACCACCCGCCATAGAATCTATGAGCGCCCTTGTCTTGCCCACACGGAGCGCCCCTGGATCTCCAGGGCCGCGCATTTGTGCGAGCGAGCGATTCGCGACCCCGATCGAGGGGTTAATGCTTCCTTGTGGCTGCGAGGGATCGTTCCCCCACGTTGGAACCCCATGCCCCCCCCGCCAGAGTGGCGGGACGTGATTGCCTGGCGCGTTAAAGCCGCCGACGCCCCGCCCCTTGCCATCCGCCCCAGCGGAGAGGCAATGCCAGGCCAGAGGCTCGAGGCGAGAGCTGGATGTTTGGATGGGTCTGGCACGTTGTCTGATCCGCGCGCGGCTCGTGTTGGCTGGGGAGTGTACCTCCAGATGGGGCCGCATGGGCCTCCTGCCCCTGAGGTCTCCGAGCCCTCCCCTCCCCTCCCAGAGTGGCACGGGGGAGTCGACGGCCGCCAGACCGCCCCCGCGGCAGAGCTGGCCGCCTTGCGGCGGTGTCCGCAGCTCACGACAGGGGAAAATGTGATATACACCGTGATAACCAGGCTGTGTTCGACGGGTGGCACGGGGGCCGAGTTGATGACCCCTGCGGAGCGCTCAGGGTCTGGCGGCAGAGAGTGAAAGCTGCAGCCGCAGCCCGACCAGGGGTTGTCACCCCCCGCAAGTGCGACTCCCATCTCGATGTTCAGCCCCGCCCCCGTTGCCCCCAGCCCCCTCTCGTCTCTCGCCGAGGCGTCCGCGACGCCTAGGGCTTTGACCTCGCCGCTGACGGCCGCGCCCGCCTCCTCCGCCCCCCTTCTGGGCAAAGGCGTCGGCGAATTCATCCCCATCAAACCTCATCCAGCAGCGCCTGGCCGCGGTGGCAAGAGAGTACGCGGTGCAGGACCGCGACCAGCGCGCACGGACTCCCAAGGGGGGGGGGGGGGGCAGCTTCTAGGCGGGCTGTCGAGTTCGAGCGCGAGTCGGGTCACAACGCGGGGCGGCTGGCCAACGGGGCGTGGGTGCGTCGTCGGCGCCGCCTTGGGCCGCCTCCTGGGTCGTCTCTGCTCGATTGGCTCGGGCTCGAAAATAACCGCTGTAAAGGAGACCCCACCCAGCGGCATCTGAGCGAGAGTGATAATGTTGTTTTAGTCCCCCGCCCTGTGACCTCGGAGTTGAGAACAGCCAACAGGCACGTGCACCCCACCCATTGCGTGGCCATGCGCAACGGACAGGTTTGGTGTTGGAAGTGCGCTAGTCTGGGCACCGTGGTGAATGGGGGGGAGACTCTTGCTCTTGGCAGAACCGCGCCGTGGTTGGACCACCCCCTCGGGAGATAATTACCTCCGTCGGTTGCGCAAGGGCCACCCCTCTAAGGGCAACACATGGCCCAATGAGAAGGGAGCGGGGCGCCTCCAAGTTGAGGCAGGCTCGGGCGTGATCAAGTCCTTTTTGAAACCCAAGTCTCGGATATAGATGTCCACCGAGAGCCGCTTCCCGATGGGGGGGTGCAACTGTCCAGCTGTGGCCTCGCTGCTGAGTGGCACCCTTCAGCATTTTCCCAGCATTATCCTGCTCCTCCGCCTCCTCCTCCTCCTCCTCCTCCTCCTCCTCCTCCTCCTCCTCCTCCTCCTCCTCCTCCTCCTCCTCCTCCTCCTCCTCCTCCTCCCCCTGGCGGGCCTTTTCAGACGGCGGCGGGGCTCCTCAGCCTCCCCCCGACCTTCTGAGAAGGCCCCCCCGTGGCTGCGGAGAGGGTTCCGAAGAGAAGTTCCTCGGAGGGCCGGCGGCCTCCCAGGCCCCCTGGGGACCCAGGCCTTCCAGATGGGGTCGTCGTGGACCGGGTCGGAGGATCGTGCCGCATCGCCGATGCATCGGCGATGTGGCTCGGTGCGGATCCATCGCCGATGCATCGCCGACGTCGACGATGCATCGCCGGTGCATTCTCGATGCATCGCCGATGCGGCGCGACCCTCTGGCACCATCTGTTTCGACCCCATCTGGGGGGCCTTCAGAGAGTGCCCGCCCCCTTTTGCCTTGCCCCCTTGGGGCGCGCCGCCGAAGGTGGCGGTGATGGCCGGGATCTCCGTTGCCGCGTTCTCGGCTTAGTGGCTCTTGGAAACGGCAGGGCCGCTTGAAAACGTTTACAGGTTTCTTGATGTTGAGAGCGACAACGATAAAATAACAGCTCGCTGAAGCAGCGGAACAAGCAGCAGGATTGAAACGAGAGCCGGAACCAGAAAGAAGACGGCGACGGACGAAAAAACTGCAAAACGAAAACGGCCCCCGACAAATGCCTTGTCGTTTCCAAGAACCACTCAGGTTCTCGGCATTCGCTGCCGCCATCTGGGCCGTTCACCAGCGGCTGCTGTCGCACTTGTCGGGCGCGACAAGCAGCGAGAGTCAGGGCGAACGGCGCGGGGACGACTGGCTGCCTGTATTGTCGCCACGACGGTCGCCACGGCCGCTGGCGACATCGCCACGGCCGTTGGGGACATCGCCACGGCCGCTGGCGACATCCTGACGAGGGCGACGGGCGTTTCTTATGCAGATAACTAACATGTTCCTATCCCTAAGATGGGCAAGCCAAGGGCGGTATCAATATTCTTTACGCTTCGCGTATCCCCGCCAGCCCATCCAGAAACGACGCCCAGGCGAGTAGAGGTGATCATGGAAGCGGGGCAGCATACAGAGGAACAAGGGGCTGGGGAGGCCGTCGTACCCCAAGGGGGGGGGGATGGAGGAGGAGTCGGAGGCGGAAGAGGAGGAGGATGATGAGGGTGGGGAGGGAGGAATGAAGAGGGAGGAGGAGGAGGATAAGGGCGATCAGAAGAGTCAAAGGCCTCTTGAATGCCTCGCGGAGTCTCTTGGGATGTCTCTTGGGATACTCTTTGAGGTCTCTTGGGGCGTCTTGGGGGCCTCTTGGCGGTCCCGGGAGCTTCTTGGACCGTCTTGGGTGCCTCGTGGGAGCCTCTTGGGCCTCTTGGGGGCCTCTTGGGGGTATTTTGGGGGACTCTTGGAGGCCTCTTGGGGCCTCCTGGTCGCCTCTTGGGGCCACCTGGGCGCCTCTTGAGGCCCTCTTGGGGCGCTCTTGGGAGCCTTGGGAGCGCTCTTGGGGCCATCTTGGAGGTGATCGATCAAAGGAAGGGGGTCCCTCAATTAGCCTCCCCCCTCGGGAGCCTCCAAAATCGGCCAACACCCTAGTAAAACCAATGATTTTGGCTTCCTCGCCGAGGCCGTTGTGGACGCTCTAACTACTAGCGGCCCCCCCCGTCCAAGTCCAGGGGAGGGGGTTAGGGGGATGGGTAAACCCCTCACCGAAGGGGAAGAAGGAGGGGTGGAAGAGGAAATTCCCTAAACCACCAACGCCCAGAGGGCTGGTGGGATTAGGGATGCGCCCTTCTGAATTAAGGGAATCCTTGAAACGGCACCGAGGTATTAAGGTGATGCCAAACATAGGGACAGGGATATGTTTCAAGATGGTAAGGGATATGCCCCTTCCGGCGGGCTTCCAACCCAGACCACCTCGCGTCGTGACAGAATCGCGGCGCCAATTGTTTGCCATTTTCGGCCTCCCGGGAGCCCTGGCCAGACCCCGCGACCGTCAAAAAGCGACTCGTGAAAAAAGCCGGTCCCAGGGAATGGGTCGAAACGTCCGGGGGTCCACGTTGTGAACAAATCACGATGTCGGGGGTCTGGGAAGGAGGCTTCTTCTTATAATCGAAGAATAGACGGCATACATATAGATTGTCTGAGATGCGCGCTGATATCTTGGATCGGCGCCGGAGCCCCCTGGCAGCGCCAGGGGCGCTCCGCGCGCCCGGGGAGTGGGCTCAAGCGCCGATCCAAGAAATCAGCGCGGGCCTTTGAAATTATGTCTTTGTGTATTTGAGTTTTCTTCGAGCGGCGGCCCTGGAGAACGGACTCGCCGCCGAGGCCAGGCTGACGGTGCGAAGCCCGTCCAGCTTGCGTTGCAGGCGCATTGTTCTGCAGGTCGCCTTAGATCCGACGAAGGACCAAGTCCTCATCGGCCTCCAAGCTTTTGAATTCGTTGCTCTGTTCGTTGCTCTAGATTGCTTTCCTGCTGCTTGGAAGTGACGCGGCAGAGCGACAGCGGAGACACCGCACGTCTGTCCGCAGCCGCGTGGGCCGCAGGCAGAGAGGTCTGCGGCGCGCCCGTCTGTCGCCCGCAAATGTTTGGTGTGCACGTTTGCCCGTGCCGTACTGGCGGCAGGCCTGACCATTTCGTCGGCTTCGGAGCGCATTCCAAGAGAGAGTATTTTATCTGGGTCGGCGAAAGCCTTCCACCAGAGGCAGCGATAGGAGGGGACAGGCGCAAGGGGGGGACGCATCGACCCCCAATCGCCCATTGATCGCCGACAGGGGCCGATGGCACCAACCTGCCCAAGAACGTCCGGATTCACTATCAGGGGCCTATCACTACCGATCTATCGGCGATTCATGGCAAATTCAAGGTCGATGTTTCCCCCCTATGCCAGTCCCCCCCGTATCGTTGCCCCTCGATGGGCGATGCGGGATCGATGCCCCATGACGTTGCCCCTGATGTAAAGCTGGCGGCTGGCTGCCCCACAAAGTTCGGGGAAACGTAAGACTCGAGTAAGCCGGAACTCGGGTTTGCCGACGTTTTTTGACGAGCGCGTCCTGGATTTAAACGATCTGTTCTTCGTGGGATGTTTGCTGCGGGAGTTCGCGTCAAATTTCAGATTGGGTCTCGTCATGTTCATGATGGCCTCGTCAGGCCGACCCGAGTCCCCCGTACCCGAGTCTTGCGTCTCCCCGAAACGTTGACCCACAAGGGACGTGGCTGGCGCACACCCTTCCGCCCCTCCTGGCCACCGTTCGCGCGGCCACCCGCGAGGGTGGAAGCGCCCCCTGGAGCGTTCTAGGAAGGGCATCGCCTTCGGCACCCCTCGGCGGAGGCACAAGGCGTTAGAGTAAAACGGTCCTCCCCCTCCTCCTCCTCCTCCTCCTCCTCCTCCTCCTCCTCCTCCTCCTCCTCCTCTCTCCTCGTCCTCCCCCCCCCCCCCCCCCCCCACCTCCGCCCCCCCCTCCTCCTCCTCCTCCTCCTCCTCCTCCTCCTCCTCCTCCTCCTCATCCTCCTCCTCGTGGTAAAGCGGCGTCTGGCGGAAGGCTGCGGAAGCCAGCGTGGGACGTCAACATTTTGGCGTGGAGGGTGTCTGAGGTCGGCGAGCCGGGGCCGGGGTCCAGCCCCGGTGAGCACCCACAGGAGTTCCAGAGGTCCTGCGGTACGCTGGGGAGGGGCCTGCGAGGCCTTCCGACCAGAGTGATCTGCTCGCCGGAGCCCGGCCGAGATGCAGGACAAAGGCCGCGGCGGAAAAGCACAATCCGCTGGAGTTCCTGGGGAGTTTGGAGCGGAGTGTGGGTCGTGAGGTTACTGGTCTCGACGTGGTGTGCCTGTTCCCTCCAGAGGCCCGGATTGAGCAGAATCGCCTCTGGGGTCCACTGTTCATATTTGGGACCAGTGGACATCTCAATATCGTCTTCCGAGCCGCTGTGGCATAGCAATGGACATACGAGTAGCTGATTGAAGAGGAGTGTCAAAAAGGGTCGCGCCTCACTCGTGTTGCCGTCCCGCCGCAACCGTGCCCTCCTCCCCACGCCAGCGCCCTGTTTCAGATGTCGTCGCTCTCACGTTCCCACTGTTCTGTCGGCTCGATCGCGCCTATCGCCTTTAGCATGTTTGAAGCCCATAACACTACGTAGTACTGCCATTCATTTATGTGTTCCAGCATTGCCACATCTGTTTCCAGCGGCTCACATTGCTCCATTCGCACAATCCCGTTACCTTCCATCGATCGATCTTTGTTGTGTGTTCCTGCCTCGTTTTTGGGTTACCGCCATGCCTGCGCTGGGGCAGACTTTTCCCCTGCCTCGCCGCCGACGCAGAACTGTTCGGTCTGGACGTGCGCGCCTCCGAGGATGTCGTGCACCCTGCAAGGCGGCTTCCCTGCGGGCGCCCGAGGGCACGACTCCCTGCGCAGCCCGAGGGTACCTGGCGGCGCATCCGGCGGCGTACCCGTCGAGCTCCGCCGCTCGGGGGCGGCTAAGAAGTCGGGCATAGCCAGGACCCCGGGTAAGGAGACCCGGTTAGCAGTAGGGCCCCGGAGCCCCTGAATTGGCCAGAATCACTAAACCAGGTTTGCCGTAGCCGGTGTTTTTTCGGGTGACGGCAGAGCCGGTTAGTGGAATGGGGCGGGGGGGGGGGGTCGGCGTCCCCCAAGTACACATATCACTAAACCAGGTCCCACTGAACCCAGTCCTGCCAACGCCCGAAGAAGGGCCGCTCAAGGGCGGCTGAGGAGGGGGTGATGACGAGCGGGGGGCGAATGTCGTGGCTCGAGGGACGAAGCACGGGGGCCACGGCCGAGACGTCGCGGAATCTCGTCGATGCCGATCTCGGTTATGGTCCGTGTCAGCCGCCGCCGAGATTGCGAGGAGTATCCACGATTTGACGTTGACCCCAAGGTCGAAGTTGACCACGATCGACACGACGTTTCCCCGTTCAGTCTTGGTCACCGGCCCCGTTTCCTTCCCCTCCAATGGCGGGGGCCAGGGGGGAACATCCCGTGATATCTCCCAGACCTCATGGCTCCCTCTTCTTTCGGTGCAGTCAATGCGCATAGTTAGGACACGCGCCTTCATCTAGAGTGCCCGTTTGTCCTTGCCTCTGCGGCCCGTTGCTTGCCGTTTTCATTGGTCGCCCGCCGCCCAACAAATCCCGATTTCGGCATCCAAAGGTGTTGTGTCCTTACCACCAGTCCTTGATACACGTTCTGACTATATCCCATGATGTCTCCCAGACCTCATGGCCCCCTCTTCTTCTTTCGGCACGTCTCATGGACTCCCGCCCGGGCCGCTCAGGTGCCTCGGGCCACGGTGTTCGCGAACCCGCCTTTTGGTCGGTCGGAGGGGGGGATTTGAGGTTTTCGCAAGTTCTCATGCAATGGGTACGCTCACCAAGAAACCAGATGAGCGACGAAAAAAGGCGGTCGTCTGCGCCGACATTCGCGCGTGAGCTGCCCGCGTCAGATCGCGCGCAAGCACCCTCGTCTTCAATGTGGCGTGGCGCGCAGGCGGCCCGCGCAAGCCGCCGCGTAAGGTCGCTGCGTCATCTCGCGTAAGACCTGTTTTTGATCGTCGTTCAGATGCTTTTCGACAGGGTGGCTCGGGCTTCCTCATTTCCAGCGATGCGCGCTGACTTCTCCCGATCGTAAAACGATGCGCCGAGGGTACCTGGGGTTTCTTGGCCCCCCTCCCCTCGGACCAGACGAAAGCGCGGGATAGGGACAGGGGGGTTACGAAGCCTGCTGCATGTAGCTGGTTTCGGCTCCGCCGCCAGGCGCGTTCTTCGATGCAGGGGCGCCTCCTGGCGCCGGGAGGCGCCAAGCCACGCGAGCTGATTATTTGCCCTACCCTTTGCTGTCCTACAGTCGAGGTACTACCAGAAGGAACGCCAAAGAAGAAACAAAGGGGCTTCTCTGGCCACGGTGGGCCTAGGCCACACACACAAATCCCCGACATAAATCTAAGAAACGACCCAAATCCCCGAGCCCCTTCCGAACCCAAAGCGGTTCTCATTTCAGCGTCTTGGTTGTACCCTTTCGTTCCCCCCCATCCCCCTTCCCCCTCCCCCCGGCTCCTCTTGTGGCCGGCACCGGCGCGCCTCGCGTGACGCCCGTGCTGGCCTGCGCGGGTCGTTCCCGCGGCCCTGCCGGGGCCATCTCTGGCCTGGCCCGGGCACCTGACAGGGGCAACGCCAGGGGGGGATAGGCTCAGGGGAGGCAAAGGGGTTTGAGGTCTTCGGACGTTTTCGTCGGCTCCTAGTCGTTCTCCAGCCTGGGGATGCGCTTCAGCAGCTGCGCCTCGCCGAGGGCGTTCTGGGGCTGCCCAGATCGTCCCGAACAGCCGCAGGAGGCCCGAATTGTGGCCCGAAAATTGGGACCAGGCAACGCTGGGGAAGGATAGCTCAGGGGGAACGCATCGACCCCCCATCGCACGGTGTCGGCCACGCGCAGAGGGGCGGGGGGAGGGGAGAAGGCTTCTCCGAAGTGCCCCTGTTCCCTGGAGGGCACGTGCCGTATCTTGGATTTCTTCTTTGCATCGCTCGGACGTGTGGATTTGTGCGAGGGCCACCGAGGCGCATCCTGGATCATTCCGCAAAGCACGCAACGCAAGATGCCAAAAAATGCACGGGTGGGGAGCGTCCGAGCGATGGCAAGTCTTGGGCCGGAGGCTGCGACGCACGGCCACAGTGCGCGGCCGTCTTGAGAGAGCTTCTGGAATCTCGGGCGATCGCAAGCATGGATTCAGGGGGCGGAGGAGGAGGAGGAGGAGGAGGAGGAGGAGGTGGAGGCGGAGGAGGAGGAGGAGGAGAAGGAGGAGCAGGGGGAGGAGGAGGAGGAGGAGGAGGAGGAGGAGGAGGAGGAGGAGGAGGAGGAGGAGGAGCAGGGGGAGGATCAGGCGATCGCAAACATGGATTGAGGTGGCGTGGATTAGCGACGGGTCCCGTTTCCATGGGAAATCGCGGATCTCCGCCGCCGAGCGAGGCGGCACCCGCAGCATTTTGGGGACGGCACCTCCCCCGATCCGTGGATCTGGCGACCGCGCGCCAGATCCGTGGATCGCCAATCCATGTTTGCGCGCCCCCGAGAATTGTGCCAGGCCCGATGAGAAACAAGCGACATAAGCATGAGTTTCTCTAAGATCCGTGCGGAAGTCCTGGATGGGCGTCGGCTCCCTCTGGCGGCGCCTCCGGCGCCGCCCCCATGGCGTGCTCCACGCGCCAGGGAGGGGGGTCCAGCGCAGATCCGAGAAATCCGCGCAGCATGAGGAAAGGATGAACCAGCATGAGGAAAAGGATGAAGGGGAGGCAGAGGAGGAGGAGAGAGAGGAGGACGACGACCACGACGAAGGGAAGGAGGACGAGGAGGAGAGGGAGTAGCTTTAGAAGCAGGAGCTGGAGGCGGATAATCTCTCCATTTGTTTCTGTGTCTAATTATGCTGCTCTTTGTATCTCTCTCCCTGCATCTCTCTACGTAAATGTGCGTTTGTACAGACGTGAAAGTGTGATTGTTGCTTCTGCGACTTGTCGCTGTATTCCCGAAGGCGAACACTCAGGTCACCAACGAAGACATCATGCACGCACTGATGCTCGGAGACACCGATCCAGGCTCTTTCCGCACTGTCCTATCCGCCGGCGCTTTCCGCTTTTTCGGCATGCGCACGTCTACGCACAGACTCCTGCATGTACCCTGCGACAGCTGCGTGGGCCTGTGCACGAAGGAGTGGGGAACTGCGCATCGAGCCCCCGAGCTGCGCGACGCCAGGGTGTTGAACCGAAGAAGAACCGGCGGCGAGCGAGGGGGGGAAGTGAGAAGGAGAAGGCCTTCTCAGAAGGTGGCGGAACTTCTCAGAAGCCCTCGCGCCTTCTGATGAGAAGTGCTCTGTGTCTCCGAGGAAGGCTTAGGCAATTTCGCAGAAGGCCCGGGGACTTACGAGCCGTCTGAGAAGGTTCGCCCCTCTTCGTTTTCTCCCTTGCTCGCCGCCGGGAGAGGAAGAGGAAGAATAAGAAGAAGAGGAATAATAACAAGAATATTAAGAGGAAGAAGAAGAAGAAGAGGAAGAATAATAAGAAGAAAAAGACGAAGACGACGTGAGTCCAGCAGGCAGACAAGAGCCATTTGGGGGCATGGCAGCGAGCGGTGGGTGATCGGCGGCACCTCGCCCGCCAAGAGGCCCTCGCGCGTTCACGGTGTCACGGCCGGCAGCACTGCATGAACTGGGCAGGACGGAGGAAAGGACGAGGAGGAGGAGTACAATCGGACTCGATTGGACAGGACACGCGAGAGGACACAAGACTCTTCCGAGGGCCACATTGCCACAGGAATGTAGGAAGCATGGGTCGCGAGACACAGGACACAAGGGTACCCTTGATTTGACAGGGTCGACCTACTAATCTGGGCCGACTGTAGGAGGAGGAGGAGGAGGAGGAGGAGGAGGAGGAGGAGGAGGAAGGAGGCCGCGTTCGACGAACCCTCAGGACATCAGGAGCCAGGCACCAGGAACCAGGAGGAAGAGGAGGAGGAGGAAGAGGAGGAGGAGGAGGAGGAGGAGGAGGAGGAGGAGGAGGAGGAGGCGGAGCGGGAGGGGGGGAGGGGGGGAGGGAGGAGGAGCGGAATAAGGCGAAACCAGCATTGGCATGCGAGTGTGCTGGTGCGGCCCCCTGTCAGTTTCGAAAATCGGCGTGCTTTTCGCCAGATACATTCGCTTAGTTTCGAACGGTTATGTGAGCGCTTGTTTTACTCATTATTTTGCCGATCGGCGCGGGCCCTCGCACCCCCCCTCCCCCACCCAACCGTGGAGTAGATCTTGCGAGCAGGTGGAGTCTCCCACATAGGACTCACGGTTCTAAACAGTCGCACAGCCAGACCCCGCCCCTTCCCCCCCTTTTTCAGTCCAATGTCGAAACGCCGATTAAAAAAAACGTTCATTATAAATGATTCTGCCTTGGTGCACTCGGAATGCGGTGCCGCGCGCACCCGTGGATTGCCTCAGCAGCTTTCGCTAGGGGGCGTTCTGCGAAAGGGGGTTCTTGTCAATCTTCGAAGGGTCGAGGCTCGATGCTCCAGGATCAAGGGTCGAGGTTCGAGGCTCGAGGCTCGAGGCTCGAGGACCTCGATCTCGGATCCTCGAACCACCGCCCAACCGCAGCCCCCCGACGTCGTGATCTGCTCAAAACTCGGATCCCGGGAGCAGCTGCTCTTCCAGAGTCGTTCCTCGACGGCCAAAGGGCCCAGAAGGGCATCCAGAGGCAGAAAATTGCGAAAGAGGCGCCGCCGTGTGTTTTGGCGACGCGACGAGGTCTGAGACGACGGCCCCACCCAGCGCCCTCCGCCACTGCCCGCCGCCAGGGATGTCGTCGTCGTCGTCGTCGTCACCGTCGTCGTCCTCGTCCTCGTCGTCGTCGTAGTCACCGTCGTCACCGTCGTCGTCGTCGTCGTCGTCGTCGTCGTCGTCGTCGTCGTCGTCGTCCTCCTCGTCCTCCTCGTCGTCGTCGTCGTCACCGTCGTCACCGTCGTCACCGTCGTCACCGTCGTCGAGGTCGTCGCCGTCGGCGTCGGCGCCGTCGCCGACGGCGCCTGCCGGCACCAGGCTCCCCGCCGGCCCGCGGGGCGCCGCCCGCCGCCGCGGAGGGGCCCGCGGCGGGGCCCGGCGGCGCGGACGAGCGGCGCCCGGAGGCCGGCGAGGAGCGCCGCGGGCCCGCGGAGGCGCCGCCGCGCGTGGGACGCTGCACGCGCACGCGCGCGCGACGCTGCACCAAATCCCTTCTTTTAATCCGCGCGTCGCAGCGTCGCGCGCACGCGCGCGCGACGCTGCGACGCGCGGACGCTGCACGCGCCCGCGCGCGCGCACGCGCGTGCAGTGGGCACTCCCGAATCCCGTCTATTCATCGACCCCCCCCCCCCTAAAAAACCGGACCCCCCTCCCAATGCGACCTGATGTTCCGGACCCCCCTCTTCGACGGGGCGGCTTGGTAAACGGGACCCCCTAAGCTCCAATCCAAAGAAAGCGCCCTAATAGACCGGACCCTCTTTGTGGTTTCCACGAAATGTTCTCAGGACATTTCTGGCCGAGACTCTGTCTTGTTTTAACACGTCGGGTGAATGTTATAAGAACATGGTTTTTGTTCTTGGAGCATTTTCGGGTTCTAAGAGCATGTCGTGGTAGGCATAGAGGCTTATAGGAATGCCGGGACGGTCGGTCCCTGCTCAATGCATGCGCACGCGCGCGCGACTCTGCACCGGGGGCGCGCGCACGCGCGCGCAGTGGGTGCGCTTTCGATGCTCGAGGTGTTTCATGGGTTTTTCGAGGCTTGCCCCGCCTCGGGATGCCTTGCAGCAGCTGCGCCTGGCCGAGGGCATTCCGGGGGTGCCCCGATCGTCACAACAAAAGGCCGCTGGATACCCGAGGTATGGCCGAGACCATTTGGATCACCGACAGGGTTGCTAGAGGGATAAGGGGGCCTCTAAGTTGATGCAAAGGTGGGCGATATCTGGCCTGACCTAGCTTATGTCAGGAGGGAAAAAGCACCCAGACACAATCAATCGTCGATCCCCCGGAAAATATAGGAAAATATGGGAAATGGGGAGGAGGACAAAAGCCCAGAAAATATAGGAAAACATGGGGGATCCTCTTATGTGTGTGTATTTGTGTGTGTGTGTGTCCCAGGGCCCCTTCATCATGAGTGGACTGCAAGTGCCGTAAGCAGCTCACGGTGGGCAAAGGTCTGGGGCAAGTGGATGCGGGCCCACGTAGCAGAGTCGCCCACCCCCTTCGAGCCACACAGGGCACTCGTAGCCCACGGAGGGCCCAATCAGCCACTTGGGGCACCTGGAGGGCGCCCGGCTTTCTCCGTCTGACCCCCCCCCCGTGGAGTCACGCCACGGAGCTGCTTGGGGCGGAGTCTGCTGGCAGTCGCCGCCCCCTGTCGCGGCGACGGAAAGCATGGCCTCTGCTCTGTTGGGGCCTCCTTCGGGGTCCTCTCGGGGCCCCCACTGCGGCGTCGTCTGGGCTTTTTGTGGCGGCCTCGAGAGCAGGCTGGGCCGACTTGGGGCCTTGGCATCGCTCGGACGTGTGCATTCTTCCTCCGGCGAGGACCATCGAGGAGCATCCTTGATCACTTCGCGAAAAAACCACGCACGATACCGAAAAAAACACAGGAAATGGACGTCCAAGCGATGGCCAGGGGCCCTCTTGGGCAGACTCGGGCCTCTGGAACAATCTTCGAGCTCCCTGGAACGCCTCGGGGGGGCCCCTTTGGCCGCCTCCGCGGCCTCCTGGGGGCCCTTTTGGGGCAGCGCTGGCGCCTCGTGGGGGGGGGCCACGGGGGCTGCCTTGGAGCCTCCTGGTGGGCCTCTTGGACCGTCTCGGTGCAGTCCCCGGGGCCGCTGGGGCAGTGCTGGGGGCCCTGGAGCTCGAAAGCGCGAGTACCTCCAAAGCCTTCGACCAATCCCCTGAGACGTACCCAACCCCTGCTCCACGCGACGCGAGTATTCGCACGAACTCTCCATGCGAAAGAACACATCGCCAGATATGCTGCCCTCATCTTCGCCGTGCGACCCAGGAGCCCTTGGGAGCCTCTAGGGCCGTTTGGGGTCCCTCTGCAGGCCAGTGGGGCCCAGAGTCCATGTCAATCCGCCAGGGTGAAATGTCGATTCAGTTGTTTATACATATCTCTGTGTACACACACATACATGTGATAGAGCGCGTTCTGCGAAGGCTGGGAAGGGGTTGGCTTTCGCCCGGGTTGGCTTTCGCCCGGGGGTTGGCTTTCGCCCGGGTTGGCTTTCGCCCGGTTGGTTTTCGCCCGGGGTGGCTTTCGCCCAGGTTGGCTTTCCCCCAATTGGCTTTCGCCCGGTTGGCTTTCGCCCGGGTTGGCTTTCGCCCGGTTGGTTTTCGCCCGGGTTGGCTTTCGCCCGGTTGGCTTTCGCCCAGGTTGGCTTTCGCCCGGGCTCGTTTTCGCCTGGGTTCAGCTTCGCCCTCCTCTTCCTCTTCTCCTCTTCCCTCTCCTGCTCTTTCATGCTGCTGCTGCTGCTCCTCTTACCGAACCCGACCCGACCCGACCCGCCTGTTAGGGTCCGCCCGACCCGACCCGACCCGCCCGTTAGGGTTCACGCGTGCTCACTCGAGCGCGCCACACACCTCAGCGCCCCGCCCGCCCGACCCGACCCGCCCGACACTTTAGTGTCCCGCCCGCTTCACCCGACCCGCCCGTTAGGGTCTGCCCGACCCGACCCGACCCGCTTCGCCCGCCAGGGTCCGCCTGCCCCACCCGGCCCGCCCGTCAGGGTTCACGCGTGCTCACTCGAGCGCGCCTCCATCCACACTTTAGTGTCCCGCCTGCCCGACCCGACCTGCCCGTTAGGGTCCGCCCGGCCCGAACCCGCCCCGCCCGTTAGGGTCCGCCCGACCCGACCCGTCACTCGAGCGCGTCCCACACCTCAGTGCCCCGCCCTCCCGACCCGATCCGCCCGTTAGGGTCCGCCCGACCCGAACCCGCCCCGCCCGTCAGGGTCCGCCCGGCCCGACCCGACCCGCCCGTTAGGGTTTACGCGTGCTCACTCGAGCGCGCCCCACACTTTAGTGTCCCGCCCGCCCGACCCGACCCGCCCGTTAGGGTCTGCCCGACCCGGGGATCCCGACTCCGCTTCGCCCGCCCAGGGTCGCCGACCCGACCCCGACCCGCCCTTCAGGGTTAGGTCAGGGTTCCGCGTGCTCACACACCTCTGTGTGCCGCCTGGCCGCCCGACCAACCCGCCCGTTAGGTTCCGGCCCGACCCGACCCGCCCGTTAGGGTCCACGCGTGCTCACTCGAGCGCGCCCCACAGTTTAGTGTCCCGCCCGCCCGACCCGACCCGCCCGAAAGGGTCTGCCCGACCCGACCCGACCCGCTTCGCCCGCCAGGGTCCGCCCGACCCGACCCGACCCGCCCGTCAGGGTATGTCAGGGTTCACGCGTGCTCACTACACCTCAGTGCCCCAGCCGCCCGACCCGACCCGCCCGTTAGGGTCCGCCCGACCCGAACCCGCCCGCCCGTCAGGGGGTCCGCCTGGCCGACCGAAACCCGCCCGTTAGGTTTTCACGCGTGCTCACTCGCTCGAGCGGCGCCCTCCCTCGCACACTTTAGTGTCCCGCCGCCCGACCCGACCCGCCCGTCAGGGTCAACCCGACCCGACCCGGACCCGCCCCGCCCGTTAGGGTCCGCCCGGCCCGACCCGACCCGCCCATTAGGGTTCACGCGTGCTCACTCGAGCGCGCCCCACACTTTAGTGTCCCGCCCGCCCGACCCGACCCGCCCGTTAGGGTCCGCCCGACTCGACCGCCGTTAGGGTTCACGCGTGTTCCCTCGAGCGCGCTCCCACCTTTAGTTTTGTTCCCGCCCGCCGACCCGACCCGCCCGCTAGGGTCCGCCCGACCGGGCGCGAACCCGCCCCGCCACGCCGCGACGGCGGGCGTCTGGCTTTTGCCCCTGAGCCTGCACCCGCCTGCTCCCCGCCCGGCCCCGGCGAAAGCCACCGGCGGAAAGCCACCCCGGCGAAAGCAAACCTCCAGCGAAAGCCAACCCGGCGAAAACCAACCCCGGCGAAAGCCAACCCGGCGAAAGCCAACCCCGGCGAAAGCCAACCCGGCGAAAGCCAACCCCGGCGAAAGCCAACCCGGCGAAAGCCAGCCCCGGCGAAAGCCAACCCCCGGCGAAAGCCAACCCCGGCGAAAGCCAACCCCGGCGAAAGCCAACCCCGGCGAAACGAAGCCCGGCGAAACGAAGCCCGGCGAAACGAAGCCCGGCGAAAGCCAACCCTGGCGAAAGCCATCCGTGCCGGGTCGAACTGGGGAGGCAGGGAGAGGGGAGGTTCGAACCAGCCCCCCCCCCCCTTGAATTGCAAGGAGGGGGGGGGGGTCGAACCGGGACGGGGGGGGGCCCTCCCTCTCCAGTGGCAGCCGACGACGGCGAGCGCCTGCGCTGGCGCCGTCGGGCGACGACGACGACGACGACGACGACGACGATCGAGCCTTAGTAGGATGATATTGAGGTTGGAAAGAGCGTGTTCTACCGCTGCTGGCGGAAAACCGGGGGGGGTCACTACCGGTTCGAACCCCTACCCCCCCCCCCCTCCGGAAAACCGAGGGGGGGTCACTACCGGTTCGAACCCCTCCCCCCCCCCCCCCCCCCCCCCCTGCTCATCATTTAAAGGGGGGGGTCACTTTTTTTTATCTACCGGTTCGACCCCTCCCCCCCCCCCCCCTCCCTTCCGGATCCGGAAAACCGGGGGGGTCACTACCGGTTCGAACCCCCCCCCCCTCGAAAAACGAGTGGGGGTGCGGACAGTGGTGGGGACGGTGTTGGTGGGGACAGTGGTGAGGGGATAGCGGGACAGTGGTGGGGACAGTGGGACAGTGGGACAGTGGTGGGGACGGTAGTGGTGGGGACAGTGGTTGGGACAATGGTGGGAACAGGGGGGGACAGTGGACAGTGGTGGTGACGGTGGTGGTGGGGACAGTGGTGTGGGGACAATGGGAATGAGGTGGAAACAGTGAGACAGTGGAGGGTACAATGGTGGTGGGGACAGTGGTGAAGGCGGTGGCGAGGACGGCGGTGGGACAATGGGACAGTGGTACAGTGGGGACTGTGGTGGGGACAGTGGGGACAGTGGTGGGAACAGTGGGACAGCTCAGTGGGACAGCGGAGGAGTCAGTGGGACAGTGGGGACAGTGGGGATAGTCGGGCAGTGGTTGGGGCCGTGGTGGAGACAGTGGGGAGAGTGGAACCGTGGTGGGAACAGTTCTGGGGACAGCGGGGACAGTGCGACAGTGGTGGGGCCACTGGTGGGGACAGTAGGGGCGGTGGTGGAACCAGTGGGGACAGCGGTGGTGAGGACAGTGGTGCTGGGAACACCAGTGGGGATGTGATGCGGACGGTGGTGGGGACCGGGAGTCGTTTGCTGGCGGTGAGTAGGGGGGGGGGGGGGGGGGGGGGGGTTCGACCGGTAGTGACCCCCCGGTTTTTAGGATCCGGAGGGGGCGGGGGGGAGGGGTTCGAACCGGTATCAGTGACCCCCCCCGGGGTTTCGAGAGGGGTGGGGGGTGGGGGTGGGGGGGAAGGGGTTAGGGGAGGGTGGGGTTTTGCCGGGGAGAGGGGTCGGCGGTGCGGGGGGGGAGGCGGGGAGGGAGGGGTTCCAAGCAGGGGGGGGGGGGGGGGATATTTTCGGAGGGTGGGGTGGGGGCGACCCCCGGGTTCTGGAGGAAAAAGTTGGCAATTTTCCACAGTAAAGCGGCGGTGGATCACGCTCTCTCTGAGGTTGAAGAGCCCTCGTAGGATTCTATTAGAGCTGGATCAAGCCCCAGTAGGATTGATTCAATTAGAGCTGGACCGAGCTAAAGTAGGATTGCATTTGAGATGGATTGAGCCTGTGTAGGATTAAATTGGACTTGGATTCAGCTACATTGGGTTTCTGGCAGAACTGGATCGATCCCCACTAGGATGCAATTAGTGCTGGAGCCAGCTGCAGTGGGCTTCTCATGGAGATGGATCGAGCCCGACTAGGATGCTATTGAAGTTAGGTCCAGAGCTGATTCTACTCAGGGGAAAGAGGGGCGGTTCGCCCCCCCCCCCTCCTTGGACAAGGAGGGGGCGGTTCGACCCCCCCCCAACTGGAAGGAAGGGAGGGGGGGGGTCGGTCAGTGAGGCCGGTGTCCCTGGGGGGGGGGCGGGGAGCGGAGTGTCCGGGCGCTTCAAATGTTTTAGGTGAGGGGGGGGAGCGGTTCCGAAGTGTCCAGGAATGTTTGCCAAGCAATCGTCGACGAAATGTGTTACCTCCTTCACATATATATATATATATACACACATACATACGAAAGAGCGCGTTCTGTGGTCGCTTGGAGGGGGTGGGGGTTTGGAACCGGACCCCCCCCCCTGGATGGAAGGGGGGGGGTTTTACAACCACCCCCCCCACCCCACCCAGCTCCCCCTACTCCTCGTGCCGTCGCTTTGCGTCGGCGGCGTATGGCGCCGGCAGCAGGGACGACGATTTCCAAGTTCTGGGCGGCGCCAGCCGGCGCCTCGGCGGCGGGCGGCGGTGGCCGGGGAGCGCTGACGCAGGGCGACGGTTGTGGTGGTGTTGGTTTGTGGGGTGTGGCGGTGGTGGTGGTTGTTGTGGTGGTGGGTGTGGGGTGTTTGTTGTGGTGGTGGTGGTTGTGGTGGTGGGTGTGGTGGTGTGGTGTGTGGTTTGTGTGGTGGTGTGGTGGTTTGTGGTCGGGGGTGGTGGTGGGTTGTGGTGGTGTGGTGGTTTGGTGTGGTGTGATGGTGGTGTTGTGTGGTGGTAGGTGTGGTGGTGGTTGTGGGTTGTTGCGGTGGTTTGTGGAGGTGGTGGTGGTGGAGGTGGTGTGGTGTTGGTGGTGGTGGCGGTGGTGCTGGTGGTGGTGTGGTGGTTTGTGGTGGTGGTGGTGGAAAGTGCTGCTGGTAGTGGTGGTGGTTGTGGCGGTGGTGGTGGTGTGGTGGATTATGGTGGTGGTGGTGGTGGTGGTAGTGGTGGTGGGTTTTTCTGGTGGTGGTGGTGGTGGTGATGGTGAGTTGTGGTGGTGGTGGTGGTTGTGGTGGTGTGGTGGTGGTGTGGTGGTTTGTGGTGGTGTTGGTGGGTTGTGGTGGTGGTGGTGTTTTGTGGACGTTTGTTGTAGTGGTGGTGGTGGCAGTGGTGGTGGTGGTGTGGTGGTTTGTGGTGGTGGCGGTGGGTTGTGCTGCTGGTAGTGGTTGTGGCGGTGGTGGTGGTGTGGTAGATTGCGGTGGTAGTGGTAGTGGTGGTGGGTTTTTGTGGTGGTGGTGATGGTGAGTTGTGGTGGTGGTTGTGGTGGTGGTGGCTGTGGTGGTGGTGGTTGTGTGGTGCTGTTGGTGGTGGTGGTGGCTGTGGGTTGAGGCAGTGGTGGTGGTAGTAGTGGTGGTGGTAGTGGTGGTAGTGGTGGTAATCGTCGCGGCGTCCCCGCCGTGGTCGCCGACAGCGCCGGCGCTGCTGGCCGCCGCCAGCGAGCGCCGGCGCGAGGGGTGGGGGGGGGTTTGAACCCCCCCCCCCCCCGGCGCCAGGAGGACGGGGGGGGGGTTAAACCCCCCCCCCGCCCCCCGAGCTGCCTCTGGGCATCATCGCTGCGTCCCCGCCGTGGGCGCTGCTGGCGGCCGCCGGCGCTGGCGCCGGCGCCCGGGGGGGGGTTGAACCTCCCCCCCCCCAGGGAGGGGGGGGGTTGGGAGGAAGGGTTTGGGGGGAGGGGAGTCCCCTTGGTTTCGATCGACGGCGCCGAGTGTTGGGGGGGGGGAGCACCCCCCCGTTTGAACGTGCCGCCGAATGTTCCCAAGGTACGCGCCCGTGAAACGCGTTCTCTCATACATACCTACAGCACGTTCATGCATACATATATGCGTACATATGCGTATATATATAGATATATATATACACATGTGCATCTGTAGACACATATGTATGACACCGTGCGAACGGACTTATTATATTAGAAGCAGTAAGTCGGGGGCGGGAGGGATACAGACAGGATGCAGCAGGAGGGGGGAGGTGGGACCGACAAAACATAAACACACAAGTAGAGGGCGAATGGAAAGGGGGAAGGGGACGAGGAGGATTGGAAATGAAGGGCAGAAGGGGATGAGGGAGAGGGGAAAAGGGCATGGGGAGGCATAGCGGAAGGGAGAGGAACAATGACGAGGATGGGAATCAGGAGGAGATAGAGACGGTAAGTTTTGAGATGACAGGTGGAGATCGATGACAAGATGGTGGCGCGGCGGTGAGGGATGGGGGGTAGCAGCCTGGGGTTCGCTATCACTGTGGTCTGCTTGGCAAGGAACAGAGCCCAAGCGCGCTTGACGCACCTGCAACCCAGGGAGGCACTCACACCCGCGACGGTTGCGGCCCCCGGGCCTGGGAAACGGCACCAGGCAGTCTGGGCCGCTCGCGCTCCGACTCCACGCGACGATGCTTCGGCAGCTGGGGCCGCGATTCCGATCCGATTCGATTCATTCAGAGTCGTTTTCATCGGCCGGGGCCAGCCAGAGCTGGGCGCGACGGTCCGATTTCGATTTGGCTCGCTGGCCATCCGATATGGTTCCTATTCGATCCGATCCGATTTCGTGATTCTATGTGGCTCAGGCCTGGCAGTGCGAAAACATCTAAAGACAAGCGTGTCGTGGTTATGCGTGCGACGCCCGGACCTTTTAGGAACCAGACAAGCAGAGGTCTCTTGGATCCGCCGTCGAGGGCGCCGTCGTTGCGTCGCCGTCGGTCCGCGGTGTGTCCCCGCAGCGGTGCGTCCGCCTCGATGCCTGACCCTCGAGCCTCGACCCCCGAGCGGCCCTGGGACCCCCCGAGGGGTCCGCAGCCGCGGCGGCGCGTCCACCGCGACTCCCTGAGCAGCCCTGACCCTCCCCCTCCACCTCTTCATACATACCTATACGACAACCCTTCGGGTGATAAGGAGGTTCGGGGGGGGAGGAACCAACGTTTCACTCGATCGGTCTCACTATCGATGTCGCTATCGATCTCACTATCGGTCTCGCTCGATCGATCTCACTCGATCGATCTCACAATCGATCCCCCTCCTCCTCCTCTTCATACATATGGACGCGGGGATGTGGGGTTATCCCATAGCGAGCGCCACCGCTTGTGCCAGCGAAGTCCAAAGTGCATCCGGCATGGCGTGTCCTGGCAAACCCACGTGCGACACGCCGGCGTCCACCCAGGATGGGTCAGCACGCCCAGACATGTGTGTTCGCTTGTGCTATGTGCCTGCATCCGCTTAGCATGTGATGACGTGGTGGTGGGTGGGACTTCATTATCTCTCCCTGCTCATGCCTGCCTGGCCGCCTCCGTCCCTCCGTCTTTTGGCGAGTCTACTCCTCCCCCTCCTCCATCCACCTCCTCCATACTCCTCCTCTCCTCCTCCTCCTCCTCCTCCTCCTCCTCCTCCTCCTCCTCCTCCTCCTCCTCTTCCTCCCATCACGCCTCATCCTCCTCCCTCCTCCGCCTCCTCCTCCTCCCTCCTCATTCTTCCTCCTCCTTCCTCCCCTCTCCTCCCCCTCCTCCGCCTCCTCCTCCTCCCCCTATCCGCCTCATCCTCCTCCTCCTCCTTCTCCTCTCCTCCTCCTCCTCGCTCCTCCTCCTCGTCCTCGCTAGCCCCTCCTCCATTCTCTCCTCTCCTCCTCTCCCTTCCTCCTCCTCCTCCTCTCCTCCTTCTCCTCCATCCGCCTCATCCCCTCCTCTCCTCCGCCTCTCCTCCTCCCCCTTCCTCATTCCTCCTCCTCCTCCTCCGTCCCTCCGCCTCCTCTCCTCCTCCTCCTCCTCCTCCTCCTCCTCCTCCTCCTCCTCCTCCTCCTCCTCCTCCTCCTCATCCCCCTCCTCCTCCTCCTCCTCCTCCTCCTCCTCCTCCTCCTCCTCCTACTCCTCCTCCGCAGGACCTGCAGCCGCAGCGACGCGTCCGCCTCAGCTGCAAGAGCAGCCTGCCAGGCGCCGCCGCGCAGGCCGCGCCGCTGCTCGACGAGGCGGCGCCTGGCCGCCGCCGCCAGACGCCGGCCGCCAGACGCCGCCGGCGGCGGGAGCATCGAGTCTCGAGCGACGGCCCCACAGCCTTCCAGCATGGCAGCAACGAAGCTCAGCCAGGCTAAAAGCTCGGCCAGCTGAACTCGGCCAGCTGCACTCGGCCAGGCTGAACCCGGCCGGCTGAACTCGGCCGGCTGACCTTGGCCAGGCTGAGTGTCAAGCAGTGGCGAGGCGTCCCATCTCGCCGAAAGGCCCACCGAAGAATGTTCTAAGAACCAGTTGTGGTCTGCACGAAAGCCCACCCCAGCCAGGACCGTGCGGATTCGCTATAGGCGGGGGCCAATCGCCGATCTATCGGCGATGTATCGCTGGCTCCGGCTCGATGTTTCCCCCCCCCACACCTGAGTTGGTCCCCCCTGACGTTCCCCCTCATGATAGCGGGCCCCAGCGTCGCCGGTTCCACGCCGACGTCGCCGATGCATCGGGGATGCGGCGCCACGTCCCAACCCCATCTATTGTGACCCCATGTGACAGGCCTCTGCGCGCTGCTCCCTCGTAGCACGCCCATCACCCAGCTGCCCCCCCCTCCCTTCGAGTAGGGGATCGACTACAGAATTGATTTACCCAAAAATTGACTTTCCCGCCGAATCTACGGAACAACTACGTATAATGTCCAGAAGATATGCGAACGTTCGATACGTTTCTTGCATATTCGGCGGGAAAATATATTTTGGAGTAAACCAATTCTGCAGTCGATCCCATATTCGATCCCTGGTCGAGGCGGTGCCCTGCGACACCCCTGCGGCGCTCGACGAGGCGCGCGCGAGCTCGGGCGGGGAGGAGTGCACAGCGGGCCAGTCGCCGTCGCAAGGGCAGGCAGGAGACGGCTCGGCAGCAGTGCTTCGGGGGGGGGGGGGAGGAAGGTAGAGGAGAGGGAGGAGGAGGGAAGGAGGGAGGCGAAGAGGCGGACCAGGAGGAGGAGGAGGAGGAGGAGGAGGAGGAGGAGGAGGAGGACGACAGGGAGGAAGCGAAGGACGAGGTCGGGGAGGAGGAGGAGCTTCGGGGAGAAGTCAGATGCAGGAGGAGGAGGAGGAGGAGGAGGAGGAGAGGGACGGAGAGGATATCATGTTCGAGATTTGGATACGTAAGGTCCTCCTTGGGTCTCCGGTGTTGTGATGAGGAGGAGCCAATTGATAGAGGAAGGGAAAAGAGGGAGAGCGAGGGCTTCTGCAGAGGATAGTTTGAATTCTGGGGGGTCCTCTCTCTGCTCGCTCCTCCCTCCAGCATCGATTGTGCCAAAATTGGTTCTCATGGTATTCGTCCGACCTGCCTAGCTCGGCCACCCAACCCTCCGCTCTCTCGCGCTTGCGAGCTCCCTCTAGAATCACGTTCTTGTCATGTTCTTCTTATACTGGTCGTTTGGTTTGGCCTGCAGCCTCTGATCTAGCCCCCCTACGAATGCCCCAATTGCCACGCGGGCCTCCCGTCTGGACGATCTCAATGCGGGGGATATGATGCCAGGGGACTTTCTGTGTCAGCGTCTGACTACCTGACCTGATATGACCTCCTCTCTCTTCTCTTCCTGGCGGCGATTTCTCAGCAAGAGCCTCTTGGCTGGTAACACGGTACGGTGCATCATCCGTTCTTGAATGGCAGCGGAAGTTTTTTTATCTGGATCACAACTCGACAACATGACCCAACGGATTCGTGCGTCAAGTGTGGCACCCTTTCGTTGGAGATCCGTTGACTATTCTCCCTCCTCCCCCTTCCCTTCCCCTTCTCTTTCTTTCCTTTCTCTCTATCTCTCGCTCTCGCTCTCTCTCTCTCTCTATATATACGCCGTCTCTTTCTCTCTCTCTCTCTCTCTCTCTCTCTCTCTCCCGCCGCACTCACCTACCCCCGACCCAATCTAACCCCCTCCCAGGTCGAGGCGGCGGCCTGCGACGTGCCGCCCGAGCTCGAGGAGGCGCGCGGGGGAGGGAGGGGACCGCCGGCTCGGCAGCCAGTGGCCCCAGGGAGGAGGACGGGGGGCGTTAAGGCCCAGTCAAGCGACCACCCCCCCCCCCTTTAAGTTTCGTTCAGTGCGTCGCCCGAGCGTCGCCCGTGCGCCGGCCCTGGTTTGCGTCTCTGTCCCGAAGCCTCCCAGAGTGCGTGGGCGACATATGGCGCGACTTCGGAGTTTCTCTGGGGAGGGCAGGAAGGGAGGTAGGACGAGGAGGAGGAGGACCACGAGAAGGGAGGCTGAGGGAGGAGGACGACGACGACGCGGAGGAGGAGGAGGAGGAGGAGGAGGAGGAGGACGAAGGACGAAGAGGAGGAGACGGAGGAAGAGGAGGAGGGAGGAGAAGGAAGACGACGAGGGGCGAGGGAAGAAGGAGGCGGAGGAGTCGGCTCGGCAGCGGCGCTTGGGGGAGGGGCGAGGACGACGAGAAAGACGAGAAGGGCTCGAATACCAGAGGGTTGCCTCATCGGACGTGTGTCACAGCAACGCTCCATCATCGTTGCCGCCCCCGACGTCCGTGAGCCGTCAGATGCCCGCTCGCCGAAAACGACCATTGAGACTGAAATGGGTCGATTTTCTGACATACAGACCATGCCGCACAACGATATAAATTTGTGCGTGTGTATAAAGATATATATATATATATATATATGTACACAAATGTGTGGGTGTGAGTGTGGGTGGGGGGTGCGTGTGCTCAAGCTGCTCTTGCTAGGCAAGCCAAACCAGGTGTGTGTGTGTGTGTGTGTGCGCGTGTGTGTGCTCAAGCTGCTTTTGTTAGGCGAGCCAGACCATGCGTGTTCCGCACGGGCCACCTCACAGCGCTCGCGGCTTCCCTAAGCGCATTCGCGAGCACCTGGCTGGAGGCCCTAACGCCGGCGTGGCCAGCCACAAACCAGGCGGAGCGGGTCGGCCATTGCACGGTGGAGGAGGCGCCCGGGCTGCGCGGCGCCTGCCCGTTTTTCAGCTGCGCGGAGGGCAGCTGGCGGCCAGGCGCCCGACTGGGCCTTGGCACCCCGCTCCTCGGCGCAGTCGGCCTCCTCGGGGCCCGCGCCTGCCAGCTGCGGGGTCATGGCCGGCTTGCTGGGGCGACCGCGGGCGGCGCTAGCATCGGCGAGGGCCATGCCGGACTCCGCGTGCCGCGAAAGCCTGATTTTGTTTTCCGCGTTGCTCTTGGCAGTCCTCTGCCCCTGCCAGCTCCGAGTTCGCCGCGGCCCTCGTGGACGAGCACGCCGACGGAGGCTGACAGTTGGCGGCCGCGCAGCCGCAAGGCGTGATTGCGGCCGCTCGACAGGCAGCCTCGGGCATCGCTTCCCCAAGCGGCCGCGAACTACGACGGCGACCCGTACTTCGGGTGAAACAGACAGAATGTGCGAAATCGGCGCGCGCGCGACCCCCGCCCACGGGGTGCAGTTCATCGAGTTCGCCACTTACCAGGCGGCCCCGTTCGTCCGAGCCGGCCCTATCCCGGAGCGGGTCAGCGGGAACGTGTACTTGTTCGACCCAGGATCACACTGAGCGAGGACGAGCTAAGGGATCTGCAGCGCCAGGCAACGGCTATCGCGAGCCTCCTTGGCGGCGTGGTTCCAGCCTTGGGCGGCGCGCAGGCCCAGTGGGTCGTCGTGGCCGATCCAGGCCCTGACGCCCTCGGCCAGGCGGTGGCAAACGGCATCATCTTGGACTCGGTCAAGTTCGCGCCGAAGGGCTCGGCCAGCCTGGCGCGCATCGTGGACAACCGCTGGACGGCGGTGGGAGGCGGCCGACCTCAGCGCGCGGCTCAAGGAGAAACGTCCGGGCGCAGGCAGACCCCCCCGCGCGCTGGCGATAAAGCGCGACTCCCGGAACCGGCGCTTCCTCAGCTTCCGCGAGGCGCTTGCGGAGATGAAGGAGGGCCGTCCGCATGCCGCCAGCGCCGCTGGATCCCCTGCGGGGCGGCCAGCAGCGCCGACGACTGGCCTTTACGCGGCCCCTCGGCGGCCCCAGAGCTCTTGGCGAACATTCGAGCCAGCGGGGGGGCGTCTCAGCGCGCCGCGAGCACTGGGCGCGCGGCCCAGGGGCGTCCGCGGACAGCGCCGTCGCTCACCATCACACTTCGCTGGCGTCGGCGCTGCATCACATTCTTCGACCAGGCGGGCGCTTTGGTCGGGGGCGCCAGCGCGGCGGTTGCCGTTCTTGGAGCGGGCGCCCACCGCGACCCGCGGGCCCCCGACTTCCGCGGGCCGGAGGCGACGCTGGCCAGCCGCCCGGACGCGGTCGGCAGGCGCGCCTTGCGCGGCGGGGAGGCTCGCGATGTTCATTTCGGAAAGGCAGACGGCGGAGGCGTTCGCGCCGATGCGGCGGAGGCTCTTCGCGGGCGAGACTAGCAAGAAAGGCCCGACCAGCGGGGGCGAGAGACGGCGACGCGCAGCGGCGCCGCCTCCGCCTCCACCCCTGCCGCGCGCCGTCGCGTTTTTTCTTATGTGTTACCGCCTAGAGCGGGGGGTCGCAGTCGGCCGCCGTCGCCGCCGATTTTTGGCCGCTGGCCTCCCGCGCCCGGTGGCTGGCGATCTCCGCGGCAGCTCCACCTTTACGCCTGGGCAGGCGCCCGGACCAAGGGTCTTCCGCCGCTGCGGAATCCTGCTGGCTGCCCCAGCCGGCTGCCGGCTGCCCCAGAGCAAGCTTTTTGACAGCGCCCGCGGACGGCGGCTGCTGCCGCGGGGGCCAGGCCCGACGATTTCGCCCATGAGCTGCGCGACGCTCGCAGTCATGCGAGGCGGGATCGCGCCGCAGGACACGGCCATCTTCGTCGACGCCGAGGTGCGCGAGTTCCTCCTCAACCCCGAGCGGATCGCCCTCCCCGCCGACGACGTCCCGCAGCTGGCCGCGCGGCCGCGCCGCGACCTGCGCCCCCCCCGCAGCCCGCGCCCGCATCTCGAGCTGCTCGGCAAGCTTCGCGCGGAGGAAGACGGACACGCCGCGCGCGGCGCTAGACTGCGGCCCCGCCAGCGCGTTCCACAAGCGGGCGCGGCGCTCGCGCGCGCCTGACCACTGAGCGGCGCGGCCTCGCCGGGGCTGAACCCGAGCGCACAGGCCCTCGCCTGGCGCGACGCCCTCGCTACGGGGCTCATCGGTCGACTTGCGGGGTGGATTCCACCAGTCCCTGGCGCCGATGGTCTCGCGCGGCTTCGGGCTCAGGCGCGCCCGATTGGGCGCCGGTTCCGCCCGCGATCCCGAGGCGGGCCGCGAGGCGCCAGTCGCGCCGGACACCCCTCTGGAGACGCGCTTCGGCGGACTGCCAATGGACCAGAGTTGGGCGCTGCATTTTTGCAGCAGCGCTTTGCCGGCGGCGCGCCGCCGAGCCCGGGGCGCCTTGGGCCTGCCGACCGCGCGCGTCGGCGGACGGCAGCCGCCCCCGCCGCAGGCGCAGGGCGCCGCCGCGCGCGCGCCGCAAGTGGACAAGGCGAACGAGCCGGGCCAAACCGAGAGGCGGTCGCCGCGTTGCATCAGCGCGCGGTCGACGCGATTGAGCGAAGAATGACCTTCGCGCCCCCCGACGGGGGCCGACCTGGCGCAGGACTTCGCGGCGATCGGCCTGCGCATCGACGGCGCGCGACGCCGGGCGCGGCGAGGGCCCGCCCGCCTTTGGCGCCTCTGGTTCGCGCCGGGCGAGGTCGGCCGCCGCAGGTCGCTCGTCGGGAACCGCGTTCGGCAGCTAATCGGCCATCTCGTGGACCACTTTAGCTCGCGACGGTGCGCCCGTGCCTCGGGGAGGCGCGACGCTCCGCGGGCTCTGGGGGTGGCGAAGTGGCCCCGCTGCTGGCCGCGGCGCTGGGTGAGCTCGCGGTGGCGCGGGGCCCCCTGCACTTCGCGCGCGCGGACGTCGCGGCGCCGACGCACCCCCGCGACCACTGCAGCAGCGCGCCCGCCCACCGAGGGCCACGCGCTGCGCGCCGCGGACGCGAAGCCCGCCGAGTTTTACAGGCAGGCCGCGCGGCGAGAGCGCCGGAGGTTCGCCGGGCCGACCGACGCCGCCGCCCGCGCCGACCCCGAGGCTTCGCACGACCCACCGCCGCGCCGCCGCCCACGAGCGGCCCCATCCCGGAATGGGCGCACCAAGCGCTGGACGCAGCGCTGTAGCGGGCCATCGACGACCTCGGCGGCGACCTCACCCTGCGACCGACGGCAGCAGGAGCAGCCTCGGCCACAGCGGTCATAGGGCTCGCGCCGACGGTCAGCATTTGGCGGGGCGCTGGAAGCGCCTGGCCGCCATCCACTATAGGAGTCTCGAGCAACCCTGCTCGGCCCGCGCCGCGAGCTGGAGCTCCCGGACCCCCGCCGCAGCCACCTCCTTAGCGCCGGGGGGCAACCTCGCCGACATGCTGGCCTTCGACCGCGGCCGCGCCCGGGACACCGAGCTGCTTGGCCTCGCCTGCCGCTCGGCCGCGGCCCAGCTAGCGAGCGGGCTCAACTTGCACAGGCGCTACGTGCAAACCGAGCCAGACCCGTCTGACTGAGAATGTCGGATCGCATGCGCTTCGTTGCCGCGCCTTGGCCAACGGGTGTCTGGCACCGCCTTGCAGGGGCGTCCGCTCAGCGCCGCCGTCGGGGCAGCGTTGGCGCGCGCCGACGCGGATGGCTGGGGGCACAGCGATGGCGCGCCAGGTGAGCGAGGGCGACCCAGAGGGGCGGGCTCACAAGCGCGACCATTACCCAGCCGCACTCCGCTGCCCGTCTGGCCCCAGAGGCTGCCAGCGGCCATGCGGCCCTCGGACCCGCCTCCACCAGGCGCCAGACAATTGCCCCATCGAGAGGACGGCCAGCCGGGAGATGAGCATCGCTGCCTGGCCCCAGCGCGGCGCCGATCGCGCGGGGGCCCTGGGCGGCCCGCGCCCGGCGCCCGCGCCAGGAGCGGACGACTGCTGGCCGCGGCCTTCAGGACGCCGCTTGCCCTATGTTTCTCGGGCGGGCGCGCCCTTGTTTGTGGGAAAATATGGACAATGGGGGGGAGACGAAAATCCAGAAAATATTGAAAATATGGGGAGTCCAGGGACTTGTGTGTATTTATTTCTGTGTCCCAGGGCCCCTGTGGCACATTGCGGATCATTCTCTTGAGCTCCGTGGTGTTTTGGCAGAGGTGTTCGGGCATGCCGCCCCGCCGCGCCCCCGGCGCCGCCCCCGCGAAGCCTTCTTTGACGGCCGCCGGGAGCGACGTCTGGCAGCGGATCGAGCTGGCGAGGGCCGACGGAGCGTGGAGCTCCCATCGCTCGCGGAGTCGCCTCGGCTGGGGGAGCGCGGCGGAGACCGTCGAGCTCGAGATGCATGCCCCCATCGTCGAGCCCGTCGAGCTGCAGCGACAGCGACGGCGGCGCGCTGCCGCCCTGGTGCGTCACCACGGCGGCGAGGCCAGCGTCCGTCGTCGGGCGTCGGTCCGACCTGCTACGGCATCGGCCTACTCCCAAGTTTTTTTTCTGACGTGTGGGGATGGGCGAAGCTGCGCAGACTGGCGCCCGACTCCGGCGGGCGGCTGGGATCGCGCGTTCGACCGCTACCTGGACATGCTGTTCCTCCGAGGCGACCAGACCAATGCCGCCAGGCATGCACTCTTCGGGTCCGCGCACTGCCCGGGGCTGCCTGCGCGGTCTCCAACGTCCCCACCTTGGACTCGTTTCGCTGCACGGTTTCGGGCGGGCCAATCGTGAGAAGGTCCGCGACTCCTTGCCAATCGAGATCGTTTTGTCGTGCACCCGGTTCTAGTTCGACCGCGGCGGGGACGTTGGGGAGTTGGCGACAGCCGCGACCTGGATCGCGTTGGACTCCTACCTGAGGCCCAGTGAGGGCCTGGCGCTTGTGGCAGACCGCATTGCCTTGCCCAGGCGCAGAAAGGGCCCTGGTGTTGGCACTGTTGCGCCCACCTCTCAGAATGTCCCGGCAAAGACTTGTCAGCGCGATGCCTCTACGGCGGCAGAGGCCCAAAATAGGCAGTGGGCTCCCCAGTTGGTCGAGCGTCTCGCTCGTGGTTCCTCCCTTGGACCCCCCCTGGCCTTCTCCCTCGCGGACTGGGAAACGATGTGCTGACAACGTCGCAGGGCCCAGCTTTCTGATAAAGCTCTCGATGGCGCCCCACGTTGTTCATCACACGGTGCCCAGACAAGAAACTTAGATCTTCAAATATGGTGTTGATCGGCTCCAAGCTCGCGGTATATGGCTCAGTCGAGCCTCGGCTGTGCGATAGTCGGGCCAGCGGGAATGTTCCGGAACCGAGCCTCTTTGTCTCGCCAGCAGCCTCAGCAAGCTGCTGTCATTTCGAAGCGTACCCCAGCGCAGATCCTGGAATTGTTCGGCCCTCCCCACGCTCGGGAACTCCATGCGTTCCCACCCTCGGCCAACCGTGCCAAGCGGGCTTTTGGGAATGTGGGCACGAGGAGGTAGGCCTCACATCGGCCCCCCTGCTTTCCGGGGTGCTGCCGCACCGCCTCCGGAATCTTGCGCTGCCGGGGTGATAAGACAGTGCTGGTCTCTCGCCTTGTCTTGTATCCCTCGGGCTGCCGCCCTTTGCGGAACCCCGTCTTCGTCGGGGCTGCAGCCGCTTCGCGAGGTGGAGGCGGATCGGGGCCAGCGCGATGTATTACTTTTGCCCTCGCTTTAGCAGCGTTCGTCATTGCATATAGCGAGGTTGCGAGGTTTGGCGACCACCCGCCAGGCCCATCCAGCAGGCACGAATCGATATCCCAGGCTGCATGCTGGGCATGGGCATTGACAGAATGCTTTCTATTTGGCGCCTAGTAGAGGCGCGTGTCGGACGTGGTGACGGACATCTCCCGCAGGAGGAGAGAGCTGGAGGGCGTGGAGGAGAGATGACAAGGAGACAGACGAGGACAAGGAATAGGACTCGTCATCTTTCCCATCAGCACCACCATCATTATCATCATCATCATCATCATCATCATCATCATCAGCATCAGCATCAGCATCATCAGCAGCAGCAGCAGCAGTATCATCATCTTCATCAGCATCAGTATCATAATCGTCATCGGCATCATCGTCGTCATCGTCATCATCATCGTTAACATCTTCATCCCCCATTGTCATCATCATCATCATCATC
Source organism: Prorocentrum cordatum (assembly GCA_963575745.1). Classification (NCBI taxonomy): domain Eukaryota; class Dinophyceae; order Prorocentrales; family Prorocentraceae; genus Prorocentrum; species Prorocentrum cordatum. The sequence goes on from CAUYUJ010015949.1 coordinate 832,544, forward strand.
ATCAGCATCAGCATCAGCATCAGCATCAGCATCAGCATCATCAACACCATCATCATCACTATCGTCGGCAGCATCAGCATCAGCATCAGCATAATCATCGTCATCGTCATCATCATCGTCATCATCAGTGTCAGTGTCAGTGTCAGTGTCATCAGAATCATCATCCTCAGCCCTTATCCATTCGTTGCGTGCTCCCAGGCCAAAGCTTGTAATGTTCGCCCCTGTTGTTTATCACATTCATCCCATCCTTTCTTCTCCCCTTTCCTCCCTCCCATCCTCATTCATTTTGCTTTGCTTGATGCGCTCTGGGACGCAAGTTTGTGGTGTCTGCGTGCTTCTAGCTTGTCATTCCCACTCGTCTTGTTCTCGTTGCTTCACCTCCTCCTCCACCTCCCCCCATCCCTAGTCGTCCTTCTCCCCCACCTCGTCCTCCTCCCTGCCCTTGCTGTTCCTCATACTCCTGCTCCTCCTCCTCCTCCTCCTCCTCCTCCTCCTCCTCGACGTCGTCCCCATGTGGAGTACCAATCTCCACTAGCGGCGTGGCGCGAGGGGAGGCGCCGTCGATGTCCGAGTGCGCCGCTGCCAAGCGTCGCCGCTTGAGGCCGCTCCGCGCGGGCCCGACCCCGGCCACGTGGGGGGTCCTCTCTGCGCGGGGCGAGGAGCACGCGGCATCACCGAAACATACTACTACCGTATGTGCAGCAGCACCCCAAGGGCGACGCGTTTGTTCAGAAATCTCACAGTATGTGTTCGTTGGGGCGGGGGCGAATTTTGGCAATGCCGCTTGGGTAACGACATAACCACAGAGGGTCTTCGATGTTGCCCCCCCCCCCCGTCCACAGTTCTCGGTTGGCAACAATATGCGTCTTCGTCTTCCCCCACGTCCATCCCATCCTCGCCTTCCTAGGCATTCCCTCGGGATCCTCATGTGGCTTCCATTCGGATTCCCTAGGACTTCCCCTAGGA
>CAUYUJ010015949.1:836009-840698 GCA_963575745.1 Prorocentrum cordatum
GTCGCGATCGAGATCGCGCAAGCGCCACCGCCGTCGCATCAAGCGCGAGGACGCCGCGCCGCCGTCAGTGGCGCCCGAGGCGCGCACCCCGCGCTCGCCGCGCGCCCCACGCTCGCCGACGCGCAGAGTCGGCAGCGGCCCCCACGCGAAGTCGGCGTCGACGGCGCCACCGCCCGCAGAGCAGCTCCGCGCCCTTCATGAGACGGCGGAAAGTTTCAAGGAGACGGCGGCGGCGGCGGCGAGCGCCGTGGCTTCTGGGTCTTCGTCGAACGCGGTCACCATCCTCATGGAGACCATGGCGCCGATGGCGCCGATGTCCGTGGGCGCGGCATCCGCGACGCTCTCCACGGGCGCGGCCAAGCAGATCCTGGACCACATCAGGTGGGCCAAGAGCTGCGCGGAGACGGCGGCTGACGCGCGCAGCAAAGCAGCTTCCGCGTTCCAGCGCGAAGCGGCGAGCTTGGCCCCGGCGCGCGCCGACGTCGAGCAGGCGACGCGGCCGCGCGGCATCTGAGGTTGCACCACAGCTGGGGGCCGAGCGATTAACTGATGGACGCCAGGAAGCTGAATGGTTAGCTGGCGATGGCACCAAGTGGCTAGCCATTCGGCCCCCATGCATCCAGCAGAGTCGCTCGGCCCCCAACTGTCGCCAGGCTGCCTGCCCGCGCCGCCGCCCCGCAGCGCTGGCACCGCTGCCGCTGCCGCACGCCGCCCCGCCGCGCCCGCCGCCGCGGCGGCCGTTCCCGTCGGCCACCCGCCGCCGCGCCGCGCCCGTCGCCGCGGCGGGCGTTCCCGTCGGCCCCGCGCCGCCCGCAGCGCCCGCCGCCGCGGCGACGGCGGCCGCGCGGCCTATCGCGTATAAAACTACATAGCGACGGGGGGGGCGAAGGCGAGGAGGGCGAGGCGGAGGAAGAGAAGGCGGGAGAGGGAATGACTCTGGATTCAACAGAAAACAAATGTTCACATGCAATCTATAATAGGCCCTGCGGAGAGCAGAGCGCCTTTGGGTTATATGCACTTTTTATAAGACTCCCCATGGAAAGCGGAGCGCTTCTGGATTCCACCGAAAACCGACTTCCCACATCGAATTTCTATAGAAATATCAAGGGAGAGCGGAGCGTTTCCGGATCCCTAGGATTCATTGGGGGTCCGTAGCCGATCTCGAGGGAAACCGAAATCGGGGATCTTATGGGGAAACGTCGGGATCCTTAGGGGGGCGTTGGGGATCCCGAGGGAAGGCCTCGGAAAAAGCGGAGGGATCTCTTGGGATCTTCAGCGAATCCCCAGGGAAGCCTTGGGGATCCAGAGGCGTGTTTAGCGGATCCCGAGGGGAACCCGAAGGATTCTTCGGCGGATCCTCAGAGGACCCCCAAGGAAACCCTAGGAATCACGCGGCAGATCCTTTGCGGATCCCTCGGGGAAAATTGGCGGATCCCCAAGAATCCCCCGGGATTCTTCTGGGGTCTTCAGGCCTGCAAAAGCGGAACATGTCTGAACCCCGGATTGTTCTAGTAGAAGTGGTGGTAGTAGCAGTAGTAGCAGCAGTAGTAGTAGTAGTAGGCGTCGTAGTAGTAGTAGTAGTAGCAGCAGCAGCAGCAGTAGTAGTAGTAGTAGTAGTAGTAGTAGCAGTAGTAGCGGTAGTAGTTGTAGCAGTAGTAGTAGTACTAGTAGTTGTAGTAGTAGTAGTAGTAGGAGTAGTAGTAGTAGTAGTAGTAGTAGTACCAAGTAGTAGTAGTAGCAGTAGTAGAAGTAGTAGAAGTATTAGAAGTAGTGGTAGTAGGTAGTAGTAGTAGTAGTAGTGGTAGTAGTGATAGGAGTAGGAGTAGGAGTAGGAGTAGTAATAGCACTAGTAGAAGTGGTAGTAGTAGTAGTAGTAGTAGTGGTGCTAGTGGTAGTGGTAGTGGTAGTAGCACTAGCACTAGCACTAGCACTAGCACTAGCACTAGCACTAGCACTAGCACTAGCACTAGCACCTAGCACCTAGCACCTAGCACCTAGCACCTAGCACTAGCACTAGCAGTAGTAGTAGCAGTAGTAGTAGTAGTAGTCGTCGTAGTAGTAGTAGTAGTAGTAGTCGCAGTCGTAGTCGTAGTCGTAGTCGTAGTAGCCGTAGTAGTCGTATGGTTGTCTGGGTTTCTTGTTCCGCCTCAAGATTATGTAAAGCGTGTAGGGGTTCGGGCTCGGGTTCGGTCTCGGGAGCGCGCGCGGGGCAAACATATCAAAAGCACACATGCAATCGAGGAGCGCAACATTGGAAAAGGCTTCCTATGCAAGGTGGACCGCCCCCGAATCGCATGGAACAGCAATTTTCCACGTAGAGGTTCCACGGGAATCCTTATGGAACGTGGAGCGCCTCTGGGTTCCACCGAGAAGCAATCTTCCGTATAGAACTGCGGCGGGCGGCAGCGCGGCCTGCGGCGGGCGGCGCCAGCGGCGGCAGCCGCAGCCGCGGCGGCAGCAGCAACAGCAGCTCCAGCAGCAACGCCACCGTCGGCAGCACCGACAGCAGCAGCAGCAGCAGCACCGACAGCATCAGCTGCAGCAGCAGCGGCAGCAGCTCCAGCAGCAGCAACAGGAGCCCATGGCGGCGGCGGCGGCGGGCGAGTCGCACTGGCACCCCCCCGGGTGCGCGGCCCCAGGGTGTGCGAAAAAAGTGCTTCAAGCAGTCGCCGCGAGAGTGCTTCCTCTGGTACGAGGAGCACTTGAAGAACTCGACCGCTGGGAGCCATCGTTGCATTGACGATTGGCAGCGGGCCGACATGATCGGCGATGCGAGCGTTGCGCAAGTCGATCAGGCCGACGCGGACGAGCGGCCCGCGTGGGAGGTCAAGAAGACGGCCGAGACAGCAGGCGCAGCAGGCGCCTCCGCGGAGCCCACGCGAGAGTCGCGATCGAGGTCGCGCAAGCGCCACCGCCGTCGCATCAAGCGCGAGGACGCCGCGCCGCCGTCAGTGGCGCCCGAGGCGCGCACCCCGCGCTCGCCGCGCGCCCCACGCTCGCCGACGCGCAGAGTCGGCAGCGGCCTCCACGCGAAGTCGGCGTCGACGGCGCCACCGCCCGCAGAGCAGCTCCGCGCCCTTCATGAGACGGCGGGAAGTTTCAAGGAGACGGCGGCGGCGGCGGCGGGCGCCGTGGCTTCTGGGCATTCGTCGAACGCGGTCACCATCCTCATGGAGACCATGGCGCCGATGGCGCCGATGCCCGTGGGCGCGGCATCCGCGACGCTCTCCACGGGCGCGGCCAAGCAGATCCTGGGCCAGATCAGGAGGGCCAAGAGCTGCGCGGAGACGGCGGCTGACGCGCGCAGCAAAGCAGCTTCCGCGTTCCAGCGCGAAGCGGCGCGCTTGGCCTCGGCGCGCGCCGACGTCGAGCAGGCGACGCGGCCGCGCGGCGTCTGAGGTTGCACCGCAATTGGGGGCCGAGCGATTAACTGATGGACGCCAGGAAGCTGCACGGTTAGCTGGCGATGGCACCAAGTGGCTAGCCATTCGGCCTCCATGCATCCAGCAGATAGTCGCTCGGCCCACAACTGCCACCAGGCTGCCTCCCCGCGCCGCCGCCCCGCAGCGCTGGCACCGCTGCCGCGCGCCGCCCCGCCGCGCCCGCCGCCGCGGCGGCCGTTCCCGTCGGCTGCCCGCCGCCCCGCCGCGCCCGTCGCCGCGGCGGGCGCCCCCGTCGGCCCCGCGCCGCCCGCGGCGCCCGCCGCCGCGGCGACGGCGGCCGCGCGGCCTATCGCGTATAAAACTACATTGCGATGGGGGGGCGAAGGCGAGGAGGGCGAAACGGAGGAGGAGAAGGAGGGGGGGGGATGACTCAGGATTCAGCAGAAACAAATTTTTATACAATGTATAATAGGCCCTGCGGAGAGCGGAGCGCCTTTGGATTACATGCACTTCTTTATAAGAATCCCCATGGAAAGTGGAGCGCTTCTGGATTCCACAGAAAACCGATTTCCCACATCGAATTTCTATCGAAATCTCAAGGGGGAGTGGAGCGTTTCCCGATCCCTCGGGTTCCTTGGGGTTCCGTAGCGGATCTTCTGGGAAACCCGATGATCCTTGGGGATTATATGGGGATCATGTGGGAAACCTTCGACACCCTTAGGGGGGCGCTGGGGATCCCGATGGGGGACTTTTTCAGAAAAGCGGAAGGATCTTCCGGGATCTTCACCGAATCCCCATAGAAACCCTTGGGATCCAGAGGCGTGGTTAGCGGATCCCAAGGGAAACTTGAGGGATTCTTGGGCGGATCCCCACAGGACCCCCAAGGAAACCCTTTGGATCATGCGGCAGATCCTTTGCGGACCCCCGGGGGAACATTGGCGGATCCCCACAAATTCCCCTTGGATTCTTCTGGAGCCTTCAGGCCTGCCAAAGCGGAACATGCATGAACCCCGGATTGTTCTAGTAGCAGCATTAGTAGTAGTAGTAGTAGTAGTAGTAGTAGTAGTAGTAGTAGTAGTAGTAGCAGTAGCAGTAGTAGTACTAGTACTAGTACTAGTACTTCTGGAGCCTTCAGGCCTGCCAAAGCGGAACATGCATGAACCCCGGATTGTTCTAGTAGCAGCATTAGTAGTAGTAGTAGTAGTAGTAGTAGTAGTAGTAGTAGTAGTAGTAGTAGCAGTAGCAGTAGTAGTACTAGTACTAGTACTAGTACTAGTTTACTAGTACTAGTACTAGTACTAGTACT
>CAUYUJ010015949.1:843298-893298 GCA_963575745.1 Prorocentrum cordatum
GAGTATGGTTATAATAGTTCGGAAATGCAAGTGGGTTTGCCCCGGCGAAGGAATCGCCTCGGGCGCTGTTAATACATTGTGCGGCTCTCTTGGGCGATCGTGCTATCATCTTGAGGCCTTGCAGGCCCACTGGAAGCGAACAGACGAGAAGGCCCAAATCATTGACAGTTTTAGGTGTTGAGTAATTTGGGCCTCTCGGGGACATTCGGGATGCTCAGTGGCCACTTGGGGCCGTCTTGTGACGATCGTGGGGCCTCGTGGATGCATGGTGGATGTCCACTTGAGCTATGTTGTGTTATCTTGAAGGCAATACTGGGCTGCCTGGGGCCCTCTTGGAGCCACTCTGAGCCAGAAAGGTCCTTCTAACACCTCGCGAAACCCTCCCAGGAAATGCCTTCCCGAAACGGCCGATCGTTCAAGCGTGAACCATCCCCGAGGTGTCTCGAGGGCCTCTTGGGCCTCTTTGGGGGCGCCTCGTGGGCCTCTGGGAGGCTTTCGGGCCGTCTTGGGGCCGAAGGCTCGAACTGTGCGCTCGGGCCCCCCCTCGTGGGGCCCCCTCGTGGGGCCGTCCTGCAGGCCTCTCGGGCCGCCTTGGGGGCCTCTTGGGCCGTGTCGGCGCCCTCCCGGGCAGTCTTGGGGCGGGCCTTCTTGGGGCCTTCGTGGAGGGCGGACCCGGCCCAGTAAGCGGGCGGCCGCGGCGCCAGGGAGGGGGCCCAGTGCAGATACAAGAAATCCGCGCGGAGCGCCACCCACCATTTGGGGCTCCAGAACGCACCGAGAATCCCTGGGAGCCCTCCGAGAGCCCTTCCAGAGTGCCCCAATTTGGCCCAACAGGCCCCGAGCAGCTGCAAGAGTTTTGTAGGAAGCTTCGCTGAGGGGGGGAGGCTTCTGGCGGCATGGGGCAGCAGTGGGAGGGGTACTCCTCCCCGACATGGAAGAAGCGAGGATGAACGAACGAACTCCCCAAACTGCTTGCGCCCAGCGGGTTGGTGGGATCCTGACCTGGACGGCGCCGAGGAGGACGAGAGGTTATGGGGGAGAAGGACAGGAGGAGGCGTGCGAAGGGGCTCTACCCTCCTAAGAGGCTTGCCTGGCCAGACGAGTCGGGGGAGGCTGAAGGGTAGCCCACCCGAACACACTTTGTTTCTCTTGTCTTGCGGGCCCTGTAATCGAACACGGTCGTGCCCCCGCTCACGCTTCTGGGAGAGAGACGAGGAGGAGGGAGGGAGATCGGGGGAAGGGGGACGACGAGGACGTGGAAGAAGGGGCGGGGAAGCAGAGGGGAGGAGGACGGTGGCTCTTTTCCCTCCGCTTCCTCATCTACTCAGTCTATTCCTGCGTCCAGCGACCTCCACGCTTTCCTCCTCCCCTCCTCTTCCCCCGCCCCCTGCGCACCTGTTATCGTGCGTGCGCGCGCGCGCGAGCAAGCCCGAGGGGATAGGGAGTGGAGGAAGAGGACGAAGAAGGGGGAAGCGGAAGAGGAGGAGCGGATGAGGAAGACGGAAGAGGAAGAGGAGGATGAGTAGAAGAGGAAGAGGAGGAGTAGAAGAAGGGGAAAGAGTAAGAGGCAGAGTAGAGGAAGGGGGAATATGAAGAGGAGGAGTGGAAGAGGAGGAGGAGGAGGAGGACAGGAAACAGAACAAGGGGGAGGGGGAGAGGCAGAAAGAGAGTATGGAGCAGGAGGGGGAGGACCACGACGACCTTCCCTCGTACTTCATGACTCTTTCTTTTGCCTCCCCCGTTCTCATTCATTTCCTTCTCGTCCTGCTCCTCCCCCCCGCATCAGATCTCCTCCTCGTCCCTACTCACTCCTCCTCCCTCCTTCGCATTCCCATCCCCCTCCACCGCCTCCTCGTAGGAGGGAGGGGGAGCAGGTCGCAGTGGAGCAGAGGAAGATAGCCAGATGGGCGAAAGCGAGAAGTTGGACGAGGACGGCGCGGAGAGATGCTGACGCGGTGGTCGGTGCAGCGACAGGGGCAGAACGAGCAGCAGGGAAGGTGTCTTCTTCGTTTCGTCCTCGTGCTCCTCCTCCCTCTACCTCATGTTCCTCCTCGCCTCGTCCGGCTCGTCCGCGTTCCCATCGCATCTTCCCTCGTCCTCGCCGTCGCCACCCTGCTCCTTCTCCTTCTCCCCCCCTACGGCTCGTCGTCCTCCTCTTCCTCGTCCGCGCGTCGCTTCATGGGCTCGCGACTCTCCCTCCTCCCGCCCAGCCTGGGGATGGAGCCCAGGCAGGGCAGGGAACAGGAAGACATCTCATCAGACGGGCGACCCCTCCCCCACCTCCTCCCCCGTCCCCCATCTTTCTCGGTCTGGACCTCCCCCCCCTCCCTCGATGGGCAGCGGGCAGTGAGCCTCGCCCTCCTCCCGCGCCTCCACGCCCCCGCCCTCGCCCCCCGGCGCGCCCCCGCGCGCCCCCAGCATCAAGTCGCGCGACGAGCAGCCGAGCTGACCGGGGTGGCAGCAGGCGCCCTGGGCGCGCGACCTGATGGAGGACCTCCCCTCCTCCTCCTCCTCCTCCTCCTCCTCCTCCTCCTCCTCCTCCTCCTCCTCCTCCTCCTCCTATTCCTCCTCCTCCTCTCGCCGTGAGGCAAGCCGGTTCTGAGGTGTTTTGCGTTTAGTGGGCGCTGAGACCTGAGGGCAGTTCTTGGGCAGTGGGACCGTCAGAAGACGATTCAGGATGCAGTGGTCCTGGGGGAAGGCTCCAGGTCCAGGGCTCGATTCCTGCAGGACCCCGTTGTCCTTCATGGCAATAGCCTGCCTGTATTCCTCCGCATTTGGCTCGTTGCCTCGATCGTTGGAATCCTTCCCTCTCCTCTTCGCGGACTGCGGCCACTTGGACACAGCCAACCCTTGATCTTGGGGCCTTTGGTCCTCTTCCTCCTCCCTGCTGTCCTCTTCGCACCTGCATTCTCCCTCCATGACCCCCTCGTTATTGTATCTTCATCCTCCTCCATCATTATGACCCCCCTCCCCCCGACGCACTGATATAGTTATAGACTCTGGTCTGGTCTTCATTCATCCGATCCTGAACACCCTGCTCCAGACCTGAAACCCAAACCCGCTTCTGTTCCTGTCCGGGTGTTCGGCCACGGGGGCTTTTTATTAACAGTAGCCATCCAGCTTTCGTGCAGAAGTCTGCCGAAGATTGCTGGAGACCACCAGAGACCGCCGAACACCGCCGCACCCTTCCCTGCGACGTTGCATGCATTTCGCGACGTGGACCCCCTGGAACTCGACCACTTCCCAGGTCCAGCCTGTCATCCCGAGCAATTTTCCTTTTCCGACGTTCCCGCGGCCAGGAAGCGGGCTCTGGGGCCGAACATGCCAGCCAATGTTTTGCGATGTTTCTGCGGCGCGCCGATCCGAGGAACAATGGCACGCTGGGAGCAAGCGGCTGAGACTGGTACAAACGGACACATGTGCCGCCGTCGGGGACAGGCGTCCCAGGGCGGTTGGGAAGTTGACACACTGAAGTGACAGCGTGCTGGTATAAATTGTCAATCCGCATTGGAACAAGCGTTCCCGGTGGCGAAAACATTTAAAGTGTGCATATACATATACATATACACAGACATACATGACATTTGCATGTCGAACCAAAACTGATCCCTCAGACAGGAGGGGAGAACCCGGGGATAAGTACGCGTCCCATCCCTCCCATAGTGTGTTCCCGAGTTGGGCCCCAAATCTGTTGACCGGAACCTACGCGTCCCATCCCTCCCATCCAGAACCCGCCTGTTGTTTCTTCACTCATGTTCTCCTGCCCTTCATTCGCCCCTCCCTCCCCACCCTGGGCACATTTCGATCCGATCCATCCGATTCGGCAATGACTCCGGCCCGATCCGATTATTCGACTCCGACATTCGACGATCGGATGCGGGTCGCCATGCCTCCTCGTTGTTTCGGGGATCGGCGTTCGATACATACCCCTGCTGCTGCCCCGAACTCGGGCCGTCAGGTGGGGGCAGGGTATGGATGAAACGCTTGGCGCCCACAGGCTTGACTTCTGTTCATGCCCCCACTCCGCCCCCTCGAGTTTTAGTGCGAGGAGGGGTATAGATAGTCGAAGAATAAACTGCCAAAGCACAAACTTCTGGCGCTCCGTGATGATTTCGTGGATCGGCGCTGGACCCCCCTCCCTCGCGCGCGGAGCGCGCCAGGGGCGGCGTCGGAGGCGCTGCCATGGGGGCCCAGCGCCGATGCAAGAAATCCGCCAAGAGTCTACGTTTATGCCGTGTCCCTTCCCTTCCAGCTGGATCGTCGATCGCCTGGCCACCTCTGTCCGCGGCAGCGGCGCCAGGCGCTCCACGGCTGCCAGCGGCGCCCTCGGCGGGAGCCGCCGTCGGGGTCGCGCAGCCGCCGCCCTGGTCGACGACACCACGCGCGGCCTGGCTACGGCGCGGCGGTGGCGCGCGCCGGGGGGCGCGCGCCCGGGGGGGCCCGCCCAGGCTGCGCCTCGCTTCGGGACGACCGCACTGGACACGGAAGTAACGGGCAGGAAGGCCGGCAGCAGGTGTATTGCCCATTTGGAACGGTGCTCGCCGTCGGTGTCGCCGCGGACGTTGTCCAGTTGAGAGGAGGTGGCTTGCCCCCACAGCGGCCGCTGTCGGCTTTGGGAGGGAAGCGTCCTGGTGGGCATTGTGCGAGGTGTTCCGTACCCAGTTCGGGCGTCCACAGTCCAAGTCCTTCCTTCCGGCCGGGGAACCAAACATACTCTGCATAAGCATGATTTCTAGGAGCCCCGCGAGGATTTCTTGGATCGGCACTGGGGGCCCCTGGTGAGCTCCGCGCACCATGCAGAGGGGGCCCAGCGCCGATCGAGAAATCTGCGCGGACCTCCGAGGAGATATATGTATGCAGCGTTTTGTTCCTCCAGCCTGAGCCGAGCCCCGAAGGGGCGTTCTCTCTCACCTTTCGACCCCCCCCCTGGTCACGATGTCTCGGTGGGCGGGGGAGCCAACTCGTCAGGGGCAACGTTAGGGAGGGGATGGGCTCAGCGGGGGGACGCATCGACCCTCAATCGCCATTCATCGCGGAAGGGCGCCGCTAGCCCGCCCCGCCTGAGAACGTGCGGTTTCGTTGTTGGGTGCCCATCGCCGATCTACATGCGATGCATCGCCGACTCCAGGAAGAGAAATAAATGGAGGGGAGGAGGAGGAGGTCCCTCCTCCTCCTCCTCCTGGCCGACCGTTTCCTCCCCATGTTCCTGGGTGTCATTCCTTACCTTCCTCCTCAGTCAGCCCCTCTCCCTCAGCTTCACAATATGAGCATGTGTCTCGTCTCTCCCCTCCCCGAAGGCTGTGCTGAGAGTGGGGTGCCCCCATTTACTACGTATTCCTTTCTACACTAGATAGGTTCGAGTTGATGTATCCGAGATGCTTTTCCGATACGATCCCACATGGTGTCCCCGCTGCAGCGTTGGCCTCCTCTCAGGATCGGAGTTTTGTTCCCGTCGTTCAAAATTACGTTCTCGCCTCAGCGCGGTTCCTCCCGCCCATGCTGCTGTTGCAGTTTCTCCTAGCATTAATTCCTCATCATTCTCCTCCTCCTCCTCCTCCTCCTCCTCTTCATCATCATCAGCATCAGCAGCATCATCATCATCATCATCATTCATCATCAACATCATCATCAACATCATCAACATCATCATCAGCATCATCACCATATTCGAGGGCCGTTTACGTCTTCTGATGCAGAGGCATCCAGCGATCCGGGATGATGTTCATCATCTCAGCAATCTTGGTGATGAGTCGCCTGGAGTTTTAGTGGCTTTCTTTTCCAAAAGTGGTCCTGTGGTCCGTCCCCTCCTTTCTATGTTCGGTCCGTGGGCCGTCCTTCCTCCCCTCGTTGGCCCTGGGGTTCTTCTTTTTTGCGGTCCTCGGGTGTTTCGGCCGCTGCCGCTTGCTCTCTCTGGGGCTATCGGTGCTGCCTCTCTCGTGGAGCTGCAATTCGATGGAGTCCTTGCCGCCCGCCGCCCGCCCTGCTCTCTTGCTTGTTACAGTCGGACCGTCGAATGAGTCTGAGTTCCGCTCTGGGTCGTGTTGGGGCTCGGGCCCCATTGCCGACTTGGGAAAGCGGTTCTGCACCCTCCAGCGCAGCTCAGTTGATGCGACTAAGCTGGGTCATCGTTTGTCGGCTCGTCGCTTTCAGTGTTGCGTGCGGCCATGCGCGAGGTCGGGACAAGTTCAAGGCACCTTGCCCGCCCGCCGCTGCAGATTGTCCTCGAGCGAGACTGCTCGGGTCCTGCATGCCCAGGGAGCGGCGGTGGCGGCGGGCGGCGTCGTGGACAGAATCCCGGCGCGCCGCGCGTTCGCCGCGGCGTGGGCTGCCGGGCTGCTCTTCCCGGGGCGCTCCTCCTCGCCCAGGCGAGCGGCCCCCTCGCCAACGCGGTCGAGCTCGCCGCGGGGAAATACGGCGCGGGCCCAGCCCACCAAGAGCACCTGCTGCGATTGCCCCTGCTCGCCCCGCGCCTCAAGGACCTCCCCCGGGTGCGCGAGAGCCCCGAGGGCCGGCGGCGGGCGAGGCGGAGGCGGCGGCAGTGGTGGAGCGGCGGGGGGTCGGCGGCGAGGCCGAGGCAGGACTGCCGCGCCCGCCGCGCGGGCGGAGTCGGAGGCCGGCTCCGCGCACGAGGGCAGCCGCTGCGAGTCACGCCGGCGGAGCCCCATCCGCTCTGGGGGCGCCGGGGTCGAAGCAGGGATTCCTCGGGGCAGGTGGCGGCGGGCTTGCTCCTGTCTTCGATCCCCCTTTCGCGCGCTCATTCCTGCGCGTTGGCGAAGCAGCGCGCACAAGCTCACGCTCTGGGCCCGAGGTCACACTCCTGGGCGAGAGATACAGGGAAAAACTGACATCATCAACGCAATCACCAGCATCATGCTCATCTGCCACCTCCTCCACTGCACACAGCTCCCCCATGTTAGATTGCGCACGACACGAATGGGTCATTTCGGATGTTCCAGGTCCGCTATGACACTTCTTGGCGAGTAGAGAAAATCATCCCAATCGGAAAGGATGGGAGGTAGGGGCAACATGTCAAACGTGGCGCGAGCACACCTGGCTTGTCCTCCCCCCCTCCCCCCCCTCCCCGCTCCTCCCCCACGTCCGCCTAACTCCCCCTTCCATTCTGCTCCTCCTGCTTCTCAGCTCTTCCCCCGCTCCTCTGCGTTACCCATCTTCCCCACCCCGGGGAAGGAGTGGGACTGTTGGAAGGAGCAGGTGTGCAGCGCTTTGGTTGCGCAGCGAATTTCAGATCACTTTTGCCCACCCACCCCGCTTCCCCGACCTCCATATTGAAATGTGGCATGCTCGCCAGGAAGTGGTAATTAAAAATAGACACCCTTTCGGCGTTCGCGTTCGCTTTCGAATTAAATCGGGGGCGATCGGATCGATATCCGACGTTTGCCGCGGCGGCGCCCATGTGACGCGAGCATATCTCATGCGACAAGGGGGGCGGGAATTGGAGGACCCAGAGTGATGTCCTCCGATGTGACTTTGTCCGAGACGCGGGCCCCAGGTTTGTGGACCCCGTCCCCGGGACGGGATACACTCAACCCGCATAGTAAGGATGGGCAATGTTACCAAGGATGCCCTTGCATCCTTGCCGCTCCGGCCCATCCTTGGCGACTTTCGCTGGCCAACCTCGCTCGACAAACGTTCGCATGGGCCTCCAAGACCCTTGCACCCTTTTTTCCGCGCGTACTCTCGACACGGGTCGGCTGCACTTGTCTTGGAACGTCCTCTTCGGCGGTCCCGCGGCCTGGAGCCGCTCCCCCGCGGCCGAAGATGACGAACCATATCGGCCTTCATCTGTAAGAGGTCTTGGGTCGCGGAGGCCCCAGGATCTCCGGACTCCGCGGGCCGCCGGGGGCCTCCGCAAGCCCGGTGCAGACGCGAGCATACCCGAATCCTCGATGCCCCTCTCCCGCTCCTCCCTCCCCTGCTCCAGCCCCCTCCCCTGCTCCCTACCCCCCCCCCTTCTCGTTCCTCTTTCGCTCCCCCCTCTCCCCCTTCTCCCTCCCCCTTTCCACGCTCCCGCCCTGCCAGGTCAGACGACCAGCGGCATTTAGCAAGGCGCTCCATTCGACAAACTTGCGCCTTTGCGGGAGCCGAGTCGCTATCCCATTTCCCCCCTGACTGACCCCCTTTTTCGTCCGACCCGATCCGTCGAGCAGGGGATCAATCAACTATAGAATTCACGTGACCCAAAATTAAATGTTCCGTCGAATCTGCGAACGAGTACGTCGAATGTAGGTAAATCAATCCTGTAGTCGATCCCCGCGAGAGCCAAGTCGCTGTCCCCCCCTGACTGACGCCAACCCGGCCAATCCTTCCGATGTGATCCAAGCCCCCGAGAGGCTCCCTGAAGGCCCCCCAGGAGGGCCCCCACGCGCCCCCAAGTGAGCCCTGAAAGGCCCCCAGGGAGGCCCCAAGAAGTCCCCCAAAGGGCCTCAAGAGGCCCCTTTGTCGTCCGACCCGATCCTCGCGCTCTCCGTCCATTCCCTCCTTCCCTCCCTGCCACCGGGAGGACCTCCGTCCGCCCCTCGCGGACCTGTTGGGAGCGCGCGCCCTTTGGGGGGGAGCCCAGCGCGCGCGCGGACCTCTGAGGAGGGTCGACGAAAAATGGCGTGCGAGCTGTACAGGCGCATTGCTTGCACCTCGGAAATTCCCAGGTTCTCTGCCAACGTATATAGATAGATAGATAGATAGATAGCTAGATAGGTAGATAGATAGATAGATAGATACATCCGTGTGTGGTTTTGTATGTCCCTTGAGTGGTTCGATCAATCCCGCTTTCCTTGTTCGAGTTTTTGGCCAACCTTTTTTAGGCAAGGTCTTCAATCATATGGAAGTTCGAGGCCGAAACCAAAACGTCTGATTTAATACGTCAAAGAGCCATCCTGTGTACAATGAATGCCTTCGCTTTCCTGACTCATATTTCCTCGCCACCGCGGCGGGGTTGGGCTTTGAATGTGCGCCTTTGTTCCTAGACAGCGGGAGTTCTAATTGCACGCGTTGTTCTCGTGGTGGGTATCTTCGGCGTTGAATCCGTGCCATCGGCGCAGATATTGCGGGCGATGAACATGGTTGCTTGTATAGGGCACATCCAGTAAGAGACATCCCACCATATTGAAACCCGTGGCCTGAAATATAGTACGTCTACGGTGTTCGAACATATTGTCACAGAAAGATTTGCTAAACGTTACCCCCTCCGAAGCATCTCAAGTTTCACGATGCACTGCAATTGTGGTTACGGTGCATGGCGTACATTGTTTTGGCCGCGTCCCGTTTACGTACACCCATTCATATCACATGCGTTTCCAGCGACAACGACGTTTCGGTTCTCCACATGTTCCCTTGCTTGTCAAGTCTTGGAACACTGCATTTGCTATAACCAGCGCCACGAAGAGCCATATTCTATTCACTTTAATAAAGCCGAGAAGGACGAAGATGAGACGGCGTCTTCGGGTGAATTGCCTGGGTTTTTGGGGGGGCCGTTCAGGAAGCCTTTCAGTTTTCCTGGAGCTTGATGACGTTGGTTGCGTTCTCTCGGGCTTCTTGGGAATTTTCTTTGGTCCATCTTCGATGCGATCGGTCGAAAGAGCTGGGTTCTCGATGCTACGATTCTCGTCTCAGGTTTGAAAATGCCTTCACACCACTGTAGCCGAAGAAAGCTTTCTGAAACACCGGTTCCCCTTCCCAAAAACCGCATGGACGGGAGGAAGAGGGCCCCCTCTTCGAAAGGGAAAGGACATCACCTATCCCCAAAACGGTTCGCCATTACGCAAATTGTTTTGATAGCGGCACGGTCGTCGGAAATGGGAGACAGACATTGGTCGGAGGCCCTCCTCGAATGCACGCGCGCGCATCTGATTCGAGGAGGGCATCCGCCCTCCTTTTTTTCCCCACATGCTTCGTGGGGTTCTGGTTTTCTTCCCTGTCGCGCCGCACCCGCGACACTCACACCTCACACCTCCCTCTCCGTCTCTGGCTCACACACCTCACTCGTCCCCTCCTCTTCACAGCGCTGCTCAGCACAGCTCAGCTCAGCTCAGCTCAGCACGGCACAGCTGAGCACAGTTCAGCTCAGCTCAACTCAGCAAAGCACAGCACAGCACGGCACGGCACAGCACAGCACAGCTCACCGCACAGCAGCACAGCACAGCACAGCACAGCATAGCACACAGGGCATTCCTTCGACGCCACAGGGGGTGCGCTGGGGGTGGGGGCCCTATGTGTTGTAGGCTCCAAGGGCGTGGCAGGCGTTGGCATTTCCTCGACGCCACAGGGGGTGCGCTGGGGGTGGGGGCCCTATGCGTTGTAGGCTCCCAGGGCGTGGCAGACGTGGTATTTCCTTCGACGCCACAGGGTGTGCGCTGGGGGTGGGGGCCCTATGCGTTGTAGGCTCCCAGGGCGTGGCAGGCGTGGCATTTCCTCGTTGCCACAGGGGGTGCGCTGGGGGTGGGGGCCCTATGCGCTGTAGGCTCCCAGGGCGTGGCAGGCGTGGCATTTCCTTCGACGCCACAGGGGGTGCGCTGGGGGTGGGGGCCCTATGCGCTGCAGGCTCCCAGGGCGTGGCAGGCGTTGGCATTTCCTCGACGCCACAGGGGGTGCGCTGGGGGTGGGTGCCCTATGCGCTGTTGGCTCCCAGGGCGTGGCAGGCGTGGCATTTCCTTCGACGCCACAGGGGGTGCGCTGGAGGTGGGTGCCCTATGCGTGGCAGGCGTGGCATTTCCTCGACGCCACAGGGGGTGCGCTGGGGGTGGGTGCCCTATGCGTTGTAGGCTCCCAGGGCGTGGCAGACGTGGCATTTTTTCGACGCCACAGGGTGTGCGCTGGGGGTGGGGGCCCTATGCGTTGTAGGCTCCCAGGGCGTGGCAGGGCTGGCATTCCCTCGACGCCACAGGGGGTGCGCTGGGAGGTAGGAGGAGGAGGTAGAGGAGGAGGAGGAGGAGGAGGAGGAGGAGGAGGAGAAGGAGGAGGACGGGGAGGTGGGGCAGCAGCAGCGGCAGCAGCAGTAGCAGTTGCAGCAGCAGACGCATCAGCAGCAGCAGAAGAAGCAGCAGAAGCAGCAGCAGGAGGAGGACACCGAGGAGGAGAAGGAGGAGCAGCAGCAGAAACACCGATGGTACACACGGGAAATAAAATAGGTATGTGGGGTTCCTCGGTAGCGTATGTTTTTGTTGTTCCTCCTCTTCCTGAGCGCTTCTCATTGCGGTAAGCATTCGAATGGCATACTGGCACGGTGACGGTCACCATGAATGTAAATAACGCATCGCATCGCCCTCAACAGCCACCATTTCATCACCATGGCAGAGATCAGTATCGAGTTCGACAATCGGGCCAAAATTAACCAATTCAGCGCTCATAAATACGTCTGTGGTGATTCTGGCACCCGGAGGGCGTTTTCCACATCATTCCTCAATGCCGCCAGCGACATGCCGACCTCGGACAACCTGGACACCACTGACGAGAACTTCAATCAATGTTTCTCGCACGCCTCCGAACTTCTTCCTCGTAAGGGAGCCAAACAGCAGTGGACGAGCAAAGGAACCCTGGATCTTATAGAAGAAAGGAACCGATGTCATATCGGGGACTACCAGAAAGAAAAACAATTGAATAAACGAATCAGGCAGTCCGGAAAGCAAGACCGCACAAATTGGTTTGATAATCAGATTGCTTCTGGGAATTGGGATGCCGTCCACCATCTGCGAAAACCCAGAACAGAAAAACATGCCGCAATTCAGCGCCCAGACGGCACATTGTTTGACACAGCGGATCGGTCAGACACTATGGCAGATTATTACGAAACGGTGCAATGGGAATACAAATTCGCGCATGACCGACCGACGCACCAATCACACCTTGGGGACATTCTCGACATCAATGTTGGCAAGTTCACCGTAGATGAGCTGCGCAAAGTACTACTCAAACCCAAGAAAGGAAAAGCGGCAGGACCAGATGGAATACCGCCAGATTTTTGGAAATGTTTAGGCTCCGACCACATGGCTTGCGAGATACTGCTCCACCTTATCCAAAAATGCTGGCATCAAAAATCAATCCCGAGTTCCTGGAGGAGGGCGAACGTCATCTTATTGTTCCAAAAAGGTAATACAACATTGCCCACCTATCTCGCTGTTGCCAGTTGGATACACAGTGCTAGCAGCCTTACTCCACCAACGACTCCTACAAGGGGGAAGCGAGAATCGCATAAGAAGCTCTCAATTTGGATTCAGACCGAGGCGAGGAACAAAAGACGCGCTGATGCTAGCCAGGCGCATCATCGATGCAGCCAGTTCGTCAAGTAATGGAGGCATTATACTTCTTCTGCTGGACTGGGCTAAAGCATTCGACCGGATCAAACCAGACTGTATGTGTGATGCCTTGGACAGACTTGGTATCCCAGCAGATATGGTTACGATGATTTGCTCTATTTATGAAGCTCGGTATTTCACTATATTAGACCACACTGGGCCTTCTTCAGAAAGAAAGCAACAAGCAGGAATAGCCCAAGGGTGCCCCCTTCCACCATACCTATTCATAATTGTTCCAACTGTTATTATGCATGACGTTTGTGGGGAATGGAATTATTGGAAAAGCCGCCGTATGTGGTAACCAGAGACATCCTATACGCTGACGACACCCTCCTGTTGTCCCACCATGCCGGCAATGTACAGCGCATGTTGCTAGCGATTCTTTCTGAAGGAAGAAAATACGGATTATAATTAAACTGGGACAAAACATTACACATGCAAATATCGACGAACCAGATCATACAACCAAACGGCGATCTTATCAAAACGGTGCGGGAAGCAATTTACTTGGGAGGGTCGATTACGTGCGATTGGAAATTGGGGCGCGAATTAATGAGACGATTGGGGGAAGGCACAAGAATATTAAAGCAATTGGACAAATTTTGAAAGCGCGCATCAATTGGCAAAAAAAGTATACAAAAGTTGCGTATTCAGTAAAGTCTTATATTCATTGGATTCGGTATGGTTGTTAGCTGCAGACAGAAAGCGACTGGATGCTTTCCACTGCCAGTGTTTGCGGCGCCTCTTGGGCATACCACATTTGTATATCTCCAGATTATGCAACGAAGATGTTTTCAAAAGAGCAAACGACATTCCATTCTCTCATGTTCGTTCTGGAAGGCGAGAAAAACTATACAAAGAGATTGCATCAAAGGAAAATGGCTCTCTGGTCAAACAAACCGCTCGGGACATCAATGGGAACCCTAAGATATGGGATGCATGTCGCCGGAAGGGTCGACCGCGTCAACAATGGGCTGCAGAAGTATTCGAATCGACTTAATATTTGTGACCGGAAAACTTTGTTTACATTGACGCTATTGCATTAGGATTTGCAATAGATGCACTTGTTGTCTGTCGTCGGCGCACTCCTGACATATTTTAAATTGTTGTCTGTTCGTCGGCACAATCTTGAAAAATAATCGCCATCACATCGCTGCATCACTGCATCACTGCAGCGCGTCTGGCGGTCTGCATTCTGGACGCGTTTGGCGCTCTTCCCGTTTGCTTTTCTCAGTGCGCATTTGGCGTCTTTCCCATTGCGTGCATGGGTATGGTTTTCTTGCCAGGGCGCCCCAATGGACGCACGGGTCATTCGACACGACTCGACCAACGAAGAGCAACGATATGTTATCATCGGGTAACACTACTATGGCGTCAACATCACGAAATCAAATATTGCATGGCTTGGCCATTACCGATAGTGGGGCCGAGGCCAATGCAAATTCCATGTTGGTTCGCAAACGACGTTTATTGCATTTCAGACGATGATACGGTGGCAGACAATTATGGAACAAACAACAAAAACGAAACGGGTTAGACGGGTGTTAATTTGCCTACATATTTTGGTATTTTTATAATATGTGTATACGTTCGTTATACCATTCGATGCGTTTCGGGGTTTCAATATTGCCCAAAATGTCCCGATACAGTTCCAAAGTGACGGTTCAGAGGCACCCAGGACGAGCCCTCGAGCGCCCAAGATTTCCCCAGGAGCGTTCCAAGAAGGCCCCAAAAGGTGTTAATCATGGCCACCCCTCTCCTTTCATCGATGGTTTCCAAGACGACCGCGTTGGGACGCCACATAATTCCCAAAAGATCTCCAAGAGAACGCCTAGAGAGGTCATGGAACGTAAGACGCCCCAAAAGAATTCCCAAAATTTGCTGAATTCCCGAAGAAAAATTAAATGGCTCCTATCACCAATGAGGATGGAGTACGCCCAGCCGACGCGCCCCCCATACATTAACTACCTCATTCATCTACAGACAGACAGAAGCCATGCGCCAGTACGGCGCCTCGGCATGAAAAAGCAAAGCAACCCTACTTTGTAGGGGTATCGCGCGCCGCCCGGGCAGAACACACATGCCAAACGCATGCCTGAAGGAGCCGACGCGCCAAACGCACGCCCGACGAGCTCAGACGAATATGCGACGATGAGATGACGATATGTTTTCCATAATGCGCCCAAGCAAATACATAAGTACGATGATCCTTTCATTCCCATTTACAAATATTGTAACTCTTCCTGTTCTTTTTGAAGCATTGTGTACACGCAATTTGCCCACTGCAATTTTGGGCGTCCCCTTTTTCGAGAGGACTGCCACTGCCTAGGGCTGGCCTCCCCGGGCTTGCAAACAAGAGCTTTGAGAGGGCTATCTTCTTGGAGCTTAGAAATGTTGATGTATGTCTGAATTTGTCTTTTGAGTAACGTATCGCTGAGGAGCTTTGCCTGTGCTGAAGCAAGAACCTCTGCATTGGAGACGCGAGAGTAGTAAGCATGTTGTATTTTCAGTATGTTGCGAAGGCACCCAGCTTGAAAACTATCCAATCGCTTGCGGTCTGCTTGTAACAACCACAAAGATTCCAAATTGTACAAAATTTTTGGGATCACGATGGCGTCGAAAAGGCGTATCTTCCGCTGCTTGTTGATGCCGGTGTGGTTCCAGCACGTTGCCAATGCTTTGAACATATGCTTTGCTTCTCCCAGCCTTCTGGTAACTTCGGGTTTGCTTGCGGCACCGCTGTGTAATAGCCCCCCCAGGTAATCTGCTTGCTGTACAACTTTGAGCGGATTTGAAAAGGAATCGTAAACCATGCCAGTATTGTTAATTTGCATCACCACTGTTTTGTCCCAGTTCAAATCAAGACCATATTGGCTCCCCATCTCAATCGTAAGATCCAGTAGCATTTGCAGTTTGAATTCGTTGGCGCTGACAAGCATAGTGTCGTCTGCGTACAATATGTCGCTACATACTATATAATCAGGCTCTTGCCAATCCACCGCCATTTCGTTGTAGATCTGGTCGACGTCGTAGAACATGACGGTCTGGAGGATAATGAAGAGATATGGTGAAAGAGGGCATCCTTGAGCAATGCCCGCTCGTTGTTGCCTAATGCTAGAATCCCCTGCCGGATCCTTCAGTATAAACGATCGTTCTGCGTATATTGATCCAATAAGTAATAGCATAGGCTCTGGAATGCCAAACCTCCTCAATGCTTGTAGTAGTGCTTCGTGTTTGACTCTGTCGAAAGCCTCTGCCCAATCCAGAAATACAGCTATAAGACCAGGATGCTGGGTATTGTGCGCGGCGTCGAACATGCGGCGAGCGATTGAAATAACGTCAATCGTGTTTCGTTTCGGTCTGAACCCAAACTGAGTCGGCCGTAGTCTGTTTTCAGCGCCTCCGTGTTGAAGTCGTTTTTGGATCATCCATGCTAGCACTTTGTAGCCTACTGGAAGAAGAGAGATTGGGCGATAGTTCTCTGGCAAGCTGGCGTCCCCCTTTTTGTATAATAGAACCACTGTAGCAATCCGCCAGGAATCTGGTATGTTTTTGTTTTCCCAACACTTTTGACATAATTCCAGAAGGTTTGTGCAAGCATCGCTTGACGAACAAAGCAATTTCCAAAACTCCGGCGGTATCCCATCGTGTCTTGCTGCGTTCCCCAATGCCAAACATTTCAATGCAAGCGTTATTTCTTCCATCGTGAAGTTGTCCGCGTCGATCGGCAGGGGCGCACCCATAGGAGAAGATCGTTCAGGCTGTACATCTGCATACTTCACGTCCCATTGAACATGTTCGAAATAGTCTGCCAAAGTGTTTGCGCGTTGGCTGTTTTCCACTGGTTCTCCATCTGCGCCTTCGATCGCAATAGGTGTTTTTGCAGGCGTTTTCCGTAACGATTCGATTGCTTGCCATGGCCCTCTTACCAACTGATGATTCAACCATTTTCGTTTGTCTTGCCGTATGGATTGTTTGATTAATTTTTTAGATGTTGTTCACCATCTTTGTCTCTAATATGTCTCTTCCTGTTCCTCTTGTTGAGCAAATCGAGCGTGTACGTAGAAATCCATGCTTGCTGACGCTTCCCGGTAGGTGCGGTAGCCACCGTTGCTGCTGTCTTCATTGTTTTTGCAATGGCGTCTGCATGCTCATTCAGAGGTAATGTATTGGCATCGTTTTGTAGGCCTTCCACGAAAGCATCCACGTACGCGTGCCCAATATCAGGCGAGCTTCGCAGAAATGTCAGACAACAAGATTGTGTTGGAGCTTTGCGCCGTTGTTTACCAAACCTGATATGCGTTGAAATCGTCATGAGGAAATGTCGTGTCGGTAGTGCTGCGTCCCTGTCGGTCCGGATGTCGCCTATCAGAGGAAGAGCCCCTGCATCAAGTAAACAGTAATCCAATTGTGCAAAGTCTGTGATCGTGATGTCGCTTTTCGGCCCGACTCCCGGCGCTGGCGCGTAGTAGGTGACGAGGTGCTCTTAAGGATGATCGAAACATGTGTTCGCGAGGATGGCCCCTGTCCCCCGGTACGTCTCGACGAGAAGTTCTCGATTAGCATTGGCCATGGTCGGCATTCATGTTTTCCCCCATGATATCATCTTCTCCAGGCAGTTTTTCACCAAGTCGTGCATCGAAGTTGCCAAGCGCTACAGTGCAAATGTGGTCGCCGTAGTGAGTCCAGGTTTTGGCCACCTTCTCGAACAGCATCTTCCTCAACTTGTAATCTTTTCCAGCGTGCGGGGCGTAGACCGTTATGATATCGAGGATCCCACATTCGACTTTCACTCTCAATGTGGCGAGCTTGTCCCCCAACAGCTTGAAACTTATGATCGCCTCGATCGCTTCGGGAGCTATCATAAAACCGACGCCCGAGTAAACATGCCCTTCATTAGCGCGTTCCGTGCCCATTCATCTACGGGCAACATAAATTACGATGCAATGCGACCGCCAGCTGTTGCTATCGAAACCGGTTGATCATCAATGCCATTGCTGAGTGGAATTTCGAAAAAGAATCCGCCAAATCACGTTGAACTTATATAGCACTATGCGATAGCAGAACGGAGTTGCTTATTAATAGATTGCCGAATCCCAGCGTAGGTGATTTCAAAAGCTTCCTCTTCCATCTTCCTTTTTTCTTGTTCGGGGCAGGGATTTACCCATCTCCCAAACCCATTCTTGAATCTAGACGGGGGGAGCCGGTGGGAGTTATAGCGTCCAAGACGGCCTCGGCGAAGAATCCAAAATTCTATAGACTTCGCGTATCCCCACCAGCCCGCCCAGAAACGATGCCCAGGCTCATAGAGGGTCATTCTGAAGGGCTTTTCGGCGTTTTCGGTGCCTCGGGGGGGGCATCTATGGCCCGTTCGGGATCCTGTTTGGAGTTTCCTGGCGGCCTTTTGGAGCCTCTTGGTGCCATTTTGTAGTTTTCGGGGACTTCCTGGGCACTTTTTAGAGCCATCTCTGCCCTCTCAGGAGGCCACAATGTGGCAAAAATCACAGTAAAATCAATAATTTTGGCTTCCTCACCGAGGCCGTTTTGGACGATCTGATCGGTCGCGCCCCCCACCCGTCCAAGTCCATGGGGAAGGGGAAGATGGAGGGGTAAATCATTTCCCGAAAGGGAAAGAAAGAGGAGTGGGAGAGAAAACGTCTTAAAGCACCGACGCCCAGAGGGCTTGTGGGATTGCCTCGACCAGGAGGGAAGTGGACAGCACACAGAGGAAGCGAATATGAGACATCTTGGGGTTTCTCGAGCCATTTTGGATGTCATTTTGAGCTCTCCGAGGCGCTCTTGGAGTCATCTTAATCAATGCTCCTCCCCAATAGGCCAACATGTGGCCAAAACCTTAGTGCAAACAATGTTTTGACATTATCGCCGAGGCCTCTGGGAACAGTTTGGGGCTTGGGTGCCTATGGTGAGCCTCTTGGGGCTTGTTGGGGGTCTCTTGGGGGCCTCCTCAGGGCCTCTGAAGGCGCCTGCCTCTTAGGACCATCTTGCACCAGCCTGCGTCCTCTTTTACAACGTCGAAGACGGCCTCGGTAAGGAAGTAAAAATTATCGTTTTCACTAAGGTTTGGCTCCGTTTTGGCCTCTTGGTGGATGGGGTTGATTAACTCCACCCTTTTTTTTGATCGATCGCTTCTAAGATGGTCCCAAAGAGCGTCCAAGAGGCCCCCAGAACCTAGATTCCAAGAGGCCGCCAAGAGGTTGGTTCTAAGAGGCCGCTGCGAGGTTAAAAAAAACCCGGGAGGCTCCCAAGATGGTTCCAAGAAGCCTCCAAAAGGCCTCAAGAGGTTGCCATGAAGCTCTAAGAGACCGCCGAGAAGCCCGAAACTCCCAAAAACACACCCAAAAGACACCAAAGAGCTAACAACCTCTCCCCGAATCACCCAAAACACCTAAAAGCCCTCACTGACCGCCGAGACCCCCGAAACGCCCGAAGAGGCTTCCAAGAGGCATCCGAACGGCATTCAACCATCCACCCAATGGCATTATTCTCCTCATCCCTTTTTCATTCAATTTCTCGCCACCCCATCCATCTGGCCTCCTCTTCCGCCTCATCCTTTGCACGGATCGGTTGTCCTTCTCGTTGTTCCCCCTTTTCCTTCATCTCTTCGATTTGCGTGGACATGATTTCTGGATGAGCTGGTGGGGACACCCGAAACGTTGAGAATTTCGATATATCCATGCTGCAAATTCAGTCCGGAATGCATTTGCAAGAATACGGTGTGGCATGCGACAAATTGAGATGGTTTTTTTTTCACGGGGATGTTTCATCGTACGTGACAATTACAGGCGGCAATACAATATTGCTGGCTTTTCGGAGAACGTATCGTGCATGGATCGGGTATGCCAAATTGACGCTGGAAACCGCGCCAACGAAAATGTATTTTGCCGAAACGGGGGAAGTCTACAAAAAACGCACATGTCCCGTCCACCGTTGTACGAAAATTAAGACACCATCCAATTACAGAGCCACCACTACCCCCGCCGTCGGGAAGCACAGCACGACGGTTGCCAGGCATATAAAAGCATTACCAACAAAAGTTGACAATCTCATCCGAACGATTTCAGCAACACTAAAGTGCAGACGGGGAGCTTTCCTACGATAATGCTCGGTGGAAATAAAACACACATTTGAATTGGGGCTCAACTAAGAATACCCAGGGTAACTGCGCACGGGCGTGGATGCTATTTTTATTCCTGCCCCGGATATTGCCCCACCCCATGGCACATGGAAGGAACACGAGAGAAAATTGCCCTATCCGATAAAGGACAATGCGAACAAATTCGGAAGAGCACGGCTACACGCAATTCTCGCTCCACACATGCACCCAAGAGAACCTCCGGAGAGAAGGGGGAAAAAAAACAAGGCCATGCTACCCATGACACGTGGGAAGCCATGTTACTCATGACCTCCTCCTGCCTCTTCCCTCGTCCTTCCCCTTCACTTGGGACGACCCCCTCCCCCGTAGAATCATAGCATTGGTCTGCAGATCCACAACTCCATGGATTGATGCTTCACCTGCGGTGCTCCGCGGATCCAATTTCCCCTGGGCCCCGGAGGTTTATTATTATTATTACTACTATTATTATTATAATATATTTACTCTCGGGAAATAATTGAATCCATCGTTTACAAGAAATTTCATCCGCGTAACACAGAAATAAGATCCACGAAACTCTCCCACACCCGAAAAAGGATCCAATTGGATCCGTTCATGTTGTCATATTTTTATTCCAAGAAGAAAAGAACTTCCGGCATGGGGATGTATCCAGCGGCAATACATTTCGACAACTGCTGGCCAAGACTTTGGCGAAACAATTGGAAATCCCTCTCCGGGAAGCCGCGTAGCCGCGCAATTTCGGCATCTACGATCGGTCCCGAACAAATGCGGCATTACATCTGCTACGGTACCTCACGGACAAGAACCCCGACCAGGTCCTCTTGAACATCGACGGCGTGGGTGCGGACACGCATGTCCGAGCAATTGCTACAGAATGAACGTTTGCGCTTATTCTTGCCATTTGTTAAGATGTGGCATGCTGTGTCATCACAATACAAATGAAGACGACCATGGGAGAGTACATCTGATACCACAAGGGGATGGGGGTGAACAAGGCGACGCTTTTATGCCGGCATTGTTTTGCTTGGCTCTGCACAGAGCGCTGGGTGCAAATCAAAGCTGCATTGCCAGAATGGGCCGAAGTCATCGTATACCTCGGTGATATCTACATCGTCTATGACCGCATGGACGTCGCGCATATCTACGACGCAGTGCGCACTACACTCCGGAACGCGTGCCGGATCGACGTCAATATTGGTAAGCTGGCAGCGTGGAGCAAGAATCGAGGCCCTTGTCCCCTGGGCCTCGCCGATAGGTCTCCTACTCCGTGGGCGCACGACAAACCTGACTCGGAATAGGGATTGCGAGTCCTAGGGGCTCCATTTGGTTCAAACGCATACGTAGATAATTTTGGGAATGCGCAAGCTACAGATAAGGCGAAGCTACTTAACAAACTACTTCAGCTCCCTACTCAATAAATGGCGTGGTTCCTATTATATTTCTGCAGCGTACCGCGGCTCAATCGCGCATCGCAGCGCAGACGCACGACACTAACGTATTGCGCATTTTCCGGGAGCTCTTTGGGATCCCAAGTCCGCAAGGTTGGGACATTCGCGCGCATGGCATCTCATACACTATGTAGGCAGCAAAAGCATAACTCCCACTCAAGTATGCCTTCGAAACTCTTCGCGCTTGGCTCCTACAATTTACTGGGCGAGTCGGGCGGACTCCCTACACAACCTCATCCGCCGCTTCCCTGAAATCGGATAAGACATGCTGGACCATTTCAATGCGATAACTGGACAAGGTATTGACAGTGAGCCTAACGGCCCAAATTGCTTGATCGAAACTGAAATGCCGGCAAGGTGTGGGATGACAGTGGATGGCCACGACGTGGATTTCGGGGCCAGGTGGCAGCGGGTGAGAGACCCCCGCACCGCCAGAACAACCGATGGCCCTTGGGGAGTGGACGCACGGGTGGCAGTTCCACGCTTCCGACCGTTTGGAACAACAAGCCCATACGGCACTATTGCAAGAATTGGGCGGGGAACCTACCGCACGAAGAAATGCCACCACTGCGGGAAAAGTAAGGGTGCATGCATGTATGGGGCCATACGCGGCCATACGCGGCCCGACAACGAAAAAACCTCAGTCTGGATAACACCCAAATGTCGTGTGTTCTGCGTCGTCGTATCGGCATCGGCATATTGTTTGAAGGACGGGACCCACACGGACATTCTATGCTGACTACCAACGACAACGGGAGACTAAACATACGACGCACGAATATGGTCGGGGCTTGGCGGCAAATTTTCACAGAAGCTGGAGGATTGGTCCTTGATAGAAACGTGGAACGACCCCTTCTTAATACCCACGTGCCGGTCCCCCCGGGGGACCAAAGACGCTTGGACCTCATCGTCCCGGGGCTGTTGAACATGGCCTCCCGCTCTTTTGCGACATTACCGTCATCTCCGCAATCAGCGGCAATGGGAATCCCAGACCAGGGACAAGCAACCGAGGTGGGGGACTATTGGAAAGGGCTCAGCATGATAATGGTGCAACGCACCGCGAAGTCATATCAACAGGCCTGGGCTCTCTACAATGCCTTGGGGTGGAATATGGCAGATGGGGGAAACAATCCATTGCTCTTGTGCCGACTCTTGCCCGGGAACGCTGTCGCGGACTACCGGACGCGATCCGCCAAGGTACCGGGCTGGGCTTACACCGATGGTGGGGTTTATTGAGAATTCATTGCAGCGTTCTGTGGCAAACCAGATACTCCAAACGTACAGCGACCTCCGAACCACCCAATGTGAGCCCGCCTGCCCGCTGGACGAGATTGCAGTAGTCTAGTCCCGCGGCAGACCCCCTCCTCCTCCTGCTCTTCCTCCTTCTTCCTCCTCTCTCCTCTTCCTGGGCTGCTTTGCTGAGCCGCCGCCCTGTCGAAGACGACACTTTTCGGCTTCGAGCCCCCAGCTGCTTCGCGCCACTCCGGCGCCCACTTTTTAGGCAGTAGCCGTGTTCGTTGTTGTTGAAAGAGGGAGGAGAAAAAAAAAGGACTCCAATGTGTCCCCCATCAGCCCCGTAGTTTCAAGAAGGCCTCCGATGCTCTACGACAATCGCCAAGATGTCTTAACGCTCTCCTCCCTCTCCCCTCCTTGCACGCTCTGTTTCATTTAATGTGTCTCCTTGGTTGCTCGCTTTGTTTCCCTAAATATGTCTCTTCGTCCCTATTCCCGTCAGGTCTCACGAGCAAGGCTTCTGAATGGGCTGGTGGGGATACGCGAAGCGCGAATAATCACTTGCACAGATGGGTCGCGCAAGCGCCTCGTTCGTTATAGCTCGGCTGTGCGGCGCTGCGGCTTCCAAAGCAACATATTAGGTGAGCTGGTCCGTTTCCCTACCAGAGCTCGTAGCCCGATGCCCGCACCACGGACACCGTGGGACAACGGGAGATTGGAATGCGCCATTTGGCCAAGAAATGGTGCGTCGATTAAGGTTGGCAATAACGACCAATATAACATGAATGACGGCGTTGTTCTCCAAACCCTTCGTCCGCCAGACAATTTACACCAGGCGAATGGCAATATGTATGGGTGGCAGTATCACGCGTCCAACGCGGTTGAAATCGCATCGCTTGTTGATTTGATGATTGCCCTAGCAGCCCGAGAAAACGTTGCACTGCCACGACGGTCGGCAACATCGCCACGAGCATATTTAGAGCCATTTTCGGCTGCATGTCTAACAATTTACCCAGACGGAACTGACCATATGATGATCGGTGTTGGGAAAAGCCACACAAGGTAAACCACGCGCCGCGCTTTGCAAACTTGGTTGGTTGTGGGCCGGGCTTCTACAAGTGCGGCGGGATGCGCATGTATTTCAAGTTTGTGCAGGTTCTGTACCAAAGAAAGCGTGGCTGCAACAAACAATTGCTAAACTCACATTTGACATTTACTGTAAGGGTTATATATTCTAAACGCTTCGCATATCCCCACCAGCCCGTCCAGAAATGAGCCCCAAGGGAGTGGATGTGATGAGGGAAGCGGGGAAGCATGCAGAAGAACAGAGGGCGGGGTAAGCCGCCATATACCCTAAGAGGGTGAGGATGTAGTCGTCGTCGTCGTCGTCGTCGTCGTCGTCGTCGTCGTCGTCGGAGAAGGAGGAGGAAGAGCAGGAGGAGGAGCAGGAGGAGGGGAGGAGGAGGACGAGGAAGATGAGGAGGAGATGGAGGAGGGCGAGGACGTGGAGGATGAGAAGGAGGAGAAGGAGGAGGAGGAGGAGGAGGAGGAGGACGAGGAGGAGAGGGAGGGGGAGGAGGAAGAAAAAGATGAGGAGGAGGAGAAGGAGGACAATGGCGAGCTTGGCCTCTTGGGCCGTCTTTGGGGCCTCTTGGCG
The DNA here is from genome assembly GCA_963575745.1 of Prorocentrum cordatum. Lineage (NCBI taxonomy): Eukaryota > Dinophyceae > Prorocentrales > Prorocentraceae > Prorocentrum > Prorocentrum cordatum. The sequence continues at coordinate 867,080 of CAUYUJ010015949.1, forward strand.
GACCTGGGGGCCTCTTGCGTATCTCGGGGGGCTTCTTGGGGCCTCTTGGTGGTCTCTTGGGAGCCTCTTGGAGGCCTCTTGGGCGCCTCTTGGAGCCTCTTAGGGCCTCTTGGGGCGCTCTTGGGAGCCTTCGGAGCGCTCTTGGGGCCATGTTGGAATCAAAGAATGGGGGGGGTGGGAATTAGCGTTGCCCCTCTAAAGTGCCTCGTGGGCCCCAACAGAAGCCAACATCCTTCCAACACCTAGGGGAATTAATGTTTTTTTGCTTTTCCGCCTTTTCGCTCTTGGAGCCGTCTTGGACGCCCCAACGACACGCGGACCCACCCGTCCAAGTCCAGGGGAGGGGGTAGGGGGAGAAGGGGGGTGGAAGAGGAAACTCTCTAGACCACCGACGCCCAGAAAGCTGGTGGGATTTTTGCGCCGTACCACGGCTCAACCATTTGCTGCGCACGACGCCCCTGGGCAAGATACAACCGAGCACGGCGACCTTCGACTATTATTCCTTGATGTGTTCAAATGCATGTTTGGATCGTCGTCGGAAACAACAAGAGGCGCAGGTGGTCTAACCATATCTTTCTTCCCTCTTCCAAAACACCCTCTTCCCCTGCCCCCTCCCCTGGACCTGGACATGGGGGGCCGCGAGGTGGCAGAGGGCCCCCTTCCTGTCAAGGTGACTGCAGGATGGTCTCCGAAAGCCTACTCCAAGATCACTCAAGATAGCCCAACATGGCTCAATAACACTAACTAGCAACATGCCTGCAAGAGGCACAAAAGGGCCACAAGACGGTTCCAGGTGCTCTCCTTCGCGCCCATCTCGAGAAGCCAAAATCCTTCAAAACCTAAAACACGTAAATGATTTTTGCCGTCTCGCCTTTCCGCTTCCGATGCGCTCTTGGGGCCCCAACATGGCCCCCAAATGGCCCAAAACAGCTCCAAGATGGGGTCCAAGAGGCCCCCAAGACGGCCCCCAGAGCGCCCAAGATCGCCCCAGAAGCGCCCCAAGACGGCCCCAAGAGGTGATTTTGATGGCCCCGCAGGGGGAGGCAAATCGAGGACCCCCCCTCCTTTGATCGATGGTCTCTAGGACGGCCCCTAAGAGGCGCTCCATAGCTCCCAAGAGGGCCCCAACAGAACGCAAGCGAGCCCACAAAAAAACCTGAGAGGGCCCCATACGGGCCCAAAGACGCCCCAAAAGAGCCCCAAGAGGACCCTCAAAAGAGTCCTAAGATGGCTCCAATGTGCAACAAAAGACCTTCAAGAGGACTCCAATATCCCCCCAACAGCCCCGTAGCTTCAAGAAAGCCTCCGGTGATCCACGACAGTCTCCAAGATGTGGAGATGTTGATGTTGATGTTGATGTTGATGGTGACGATGACGATGATGATGATTCTTATTATTATTATGATGATGTTGATGTTGATGTTGATGTTGATGTTGATGTTGATGTTGATGACGATGATGATGATGATGATGATGATGATGATGCTGATGTTGAGGTTGCTATTGATGATGATTATGATGATGATGATGATGATGATGATGATGATGATGGTGGTGGTGATAAGTCTGAGGAGTTGACGCCTTTCGGGCAACGTCTGGGAAGGAGAGGCAAGGGGAATGCAAAGAAGGAGGGGGAGTAAGAGGAGCAGGAGGGTGAGGAGAAGGAGGGCGCTCGCGCCCAGCGGCGCGCCCGAGGCCTCACGCCCTTTTCTGGCGCCGCCCGCTTCCGCCGCTCCAGCCCGAGTCCCAAAACCGCACGGTGACCCCGAGCCCCCACGCCAGGACGAATCAAGATCTGATACAACTCTAAAGCGAGCTGAGGGACGTAAGGAGTGGAAGCGAGCGTGCGCCCGCGGCCGCGTCGGCTCAAGCGGCCGGCCGCCCAAATATGACTGCGCCTCACTGCGAGGCACACAATCGCTATCGAGACTAAAAGGATCTTCCTATTGCTTGAGATGGCATCTCCTCTCATACTGGGACTATCGTTACTACGGTACACCGTTTGGGGTCCTCCGACGGCGGGCCGTCGTCCGCATCCGCCGCCGGAGCCCGGGCGGGCCGCGAGCCACCGCTTGGCTGCAGCGTGGGCCACCGGCACCGCGTCCGCCCATGCGCCCTCCAGGACGTTCTCGTGCACCGCGTCCGCGCCAGAGCAGGCGTCCTCTGCACTCCCAGAACCAGGGCAACCTCACAGAGCGGATGAACACGTAATCCTCCTGCACTCGGGGGCGGCGATGGGGGCGAATGGCCCAGGGGCGGGCATTACACGTATTAGCCCGGGAGCCTTTTCGAAGACACACATCATCGGCGCACCTGAATACATGTATTGCTCTCCCCTGGGCTATTCGCCCTAGCGTCGCCTCTGGTGTGCACACGCCCGCGCATCATTCAACAGCGGCACAAATCGAGGGCGCGCGGGCGCGGGGCGCACGGGCGCGCAGGCGCGCGGCCGCGAAGTCGCGCGGGCGGACGGCCTGGCAGCGTGCGGGCACACACCGGCGCGCAGGGCGCGCGATGGCACGCCGCGGCGCGCGGGGCGGCGGCGCGCGAGCGCGCGGGCGCGCGGGTGCACGGGCAGGCACGCTCACGGGCGTAGGCACACGCAAGCGGGGCGGCACGAGGGCGCAAGCGCAACCTCGCGGGCAGAATCCTCGCAACCGTGCGCGGACAGTGCGTGGACAGTGCACGGCCCTCGGCGCACGTGGGCGCTGGGCCGAGCAGCGAGCTTGCGGGGCCTCTGCGACGCCGTCGTGCGGGCTTGCAATGCCTGCGTGGGAGTTGCCTGCGAGCTGCGCGCGAGCCTGGGAAGCGCTGCCTAAGCGCTTGCGACATCCTGCCCAGGAGCTGCCTGCGAGCCTAGGAATCACTGCCCATGAGCTTGCGACAACCTGCCCAGGGGCTGCCTTGGAGCCGCGCGAGACCTCAGGAACCGATCGCTGCCTAGGAGCTGCGCAAACGCTTCCAGCGCACGTGCTGGGAGTGGCTAGGAAAAAACTTGCGGAACACGCTGCGGGCTCACGCAACTTTCTCCAACACTTTCTGACAGCCAGCCGTGGGAGTGGAGGTGGTCAGTCCAGCCGGCCGGCTTCTACTCAAAAACCTCAGTGGCCCTCAGCGAACTATCTAAGAATTAACCAGACCCGTGCCACCGAAGCGGCGGGCGGCTCAGCAACAGCAGCAGCAGCAGCAGCAGCAGCAGCAGCAGCAGCAGCAGCTGCGCTATCGGCCGCATCAGCCGCGGGCAGCTCAGGCCTCTCCCTGTACGCGGAGTGCGCGGTGGAGAGAGAGGGTCGAGCGTGCCACGGCGACAAAGGTGAGCCTTGGCGCCTGGGCCAGTACGGCGTCGCGCACGACCCCCTCCCCTCCACAAAGGAGGCCGCCATCGCGGGCGCAGCCAGCGTCCAAGCCCCTCTCGCTCCCGCCAAGCACGCTGGCGCCAGGAGACGTGGAGGCGCCCGAGCCAAGATGACGGTGATGACGATGATGGTCGTGGTGATGATCATTCTGTTTCTACGGTTATGAGATAACTTATGATGATGATAGTAACGATGTGAACCGTGAAGACGACAATGATTACTTCGGTTGTGCTTCTGGCGAAGCTGGGTGGTCGCAGGGGCGGTTGCGAGACTCATGCTTGGGGGGCACAGCTGGCCTCTCAGTTCGCCGTCACCAGCACAGTCGCGCCGCTGTTCGACGGTTGCTCCCTGTGCCTCGTGCGCTTCATCATCCTGGTAACATGCTGATTTGCTTCCAGGATCTCCTCCATCATGTCGGTGGCGCGCCTAGCCTGCGCGAGGGCGCCCTTCGGCGTCGCCGCCGAGCCGCCGTCCTTGTTCAAGGCCTGCTCAGACTGGTCCACGTCCGCCAGCAGTGCCTTGCAATCAGCAGGAGGAGGCGCAACAGTCTTCTCAGCGAAAACAACCAGGCAAAGCAGATCGAGAAATCAGCTGTCTCTCAGGCGAGCTATTCCAATCGCACGATTCATCGACCAACGGACACAACGAGCCATGCGTGCTACGTATCGTAGAAAATACGCGATGGGAAACGCTCAGTGGCATCTACTTGGTCGCAGCTAGAACCAGAAGGGGGGGAGGAGGAGGAGGAGGACGAGGAGGAAGATGCGAACGGGCTTGGTATTAGGGAAAAAGGGCCGTGGGGGAAAGCAGTCCTGTAACCAAGGGCTTCCGAAGGACTGGTTCTTTATCCTGTTGGGTCATCGTCAGATCTGCTCCGAGGCCCAGGAACGGCCCTGTGGGCACGAACGCGGCGAAGAAACTCCAGGACTCATTGATTTTCATGCGGAAGAGCCGGGGTCGGAGGAGGACCACCGTAAACCCAAGACGTACCAACGATTCTGCAATACACCCTGCCGTCCCACGTCCCCTCCGCATGAGTCCTTGCATGTCTTACGTGCCAGTGCCATGTTTGCAAACTTGGGACATCAACAGTGCGTTATGACATCCTGGCTGTGTAACATCTGTGGTGCAATCTCTATGGTGCAATCTCGATGGTGCAATCTACCACGCGCCATCCATGAGTTCAGAACCACGTAGTGCAACACGCGCGGTTCTAGCTATGCAGTACAAGCCTTGTAATGCAGATCTTGTGGTGCAAACTGAGTTGTGCAAGGTATGGGGTGCAATGTATATACAGATGTGTGCATGGTGAAGGCTGTGTGGTGAAAGTGGCCACGTTGCACCGCGCGTGAACTCCTCCCACGCTCGTGCAAACATCCCGCCCTCCCGCCCGCATCTTGGTCGGAAAAACTCATAAGGTCGCGACTGCAGCTACAACGTGGAACTCGTCCGCAAATTTCATCGAGTTCGCTGGCACGCGGACCCTCGTGGCGCGGGCAAAGTCCATCTTGCGGGAGACAGCGCGGACGCCGGCGTCGATAAAAGACGATGAGGTAGTTGGCAAAACGCAGAAGGTCGTGTCTATAGTTGCAGCGTGGAGGTCCTCCGATCATTTCATCGTGTTCGTTGGCGCTTCCGGCGGCAATGATGACGATGACGGTGCCCCGCATGCTAGTATGTGACAGGGGCCATGCCTCTGGCAAGCGGGCGAGGGCATTGGAACGAGTTCGGCATGCGCGCGCGAAGGCCTCCTTGGACAAGGACGTTGACCAAAACACGTTTGGTTTCCGAAGAATCCGCAAGAGCTCCCGGGATGAAATGTTGAAACCTTTTGTTGAAAAGCCATTGGGTTTGGATATTTTTGCTGAAATCGCCACAACACCAAAAAACATTGAAAGATTTCAGCTTGCGCGCGCGGATGTGGTCCGCATGGCATTATGTCGTAAGGATTCGCGCATTCAGCTAATTTTAGATCAACGCATGTGCACCGCAGGGTGTTATTTGACAGGGCGGAGGGGGGGGTCGATACCGGGACTAGCTGGGATGGCATGAACTCATATGGCACATGAACCATGGGCAGACTCACGTGTAAATTCCAATGCCCCAGGTGGGGTGGTAATCCCGCGGGTGTGGTGGGGTAGAACTAATTTCTTTCAGCAGAGGAAAACCTATGTGGTGCACCCTGTGTGGTGCAAGCTCTGCGTTGCAATCTACGTGGTGCAATCTAAGTGATGCAATCCATGTGGTGCAACTCACTTGCCGAACTTGATGTTGTCAACTCCACTGTTCGCGCAATCGTCCCACCCGCCCAACCGCAACTTGGTTTGCAAAACCCATGCGGGAGAGACTGCGATGAATGCTGGGTGTTGGCTGGAACATATCTGCGTCCGCGCTAGACCGCGCATGTTCGCGCGCGCAACGGCCAGCTAGTTTGGCGCGACCGGCGCGAACGCGGTGGCGCTGACCGCTCGGCACATCCCAGCGGGCACTTGAACGCGAGTTGGCGGCTTGGGCGGGCGCGGTATCATGGCAACGTCGACGACTGTAGACACGATGGTGATAATAGCGATGCTGGCGACGATGCTGACAGCGGCGACGGGGCAGCCAATGACGGCGTCGATGCTCGGCGTCGACGCAGCCAATCACGCCGGCGACGATGACGGCGCATTCGCGTCGGTGATGAAGGTTTTGGAAGGGATTCGAAATTCGCGCACGGCTGACGCGCGAGACTGGCTCGCGTGGTATTATTTGACACGGATCGTGCCACCCCAGCGCGCGCGCAAGGGCGTTCGAACGATTTCGACATGTGCGCGCGCGAAGCCCGATTGATAGCATGTTAGGATAGTGATGAAAATCTGATGATTTCCTTCAGGATTCGCAAGAGCGCGCGCGCTCGCTTTTGTTGAAAATCCGCGTTGCGAAGCCATTTTTTTTTTTTTTTTTTTTACAAAAAAATACTGTTTTGACACTCGATTTTGAAATCCTTCCGGAACTAAAGGTATTTGACGGGTTTCGGCATGCGCGCGCGACGACGCACGCGTGTACTTCGTCTGCATTTTTCCCCCCGAACCATCCTGTGGTGTTGGGTCCTAGTTTTGAAGGGACAGCGCCCCTCGTCCTCCCTCCTCCTCCCCCCCTCTCCCTCCTCCTCTCGCCCGTCATCATCACCATCATCGTCATCATCATCGCCGCCATTAACACAATCACCCCTCACACGTTTCGTGGCCCCATAAGGAGCTCCACCGAAGGCCCCAGTGCTGCCGTCCGCATGCGTCCCGCACACCCAATTCGGCACACCCCTCACACGCTTCGTGGCCCCATAAGGAGCTCCACCGAAGGCCCCAGTGCTGCCGTCCGCATGCGTCCCGCACACCCAATTCGGCACACCCCTCACACGCTTCGTGGCCCCATAGGGAGCTGCACCGAAGGCCCCAATGCCGTCGCCCGCATGCGTCCCGCACACCCAATTCGGCACACCCCTCACACGTTTCGTGGCCCCATAGGGCGCTCCACCGAAGGCCCCAGTGCCACCGCCCGCATGCGTCCCGCACACCCAATTCGGTACACCCCTCACACGTTTCGTGGCCCCATAGGGCGCTCCACCGAAAGCCCCACCCTTCACACGCTTCGTGGCCCCATAGGGAGCTGCACCGAAGGCCCCAGTGCCGCCGCCCGCATGCGTCCCGCACACCCACATCGGCACACTCCTCACACGTTTCGTGGCCCCATAGGGAGCTCCACCGAAGGCCCCAATGCCGCCGCCCGCATGCGTCCCGCATACCCAATTCGACCACCGAAGGCCCCAGTGCCGCCGCTCGCATGCGTCCCGCACACCCAATTCGGCACACCCCTCACACGCTTCGTGGCCCCATAGGGAGCTGCACCGAAGGCCCCAATGCCGTCGCCCGCATGCGTCCCGCACACCCAATCCGGCACACCCCTCACACGTTTCGTGGCCTCATAAGGGAGCTGTGCCCGACAGCTTCCCTCAGGCCGATTTCTTCGTCGTCGTCGCCGTCCGTCGTCGACGTCCGACCTGCGCGTAGCGCGGCGCCCGCGGCCTTGACCTTTGGAGTGGGCGGGCGAAGAGGAAGGAAAGAAGGGGATGAAGCGGGCGCGATCCTCGTGCGGGGCGCGCCGACGTGGGCGTCGCGGCGCGCGGGCGCTGCCGTCGGGGTTCCCGGGAAAACTCCTTGCGGAGGCTACGCTCAATGTCGCGAGTTCTCAGAGTTAGGTAAGCCCAAACCATTCACAGCCGTATGCATTTACATTCGGAAACTCCATGCTCGCAGTCACGCAACTAGAATCAATTGCGCGCATATCCATTCAGAATCAGACTCACCCGCGCTTAGACTCGCCCGCGCTCAAGCTTTCATATTCAGACCTATCGTTTTTTCGGTCGTGTTGTGTACCCTATCACACAATTCGGCACACCCCTCGTGCGGTTCGCGACCCCATAGGGAGCGCCACCGAAGAATATATTCACAAGTGCGGTATTCACAACTGCGTATGGTTGGGTCCTTCGCCAAACGACTTTTTTGCAAGAGAGTCTTGAAAGTTTCTGATTGCTGTTGAACGAATGTGCGCGCATAGTAACTTTTGCCAGGGGCCCGAAGGGGGAACGATACCGGCCTAGCTGGAACAGTATGAATTCACTGGTAGCATGGACATTGGGTCAGAACCAAATGCGTTTTGCATAGGTTCCCGTGGAAGCGATAAGTCCGGGGGCGGGGTGGGGGTGGCAGAAACAATTCCTTTTTACGAGAGGAGAATCTGGTGTTGAAAGCTATGCTGTGGAGTGACGCTTCGGCGGGCCCAGCCAGCGCACGTGGCGCCCAAACCTCGGCGGGCCCGGTCAGCGCGCAAGGTGCCAGCGAGGCGCCCGCGGGCGTCCGCCAGGCGAAACCCCCGCGGGCCCAGCCAGCACGCGAGGCACCCACAAGGCGCTCTGGTGCTCCAGCCAGTCGAAACCTCGGCGGGCCCAGCCAGCGCACGGCCCGCGCACGAGGGCCCACAGGCGCCCACCAGGCGAAACTTCAATGGACCCAGCCAGCGCACGAGGCACCCACGAGGCGGTCGCGGGCGCCCGCCAGGAAAAACCACGGCGGACTCACCGAATTACTCATCAAGACAGGCAAGAACTCCCAAGTACAACCGCTGATTCAGGCGAGGGCACCTTTTTCACATGGATCTGTTTTGCATCTGTCTCGCCAAACAGAAGATCCTTGACTTCAACATTGTGCTGCGATGGCCCGTTTTGAAAGGGAACTCACCTCTCACCGGCATAACTGTTGCGCAAGTTTTCGTTTGTGGTCGTTCATATGGAGGAACTCAAAGGCGCGAGCTCGATCATGACCAGCGTGAGCCCCTGAGCAGTGTGTATGTGTATGTGTGTGTGTTCCAACACCATGTGTTGTTCAACATATGTGGTGGAACCAGTGCGGTGCAATTAGTTGCTGTTCGAAGTGGGTTTTCCACTTCAGTGCTCGCGCAAACATCCCACCCGCATAACCGCAACTTGGTTTGCAAACCCCATGCGGCGGCGATTGCGATGAGTGCTCGGCGCTGGCTGGTGCATCTCTGCGGCCGCGCCAGCCCGCGCATGCGCGCGCGCAGCGGGCAGCTTGTGTGGCGCGACCGACGCGGCCGCGGTGGCGCTGACCGTTCGGCGCGTCCCAGCGGGCACTTGAATGAGAGTCGGCGACGTCGGCGGGCGCGGTATGATGGCAACGTCGACAATTTTAAGCGCGATGATGATAGTAGCGATGTTGGTGACGATGTTGACAGCGACGACGGCACGGCCAGTGACGGCGCCGATGCCGATCACGCCTACAACGATGACGGCGTCTTCGCGTCGGTGATGAAGGTTTTGGAAGGAATTCGAAATGCGCGCGCGGAAGACGCGCGAGAGTGGCCCCCAGGGTATTATTTGACACGGATCGTGCCACCCCAGCACACGCGCAAGGGTGTTCGAACGATTTCGACACGCGCGCGAAATGCCCGTTTGGTCGCATGTCGTGAACATGTTGAAACACCCATGGTTTTCTTAATGATTCGCAAGAGCGCGCGCGCACGCTTTTGTTGGAACTCCGTGTTGCGAAACCTTTTTAAACATGATTTCGGGCACTCGATTTTGAAATCCTTCCGAAACCAAAGGCTTGTCTGCGCGATTTTCCAATGGATTCTAACAAGTGCATGTTTTATTTGATAAGCGAATGTGCGCGCATAGATTGCTTGGTAGAGGATTGCGGGGCGTGGGCGATGCCGGTTTGGCTGGGATAATATCACAGTTCGGATGGGCGGTGGGGCAGAATCACATGTACATTGCAATACGAAAAAGTGAATATTCAACTCAGGGGGGGAGGGTGGTAGAACCTATCTCTTGTTTCGAAAGGAGAATTTACGCGGCGCATTATGCGCGGTGCAATACATGTTGCGATCTGTTCGAGGTGCAAGATAATCTCTGCAATAATGATGGGGCAATCTACGTGGTGCAGCCGATGTGGTCCAACGTGTGTTGTGCACTATATGTGGTACTGACACCATGGTAGACAATTCTTAATGGTGCGATCTACGCGGTGCAGTCTATGTCGTGCGCCGTCGATTTAACGCAGCCGGTGTTGTGCAATCTGTGTTGTACGTGGCGCGTATATGTAGTGCAGCCGATGTGGCGCAATCCACATGGTTGAAATCTATGTGCTGCATTGTGAAATCTGCGTGAGGCTATATTCATGAAACAATTTAGGCTGTGCAATCGTTGTGGCGCAAATCTATATGGTGCAGTACATGTGGTGAGTATTTGCGGTGCAACCGACGTGGTGTGATCAATGCGGCGCAGGTTGGTTTAAACAAACGAGTTGTTACATCCCATGCTCTTGCAGACGCCCCTCCAAAACAGCCGCAACTTGGCTTGCAAGGCCCATGTGGTGGCGATTGCGATGAGAGGTTGGCGTTGGCTGGTGCATCTCTGCGGCCGCGCCGACCCGAGCGCGCGCGGCGGCCAGCTTGCGCGGCGCGACCGACGAGACAGCGGCGGCGCTGACTGACTGTTCGGCGCGCCCCAGCGGGCACTTCAGTGCGAGTCGGCGATTCGGGCGGGCGCGGTATCATGGCAACGTCGACGACGGTAGACGCAATGATGATAGTAGCGATGTTGGTGGCGATGTTGACAGCGATGACGGCGCGGCCAGCGCGGGCGCCGATGCCGATCGCGCCGACGACGACGACGGCGAAGGTTGCGTCGAGAGTTCGACCTGCGCCCGCGCGCGGCCGACGCGCGAGAGTGGCCCGCAAAGTATGCGACGCGGATCGCGCCCCTTCCCCCCCGCGCGCGCGCAGGGGCGCGCAAATGATGTCGGCATGCGGCGCCAGAAACTGGCTTGGCATAGTTTCATCGACATGTTGAAGAACCGATGTTTCTCTTTAAAGAGCGCGGGTGCACGTTTATTAAGCAAGCTGGCGTTGCAGGGCCATGTGTTCTTGATGTGTCTTCTTAATGATGAAAAACTGATGGTTTTCTGAAGACATCGCAGGAGCGCGCGCAAGTGTATATTAAGAATCCGTGTTGCGAGACCCTGTGATCTGACATTTTCTGGGGGCGCTCGATTTGAACTCCTTGCACTTCGCCTATCGCATTTTTCGCAAATGATGGCGGCGGGGGCGATGTCGTCTGACCTGGGGCGGTGCGAATTCTTATATCTCGGATGGGCGATGGGGCAGGGTCATAAGTAAATCGCAACAGAAAAAATGCGCGGATCATCCCGGCGAGGGTGTTCTCTATGAAGAAAAGAGAATATGTGTGGTGCACTCGACGTGGCGTAATCAACGCGGTGCGATCTATGCGGCGCAATTGGTTTTAACTGACGCATCCCACGCTCTTGTAAACATCCCGCCCACCCACCCGCACTTTGGCTTGCAAAACCAGCGCGGTGGCGATTGCGATGCGTGCTTGGCGTTGGCCGGTGCATCTCTGCGGCCGCGCCGACCCTGGCGCGCGCGGCGGTCTGCTAGTTTGGCGCCGTCGACGCGGCCGCGGCGGCGCTGACCGCTGGGCGCGCCCCAGTTGGCACTTCGCTGCGGGTCGACGACTTGGGCGGGCGCGGTATCATGGCAGCGCCGACAATGGCGGGCGCGATGATGACAGTAGCGTTGCTGAAGACGATGCTGACACCGGCGAAGACGCAGCCAGCGCGGGCGCCCGTGCGGATCACGCCAGAGACGATGACAGCGCCCTCGCGTCGGCGATGAAGGTTTTGGAAGGGATTCGACATGCGCGCGCGGCCGACGCGCCTTGGTTTGCAAGACCTACGTGGTGGCGATTGCGATGCGCGCTCGGCGTTGGCTGGCGCATTTCTGCGGCCGCGCCAGCCCGAGCGCGCGCAGCGGCCAGCTGGTCTGGCGCGACCGACGCGGCCGCGGTGGCGCTGACCGCTGGGCGCATTCCAGCGGGCACTTCAGTGCGAGTCGGCGACTTGGGCGGGTGCGGTATCATGGCAACGTCGACGACGGTGTGCGACGATGCTAGTGGCGATGCTGGTGGCGATGCTGACAACAGCAACGGCGCGGTCAATGCGGGCGCCGATGCTGATCGCGGCGGCGACGACGGCGGCGTCCTCGCGTCGGCGACGAAGATTTTTAAAGGACGTCGACATGCGCGCGCGGCCGACGCGCGAGTGGACCGCAGGGATTTCGGCATGCGCGCGCGACGGCGCGCGCGCGCGTGCACTTCGTCCATCTGTTGCACAGGGCTCTCGCGACGGCACGCGCGCAAGGGCGTTCGAGCGATTTCGACATGCGCGCGCGAGAAGCCCGTTGGGTAGCACTTCCTGAAAGCATTGGAGCAATTGTGGTTGTCTAAAGGATTCGCGAGATGGCGCGCGCAAATTTCTTTTTGTTTGAAAATCCGTGTGCGGAACCGTTATATATATATAGAGAAGACTAACATGTATTTTTTTTTGAATTGATTTTGACACCCTTACGAGGCCGATGGTATTTTTGAGGGATGTCGGCACGCGCGCGCGACAACGCGAGCGCGTGCACCTCGTTGCGTTGTCTTGCAAGGGAATTATTTGAAAACTGATTATTGTTGATGAACGAGTGAGCGCGCACAGTATTTGTTGCAGAGGGTGGCGGGGGAAGGGAGGGGGGCGATGCCGGCTCGGCTGGGATGGTACGAGCTCATATTTAAGATGGACGATGGGGCAGGATCAACTGTAAATTGCAATGCGCAAGCGGGTGCCGATAAGTTCGGGGGAGAAGGGGTCGAGTTAATTTTCTCTTAAAAAAGAGACTATATGTGGTGCAACCTACGTGGTACAATTTGATGTAGTACAACGTATGTTGTACAATCTAGGCGGCGACGAGGTGGCGACGGCGACCACGGACCCGCCAAACAGCCACCGACGCGTTGCCACTCAATCCGTTTCCCGCACGGCGCGCGCACGACAAGTGACCCACGGATGCGTGGGTCACCAGAGAACGCGTTGAGAAAAAAAACAGCGGTTTAACTTGCATGTCGGGCCTCAACCTGAATCGATGCAATGCCGTTCGGTACGTTTGTTTCCATTCGCCGCGCGCGAAACAGGTGACCCACGGACAGGTGGGTCACCAGAAAATTTATTGAGAAACGCCAAATGTTTCACTTGCAGTTTGGGCCGCGCATGTTCGACATGAGGCGACACACTGCCACTCAATATGTTTCCCATACGGCGCGCGCGCGGCAGGTGGCCCACGGACGCGTGGGTCACCATAAAATTTGCCAAGGACATGCCTTTGATTCCTGGCTGCCGCTCGCCACGGGGACCCCCTTTCCTCCGTGGCCTCAGCGCGGAGATGGCGACCCCGCCACGGGGACCCACCCTCTCCTGTTGCCCCCGCGCGAAGATGGCGACCCTTGATTCCTGGGCGCCGCTCGCCACAGGGATCCACCCTCCTTTCTTCCTGATTTGTGGGCGCCGCTCGCCGCAAGGACGCACACCTCCCTGAAATACCCATAACAAGGCTCCGTGGGCAAAATATACGCCTTTGACCTTAAGACGGCCCGCTCCCCATCCGTGCAGTGGTTGCGTTTTGTCCACCATCCGGCCGGTCAGCTTCGTCAGGTCTCCAGCGGGCGCCACACGCTTGAAAGGAACCCCCTTCCCATCCCTGCCGCGGTTGCCAACTTATGAAACTGCTGTGCCTGGCGCTGGGGCGAACCGCGCTCCATCCTCGTAACCCTTGCATATTTTCCTGCCGTCGCGTTATTTTTTGTTGTTGTTGTTTTTGTTGCTGTTGCTGTTGTTGTTGTTGTGGTTGTTGTTGTTGTTGTTGTTGTTGGTTGTGGTTGTTGTTGTTGTGGTTGTTGTTGGTGGTTGTTGTTGTTGTTGTTGTTGTTGTTTGTTCGATTTTTCTCTAGATTCGAAACTAAAACCACAAGAGACTCCCGCAGGATGAGCTGGGGGCCCGAGACCGCCCCTCCGAGACCGCAGAGGTCCCGCTTCGCCGCTGCTGCTGCTGAGCTGCTCTGCGCGGGAAGCTTGTGATTCGTACGATTGCGCGCGGCGCTGGCACGATAACGTCGTTTCGAAAACGACCACCTCCATCTGTTGAGCTGTTGCAAGCTTTTACAACGAAGGCACGCGGCGCAGGGCGAGAACACAACTCTGAGAACGACCCCCTTTCCACCCGCGTGCCCTTTGCCAAGGGGAACTGAAGGGGCCGCCCCATGTTGACCTCCCTTCCCCTTCGCCCGCGTTATAAATGAATGTGCGCGAGACGAAGGCGAACACCCCAACGTTTTCCTACACCAATGTAAGGTTGCAAGGGCTCACGCCTCAATGTCATAAGCGGTGGGGGGTTCTCCTGCGAAGCGCCAGGGCCGCCCAACCGACGCGTCCGGGGGTGCGACAGGGAGGACTTGTCTACCAGAGAACGAATCGAGGGGGAGGAAGAGGAACGAAAGGAGGAGCAGGAGGAGGAATAGGATAAAAAAGGAGGGGGGGAGGAGAACGCTGGGCTTGGCTTGGATTGGCCCCGACGCAGGTGACTAATGAGGGTAAGCCTTCGTAGTCGGACTCATCAAACTCGGAGTCCGACGCTGCAGAGGCACAGCGGATCGCCAGACGACCCAGCATCTGCGCACTTAGGCGATCGTCGGCCGTTCGGCCAAACGCTCGGAACACGACTTTTTTCCCCCTCCCAGTCCCCTCGCCGCCACGTGCATTGAGACAGGCTCGGCGGCGGCGGAACGGGCTGGGCGGCGGCCTCCTCTTGAAGGCCCCATTGGGCCTTGGGAGACACGCCGTAAGGCCGACTGAGACGCAGGCTCAGGGACCCCCTACCTGTAGTGGGAGGACTGGCCCAACCTTCTGCGCCTGAGCTGCTCGGTTCCCCGATTACCGGGGCGCCCGCTACAGAAATCGCTGAGCCACTGAGCGAGCTAACCATCGGAGCTGACAGCCCCGCAGCACGAGCAGAAGAGGACGGACCAAATTCGGGAGTGCAAGGGGCCGTGCCTCCGCGACCAAGGGGACATGTGCGCGAACTCCTCTCATCCAGGCCCGAACCCCCCCTTCCTCGTCGGGATCCCCGGGAGGCTCCTGGTCGGGGCCAGCCGCATCTCCTAGAGGAGCGCCCTCCAGGGACGCTGAGCGGCCCGCCAAATAGACCTCCATGAACCCCTCGTGGTCTTGGCCTTGACTGAGCGTGTGGGTTACCGTGGCCCACGCGGCCACCTCGCGCGCACAGACCTGTACTCTCTTTGCAGAGCTCGCAAAATTTGCGTCGGCGCCGTGCAGGGAGGCACCACGCTTGGCCAACTCATCTGTTGACTTGTTCGCTGCAAGCTTCCACTCTGTGGTCTAGCCAGCACCCCTATCGGCCCGAGAGGAGTGAGCCTTGGTTTTAACATATCGATATCCCCGCTCTGGAAAATTGCCCCAAATTGGCCCCAAACATGCGCACAAGGATTGCTGCTCCAAGATCCCGCCCGTTCCCCTTACCTGACCGTGCCGGCCCTGGCAGCACAGTCAGGAGGATGAGGAGGAAGAGGAGCAGGGGGAGAAGGAGGAGGAGGAGGAGGAGGAGGAGGAGGAGGAGAAGCAAGTGCAAGGGGAATAGAGGGAGGAGCAGCAGTGTAATGCAGAGGAGGGAACAGCCTCTAGATCCCGCAGTTGCTGGCGCGGGCTGACCCGGTAGGCCCTGTCGAGGGCGGCCAACCTCTTCTCAGTGGCCTTCGCGATGTCTCCGCCGGCTTGGACGATGGATCGCTCTGCCTCCAGATCCTCGTTCAGCTCCTCCATCTCCTCCTTGGCCCGTCGGGGGAAGGACGAGGAGAGGCGGGAGGACGAGGTGCATGGGCAGAGGGACGGGAGGATGAAAGGGGGGTGATTGATGGAGGAAGAAGGAGAATGCTAATGATCATAAGCATGATGAGGAAGAAGAGCCTGATGAGAAACAGGAGCAGAATGAGCGGAAACGGGAAACATGATGGTGATGCTGATGCTGATGCTGATGATGATGAGGAGGAGGAGGAGAACGGGAAGAGGGACGGCAGCGTGGAAGGTGGGCAGGGAGGGCACAAGGGAGCAGAAGGGAGGAAAAAGGGGCGCCATGAGGTGAGGGCGGGGGAAGCGATACACACACACATATATATATATATATATATATATATATATACATATACCTATACATATACATAGTGAGGGGGCTGAACCGAACGGTCATTCACTGTCCTGGGTGCGTGGCTGAAGTGGAATTCCGCGATGCGGATTTGTGTTGTTGTTGTTGTTGCTGTTGCTGTTGTTGTTGTCGTTGAACTTTCATTCGTGAAGCACAATAGTTGTTGATCCCCCCGTCCGGTGCGCGTTGTTTTTTTGATTTCAGTGCCCTTCCCGGGGCTCGCACCCTGTTTTTTATCAGGGGAAGTCTTGAGGGTCAAACTGTGTCGTTGGCCCCCGGTTTACAACAACAGCGGCTCCCGCCTGATACTTCCTCAAAATGTATTGAAGAATCGCGCTCTCGCTTGGCACTTCCTTGCAATTTACCACCGGATCGCGGCTCCCGCTTGATACTTCCTTACAATTTATTGAAGAATCGCGCTCTCACTTGGGGCTTCCGCGCTCCTCTCGACACGGTTGCAATTCTCACTATCCTTCCGCCCCACTCTCCCAACATCCCGCTTGTTTTCAGGGTTCCGCGAAATTTGTTTCTGACACCGGTTCGCAGCTCTACACCCCCCCGTGGGGGTATCCACGATATGTTCTTTCAAGGGGGTGGTACGTGGCGCTGTTGATGGCGCGACCCATGGCGAAACTGATTCTTAACCTGTGTTGGAGTGGCTGGCGCAAGCCAAATCGCCACACCCAGCGCAAATCATCGTCCTCCCTCCCTCTTGCCCCTCCCCTCCTTTCCTCCGATCCCTTCGTCCTCATTCTCCTCCGTTATCTGTTACCCTTCGTCTTCAAGGGCTTCACCAACCACACGTGGCAGGGAATGAATTTCCCCCCTAAAAGGGAGCACGATCGAAGACGAAGAGGGCGGGTATCCAGGGTTTGGGATATACATATTGAGTGACACGCGAACAGATCAGAGCGAACAGTGTTAAACTTACTGTTGTTGCTGTTGTTGTAGTAGCTGTTGTTGTTGTTTTTGCTGTTTGTTGTTTGTTGTTTGTTGTTTGTTATTGTCGTCGTCCCACCCGCGACCCGCCCCGTGACCCACCCGCGACCCCGCCCGCGACCCACCCGCGACCCACCCGCGACCCACCCCGCGACCCGCCCGCGACCCATCCTGCGACCCACCCGCGACCCACCCGCGACCCACCCGCGACCCACCCCGCGACCCGCCCGCGACCCACCCCGAGACCCCCCCGGCGACCCACCCGCGACCCACCAGCGACCCACCCGCAATGTTCGGCGCCTGCGGCGGGTTTCTTTTGCTGTCGTTCCAAGTGGAGAACCTGCGACCCACCCGCGACCCAAACCGCGCCCGCGACCCACACCACGACCCACCGCGACCTACCCACGACCCACCCACGACCCACCCCGCGACCATCCACAAATTTTCGGCGGCTGCGGCGGGTTTCTTGTGCATTCGTTCCAGGTTGAGAACCTGCGACCCACCCGCGACCCAAACCGCGTTCAGTGTAACAATCAAAATTATCAGCGCCCGCGGCGGTCTGTTTTTGAACTCCTTCCAGGTGGCGAATGAGAGCCCGCGACCCACCCGCGACCCAAACTACGTTCACTGAGCAAGCCTAAACTTCGGCGCCTGCGGCGGGTTTCCTTTGCACTCCAGGTGGAGAACCTGCGACCCAAACCGCGTTCAATGTACAAATCAAAATTTTCGGCGCCTGCGGCGGGCTGTTTTTGAATTCCTTCCAAGTGGAGGTGGAGAGCCCGCGACCCACACCCGCGACCCACACTACTTTTACTGAACAAGCCAAAACTTCGGCGCCTGCGGAGGGTTTCTTGTGCATTCGCCCCAAACGGAGGAGGTAGAGGAAGAGGAGGAGGAGGAGGAGGAGGAGGAGGAGGAGGAGGAGGAGGAGGAGAGGAGGAGGGGAGGAGGAGGAGGAGGGGGAGGAGGAGGAGGGGGAGGAGGGGGAGGAGGAGGAGGAGGAGGACGAGGAGGGAGGAGGAGGGAGGAGGAGGGGGAGGAGGAGGAGGAGGAGGTGGAGGAGGAGGAGGAAGAGGAGGAGGAGGAGGAGAGGGAAGAGAAGGGAGGCGGGAAAGGCGGAAACGGAGGAAGAGGAGGAGAAGGTCGAGGAGGAGGAGACCAGCGTAAGAGAGGCCAGGATCCCCGCCCCCACTAGGCCGCTCCTGGCCTTGATGCCGAAGCAGCAGATCTGGTGGAAGATGAAGCGCGGGCAGGAGCCGTCATTTTATTCAGAGGAGGAGCAGGAGGGGCGCACGCAGACGCAGCAGCAGAGCTCGAACGAGGAAAGGACGGGGGAGAGACAACACGAGGACGGAAGCCAGGCGGCGCAGGCGAGACGGTGCGCAGAGCGAGGGGCACTGGGGAGGCGGCGGGCAAATAAGTCGCAAGCGACAGGGCGGGGGGGGGGTGCGCCGAGCAGCGGAGGTAAAACAGACAGGCAACATGTAATGGGCTTTTCCAGCAACGGCCTCAGGGCGAGAAGGGGTGTTCGACGCCGAACGAGGAGTGGCAGGAGACAACCTCTGAGCCCGCGGGGTCGCCGAGGACGGGCGTCCCGTGGAAACGCACGATGAGGGAGCCACCATTCGCGAAGCACCCATGGAAAACGACATCGGCGGAGTAGCAGTCAGAACCCGTGGCGAGCGAGGGGGAAGCCCTGGCAAGGTCGGCGAAGAGCAGGGCGGGCGCGTAGAGGTCGGGGAAATAGGAGCCGTCGGCAGAAGGTAGCCACGACGGGAGCGTCTCACCGCCATCGACACCATGGAGCTGGGGACCTTGAACTCGCAATTTACTCGAGCCTGGGGCATTGGGCTCGAGGAGCACCCAAGCCCAGGACTTTGCGTTCTGACGCCACTGGACAGATGAGACAACTCCTCGCAAGATACTCGTGGAGCCTGGGAGGGCGGGCTCGAGGAGCACCCGCCACCAGGACTTCGCGATCTGACGCCAGTTTGATTTTCGGCTGAGACGCCACGCTCACAATTCACTCTTAATGCGCAAAGGCCAGAATTTCCACCAACACCCAGCGACATTGGCGACGACTGAGCCTGCAGCAACGGGCTCGAGGAGCACCCGTGCACAGGACTTTGCGTTCTGCCAGTAACATTGTCGTTGCAACCGTCACTATGTCCAACACGTTCGGGCGTGGCGATCAGCGTCGACGGAGTGCCAGGGCTTGGCATCGTAGGAACGAGCCGTGGTGTCAAGCATGGTGACCGCCCTGGGGCCAAGCCTTCACCGTTCGCAGGCGAGTAGCTATCATCGGTGATCAGGGCCGCTTCGTAGCTCGGGTCAGTCTCGTACGTCTGAGTCAGCAAGATGCGTTGACGGGCTCGCGCAACAGCGTCGGAGTCGTCCTCACCATCACCAGCAGCCAGAACGGCATGGTCGACGTCGGGGTCGTCTGCCGAGGAGGTGGAAAGATCATCGGTGACCGTGCGCGGTGTCGGTATGAAGGACGGCGGCGGCTTCCATTTCTTTTCCAGCTGGTCTGTTGGAGACGCCATTCGAAGAGTTCTGACAGCAGCCCGAGTCGCAGAGTTCAGAACAGTAGGGGTAACCCAATCGCGATAACGAGCTGTGTGATACGTAGTGTACATCACCACCAGCTCCTCCACCCGTTCGACACACGGCGCCGTCAGGCACAGACGCTCATGAAGAAAGGCAGGAAGTGAGCGACCCAGTGCGCGGCCGACAGCACGAACCAGACGGTGGCACCGCATGTAGTGGCACTGCCTGTCCGCACAAGTGTTACACCCAAAGATGCACCGCCGTTTCCCCGAAGGGTAACTTATTCGATAACTTGTGAGCCAAGCGGAGGCCCACGTCTTGATAACAGGGAAGACCCAGCTCGTGGGCAGCAGCTGCAGCAGCATCTGAATCGCTTCCCACGGCGCCCGATGTAAGAAGGGTTCATACATGGCAAAGTAGCGTGCCAGCCTGGTCTCGAAGATCGCGCTCAACGGGAACGGTGTGACGAACTGCTCGTATAGTGCTGTGGTGGCTGCTCTCTGAAATTTGAGCTTACGTCCCGTGACCAATAGTTCCGAAGCAATCGCAGACGTACAACAGCGTAGAATGTCTGAGGGGTAGCCAGCACACGCAGAGCCCTGACGCAGCCAGGAATAGGTCTGCAGGATGGGCGGCAGCCGCCAGTGCCGTCCAGCGTCACACATCCAATCCACCCGAGTGCGACAGGCCGCGATGGAAGCATCATCAAACCGTCCCTGCAGTCGATCATCATTCCATGAAAGAGTAGTGTTAGTAATGTTAGAGCGTATGTGGGTATGCTCGCTGAACGTAATGGTGGCAGCTCGAGACAGCGCAGCAGCGCACGCATGCTGCGCGAGCGGGATCTTGGGGCCACCCCACGCAGAGAGCTGGGCCCAGCCAGAGGCAGACAGAGTACCCATGGGAGCACGGAATACCTGGGTAAGCACCGAGAGCTCGAAAGCGACCATCCTGGGAGGCAGAGGGAAGAACTGGGCCAGGTAGGACAAGACAGGGAGGGCTCTCGATCGGTAGAGCACGCCGTTGATCCCCAAGGGAGCGGAGCCGGAACCAAGGAGCCTAGCACGTAACTTTAGTTTCATCCGAGCAGCGCCCCACTGCATCTGGATCGTGACGTCGGGCCCCAAGAGAACGCCAAGGTACATCAGGTGGGCCACGATCTCGAAAGCCTGCCATTCGGGAACAAGCCGACCGAGGAGAGCGCGTGTCCTTTCCAGAAGGTCAGGGCTGAACGTCGTGTGCAGCGGGGTGACCTTGCATTTACTGACCTTGAGGCAAAGCCCAGTTAAGAGCCTCGTAGTAGTCATCGCACGGTAGAGCACCTGGAGCCCGCGAGCCTCGAACAAGACAGCCCCAATATCGTCCGCGCAGGCCCTCGCCAGGCCAAGTCCAGAATCCTCAAGGGAACGTTCCAAGTCAGTCAGGAACGGGGCCGTGCTCAACGCGTACAAGGTCCCAGACAGGCCGCAGCCCTGTATGATCCCCGACCTCAGCCAATACACCGGGTGGAGCAGGCCACCGTGGGCCACGACCCCTTCTATCGCAGAGTACAACCAGGCCAGGAAGTGCAGCACTGGGGATGGCAGGCGAAGATGAGCAAGGAAAAGCATCATGAACTCCTGGGAGAGGCTCGGGAAGGCCTGGCCGAAATCGAACGAGACCAGCAGCGGCATCTTAGAAGGGGCCAGCGGGCGGGCCCCAGCGATACGACTGAAGCCGTCTAGCTCTAAGATGTTGTACCCGAAGTTTCGGCCCTGAACGAAGCCGCGCTGCGACTGAGGGACGAGGGAGTCGACGACACCTTTAAGTGATCGGTTCACGGCACACGTCAGTATTTTCAGGTCGGTGTTGCGGAGCCCGAGGACCCTGATCTTATCGGCAGTGCGGGCGCAGCCTCCAGAGGCCAAGTCTTCGTGTTCCGATCCCCTAGGAAGGTACGCTTGCAGAGTAACGCTGGCCGCGTCGAAGAGCGACTGGCCACGCAAGATCCAGTCCATCATAAGACATAATACTTTCCAGGCAGCAATCGGCAGCTGCCCATGCCGCGTGCGGCAGTCCGTCAACCCCAGGGGCAGAGTGGCGAGCACGAGCAACACTATTGCGAATCGTCGCTTTCGAAGGTGGTGGGACGTCAGGGAGCACAGGTGAGGGGCACTGCTGTTCGATATAAGTCTGAGCAGCTTCGAGATCGACTTCCGAGCGCGAGAAGACAGGACGCCAATATTCCGTGAGGGCAGCAACCCTTTCCCCTGGAGATTCAGCTAACCGAGGGCCGCCCCGAACAGCACGAAGAACCAACCTCCGTGAGAAGGGGGCCCAGGTCGCAGCTTGGCGCTCCAACAACTGCCGACGACGAAACGAAGAGGGCGGACGGGTCGAACGAGAGCCTGCAGCAGCGTCAGCAGCAGCCCGAATCTCTTTTTCCAGGAGCCTCATATGAACTCCATCCGTCCACATGTGGAACGATTCAGGATGACGAAGGACAACTTGTGAGCCTCCGACGTCGAGCAGGCCAGCTGCGGCAGCCGAGGTCGCCACCAGCCGACGGGCGAGAGGAAGATCTTGACGCCATACTGCACGCGCACATCCTCGGGCAACAAGCAACGCTGTTTCGTCGCCAGCAGGATGGTGGACAAACATCCAGTCACGAACTTCACGGGCAGCCTCTTTCAACATGTCCTTGAAGTGTTCCTGGTAGACCGCCGCAGAGCACAACGTCTCAGCGCCAGCACCATCTTTGAACATGCCCTGAATGCGCTGCCGAAAGAGAGGACTCTCGAAGACATGGCGAGGAACTGGCTGCTCAGACCTGGGGCGCGCGTGACGTTGACGAAGCACCGTGAGCAGAGCAGCGTGGTCCGATATCATAGAGCGAGACAATTCTTCGGGTTCTCCGATGGTGGAGGATTCCGCACACATCTGGCACATCATCCATCCAGGCGCCGAGCAGAAGAACCGATCGAGGCAGCTGACCGAGTTGGTGTCCTTTGTGTAGTGCGTCGGTGACTCCGAAGAAATCTCAATAAATAATCCCAATGTCCTCAGCCACCGAGCTGCCATAGCACGATGATTCCGAGGATCAGTAGCACGAGCTGGTACAGGCCGCTGAAGGGGCAACGCCTCATCAGGGCCGAAGTTGAGGTCGCCCTGCACGATCACCAAGAAGTGTAGATGGTCAGCGGCAACACGTACCCGCGCAGCGTCGATCTCCGCACATATCTCGTCAATCTGCATCGCATTGAGACCATGGTTATGGATATTGAAGTGCACCAGCTGAAACCCCTGCCCGACAACGTCGACTCGAAGAACCCTACCTTGCACGACGGCCGAAGCATTGCTGGTAACATCGAGCTCAGACGCGAGCTTCGGTAAGATAGTGGCGACCCCTCCCGCAGCCGATCCCCCAACATCGGCAGGGCAAAACGAGGCGTGGACCACGGCATCACGATGAAGACGACATAGGTAGTCTTCGAGTTGCAGACGATCTTGATGAACTTCCTGTAGTGCAAGGATGGGCCCAGGAAGGTGAAACCTCTTCAAATATGACGACTTGAGTCTACTCTTCGCTCCTCGATACTGTAACAGAGCTCGAGCATTCCAAGTAATGAATCGCATCGATTCATTCTCATTCCCGCGGGTCGGAGTGTGAAAGAGCTGCACGAAGCCATCAAAGACACCACGTTGTAGGCGGCGGAGGGGCCGTAAGCTCGTCCACCACTGCTTGGATGTCGGCACGCGTGAGCTTGAGATCCAAGATGCCCTCTTGGTTGAACTGCACGCTATACGGAGCGTCCTCAGGGTTCGCCTGGATCTTGAGCACGCTGGTCCAACCGCTCTTGAGGATGCCTCTCTCACGATCAACAGACCACCGTCCACCAAACTTGTCTGCACATGCACCGCGGATCCGACGAAGAGCCATCTCCGTCTTGACCTGGCGAGGGGATTTGTCGGGCCCCAAGTGTAGGCGCCCGTCGGCGGCGGCGCCCGTGGCCTCCACGTTGAACACCCTCCACTGATCATTGCGACGAAGGTTGCTGAGCACCTTCGATACCTTCCGAGAGGCGAGGCCAGTGGCCCCGTTGAACTTGATGAGAAACCTGCGAGCAGGTGTCGGAGAAGGGCAAGAAAGGGTGTACTGGTCTGCTTCGAATCCGAGCTCAGAGAGGAATGGCGCCAGCACCTCGCGAACCTGCGACAATCCAACCATCTTGGTACACATCGCCACCACCACGGCAGGGTCCGTCTGGCGGTCGAAGCTGGCGGGCGGCGAGGGGGCCGCTTCCTGGCGCTTGGCCACGTGAAGCCCTGCACGTAGCTCGGCAATCTCGGCTCGTAATGGGTGCAACTGCTCTGTGTGTGAGTCCAGCTCGATGTTGAGAGTAGCGACCTTCCCTGTGACATCATCAATCTGTCGCTGCATCTTCCTGGACAGTTCGTCAAGCTGCGGTCGGAAGACACCCATCGCCTTCTGGTCCAGCTCTGACGGCTGGTCTTCCAACTGCTTCTGCAGCGCAGCCAAGGTCCGCAGAATGGAGGCGTTGCTGGATTTGACAGTGTCTCCCACTGTAGAGGCGACGAGACCTTCGAGCTCCGTGCGAAGCTCGCTGAACTGAGAGGCGACACCATCGGCGATGACGGCTTTAATATTACTCGTCGGGGTAGTCATGAGCAGCATGCCCAGCGGGTGCACGCGCGGGGTCAGGACCTGCAGAGGCGCCACCAGCATGCACAGGAGCACCGACAGCAGGCTGATCAGAAGAAAGTGCCTGCTGATCCGAGCGCCCGAAGACGAGCGCGGCACCAGCGGCGGCAGCACGGGAGGCAAGGCTGGCGACACCCTTGCCACTGCCTGAGGATCCCTTGCCCTCCTCGGTACGCGGATACTTGAGCTCTGGCGAGCCTTGGACACGATGGCCTTCAGCACGTTCATCATCAGGGAAGGTGGGCATGTCTTCGATCTCCTGGGCGCAACGGGCCAGAGCAACGGCATCGGGAAACCCCATTGCAACTGGGACGTTCGCTCGCACAGGAACGGGAAAGGCCTCCGTTTACCCGTGGGCGCGAGCGTCGGTGCGATGAACAATCTCTGCCAGACCACCAAGGGTCTTGTCTGCCGCGGACTAGCGGTATCCACTTGTTCCACTGAGGAACTATGCATCTTGAGCCAAAATGGCTACGGAGGTCGAGGAGGAGGAGGAGGAGGAGGAGGTGGACGACGACGACGATGAGGACGAGGACGCGGACGAGGAGGAGGAGGACGAGGAGGAGGGGGAGGAGGAGGAGGAGGAGGAGGAGGAAGAGGAGGAGGAGGGCGCCATCAACAAGGAAAGTGAGGGCCACGAGGTCCGCCGGCTCGACGCCCGCGTCGCCCGCGCCCGCCCCCTCACTCTTATCCGCAATTGCGGGGTGCTGCGTATATATAGGCCCCCGCAGATGCGGATAAGAGTGAGGGGGCCGTGGGGACGTGGGCAGTTTGCGAGACTCTGGGGAAGCCCGCCGCAGGCGCCAACATTTCACAACTTATACAAAGAGCCCGCCGCAAGCGCCGACTTCTTCGTTTGATTCATGTGGGTAGGTCGCGGGTGGGTCGCAAACGGGTCGCGGGTGGGTCGCGGGTGGGTCTCGGATGGGTCGCTGTTGGGTCGCGCGTGGGTCGCGGGTGTAGAAGGCAGATAATCCACCCCATAATAATCACTGCGGCAAGCGAAGCCGTTTATCAACGCACACAAGGAATGAACCGAACATGGCAAGGCTGTTTCGTAAACGCCCAAGGCCGCGTAATAAACGTCAATTGTCGGGTCCGGGTGGTTTATCCTCCTTTGAGGGTGGGTTGTGGGGTGGGTCGCGGGTGGGTCGCGGTGTGGGTCGCGGGTGGGTCGCGGATGGGTCGCGGATGGGTCGCGGGGTGGGTCGCGGGTTGGTCGCGGGGTGGGTCGCGGGTGGGTCGCGGGGTGGGTCGCGGGTGGGTCGCGGGTTGGCTCGCGGGTGGGTCGCGGGGGATGGTCGCGGGGTGGGTCGCGGGGTGGGTCGCGGGGTGGGTCGAGGGGTGGGTCGCGGGTGGGTCGCGGGTGGGACGACTAGAACAAACAACAACATCAACAACAATTACAACAACAACAACAACAACAGCACCAACAACAACAACAACAACAACAACACCATCAACAACAACACCAGCAACAACAACAACAACAGCAACACAAACAGCAACAGCAGCAACAACAGCAACAACAACAATCATCTTACCCTCATGCGCGATGTTTCCACAATCGACATGCGACCATAATGACCGTCCCTATCATGGGGGATTATTGATCGTTCTATGGCGGGGCCCGTTATTCCCATTCCCAGATCTCCGCCCAATGGGGTCATTCTCCGAGGAATTTCAACCTATTCCGCCTCGAAAGCGCATGCCCGCGCCTTGCTGCGCCGATGCGAGGCCGCCAGCGGAGCCCCAGCCAAGGGTAAAGCACAAGGAAGTATCGAGCGACAGGATTGCCTTCGTGGGGATTGGGGCTGTCGGCGGCGAGGCAAAGACCTGGCCCTGAATTGAAAAGGGAGGAAGTCTCGAGCAGGGCCGCTGTTGTTGCTGGGAGCGGCGCCAATGCAGAAGAGAGTAGGGCGCTAGTCCAGCGTAAAACAAAAAGAAGTCTAGAGCGAGAGCGCTGGTTTTGTTGGGACGGCGTTTGTCAGTGGCGAAGAGGGACACCGCCT